>JAHLSL010000022.1:28428372-28472575 GCA_025920805.1 Petroica traversi
CGCCCGCACCGCCCGCCCTCAGAGCGCTGCGGCCGCGGGGCGCTGAGCTCGGAGCTGCGGCGTGGGGTTTTTGCCCCGTTTGCCTTGGTGAGACCTGGCTCAGAGCTCTTCTGTGTCGGGCAACTGCGCTGCGGGCGCTAATCGAAATATTTTGTTAAATTTCTGACCAAGCAGCACGTCCCTCATCCCCCAGTGACGTGGGCAGCGCTGCGCGTCTTTCCCTGTTCTGGAGGCTAAGGAAGCGCGCATGTCCTGTCTGGAACACAGATCCTGTACGGAGAGGCTGAAGGGGCTGGGGGTATTTAGTCTGGAGAAAAGGAGGCTCAGGGGTGGCCTTATTGCTCTCTACAACTCCCTGAAAGGAGACGGGTGGGGCTCGGTCTCTTCTTCCAGGCAACCATCGATAGGGCGAGAGGGGACAGCCTTAAGCTGCACCGGAGGATGAGCTTGGATATTAGGAAGAATTTCTTCACGAGAATGTGGTTAGACATTGGAATGGGCCGCCCAGAGAGGTGCTCGAGTCACTGTCCCTGGAGGTGTTTAAGGGAACACTGCATGTGGCACTCAGTGAGGTGATCTAGTGGACATGGTGATGATCGGTCATTGCTTGGACTCAACGATCTTAGGTCTTTTCCAAACTCATTGATTCTGTGAAATAAACTGCTGTAAGTCTGTTACCTACAGCATTGTTAAGTAATGGCATAAAGTGTGAAACAGGGAGACATCTCAGAAACAGAGCCCAGGGAGTTCTGGGGTGATGTGCCCCCACAGTTCAGTATTTGAATACACTGAAAGATTCCTGTCTGAAACTTGTTCTTCCTTTAAGCGCTGTTCCGTGGGGTTTTGTTTGTGTGCTTGCTTTTTCACTAGACTTTAAAGTTACAAAGTTAACCTTAGGTGCATTAGGAGAGTAGAAACAAGATGGGATTTTTTCTGCATTGCCAGTAACACAAGATGCACGCCAAAGAAATAGTGATGGTTTGCAGGAAAGATGGAGGGAAAACAATACTACTATTTTTACAAGAAGAAAACCAACCTGCTTCATTTACAGTGTTTTTTCTCCCTTAATAAAAGCAAAATCTGTTTTCGTGCAAAAATATGAAGGGCATTGAGCAGTTCTTATTAAGGCTGATGGGTTTTGTGTAAGTTCTGTAATTTTCCCAGGGATTGTTAAATACTTAGCATTTCAAGGTTGACCACTTCTTAGTTTTATTTGTGAGTATTACCGAGTTTCAAGTTTACTCATAGAACTGTATTTCCCCTGTCAGAGACCCAGCTGTTAGTCATGCGAAGCAAAAAGAGCAAACCCTTGATACTCAAAATCATTTATTTGCCTGTTAGAAATAATAAAACATAAAAATTTTTCTAAGTGTCTAATATGCTTTTTACTTCTACGTCTATAATTTTGAATGTTTCATGTTTCATCTTTCCCCGAAGCTGATCCCTCAGGGAAAATCCAAATCTTACAGTGCGCACAGCTTTACTTGAAACGATAGGCTTGGCAATAAGAGCGCCATGCAGAGGTCTTGCACATGATATTTCACTACCTTGATAGATTAAAAATTGTTCCAAACCCATTGAGTAATAGGGTTTGTGAAATACCAATTCCACTGTGTTTCTTTGGTCCCCTAAAATTTTGTAGGTGCTCATTTGGCAGATGAGTATGTACACAGCTAGGATTCATATTAGTGGCTTTTACTAATGTTTCACTAGTGCTTCAAGTCAAGCAAATAATGCCCTGTGCTCAGATCTGGGTTACAGGAAAACACGAAGGTACCCATAAAATAGCAGAGTGATCAGTAAATGACCAGTAGTGTGTAATTATGAAAAAAACTTCAACACATTCTTAGGAAGATAGGAAAAAGAATCAAAATACTTAAAGTACCTACTGCTTGACACGTCATTAAGTCCATAAAGTACGTCCCTTGGGCAAGGCACGGTATCATGAACTGATAAGATAAATTACCAAGTTCATAAAATGTAAGGGGATAAGCAGGAGGTAAAAAAATCTCATTGTATTTATGAATATATATAAATAATAGTAGTTGAACCAAGGTAACAGTCTAGAAAAACAAACTTTCTAAACACCTTATCTCTTTACCTTGTATGTTTAGATATAACAGTTAAGGTTTTCAAAAGAAATAATCCCCTTTGAAAACTTACTGCAAAGCTGAGTGTACTAGGTGTAAAAGAAGAGCAAATCTTATGCAAAGCTCCCAGCAAGATGAAGTCACAATTAATACTTTGTACTTGAATTTGCTGCTACTTCTGCTTGGGACTTGGCAGCCCAACAGCATAATAGTCTGGGAAGCACCTTCTGTTCTTGTACTGCTGGAATAAACCTACCAGTACTTCTGAAAACTGTTCTCTGATGTTACAGCAATCAGCATAGCCTTAATAGTGTTCCAAATTGTTTCTAATGCTAAAATCCATTGTTCTAATTTTTGGTCAATATCATCTCAACTTCAAAAAGGAAAGGCAGTGTAATTGCAACAGCAAGGAGTAAGGCTGTGAGAAAGGACTGAACCACATAAAGATACACTCAAGGCAGAAGAACGGGCAGCCGCTTGGGAAGAGGATGATATTAGGGAATTCTTGAAAAACTGCTGTGAGGAAAAGAAATCTGCAGTTATGTTGCCAGTTTCCATTCTTAGAATAAACTGAAAAAAAATGTCCTTTTTTTTTTTTTTCCCTAGGAAGGAGGGTGTTTCTAAATTAGTGTGAAGAGGTCTGGAAATGAGGCTTCAACAGAGACTGAAAGAATTATCAATGGTAGGCCAGAAGCACTAGAGCACTGGTTTCCCTGAGCCCATCTTCAAGTGACAATAATTCCATTAGGCTTGATGAGTCATCCATAAGAGAGTTTTATCCATTTCATCCTTTTGCATTCATTACACACAGCTCAGGGCAGGCACTGAAACAAATCAGCATATTAACAGCAGCAGGGCAGCCACATTAGCACCATGCTCACCCAGGCAGAGCAGCACACGCCTTATTTTTCATGTCACTTCCATAAGCCCACAAGCACGGTGTGAAGTACTGTGTTAGGGCAAGTATTTTTATCTGCAGTCAAATGCAAACCTGGCAGAAACTGTTTGCACTCAGTCCTTAAAATACTTACAGAGCTTTTTCTCTTAGGCCTAGACAAATGCTTAGTTCATCTAGAAGGAGTAGCTGAAAGCTGAGGGCTGCAAATGCCTTCATAGTTATAAAACAACTCCGACCTGTTGCCAAACATCTTAGTGTTCTTTGCACTCATTACAGTTTTTGCTATAAGCTAAAGGAGTTGTCTGATGGTCTAGATTCACATTTTGAAATCCCACTGGGGACACTGGGAGCCACGGGACTGTCTACTGAAATGATGGATGAACGCAGCATTAAAATCTGAAATAAAGCAGGAGGAGACAGGGATGGCACCATCAGGCTCCACATCCAGAAGTTTATAAAGATTTTGTAAAGTAAAGCCCAGGAAGTGCAGTAAGTTAAGAGATAAAAATATAGTCATGAGGGGGAGGACACAAGATACACAGAAGCAGGGGCATAAGGAAGATTTAGCAATAAAAGAGCAACTGTGCCAACTTGCAGCAAAGCACAAAGGAGTGCAAATTATTTTCCAGCCCTGAAAGGAGGGCAGTTCCACAACCTAAATAACTGTTAGCTCACCAGCTTATGAGAAATGAAATTGGTGACCCAATTGGCATCACAATAACCTCTGAAAGAGCAGTAGCCTGCATTTGGAGAGCAAAAGGATGTGTTCTTGTGGTCTGTACAAGAAAACAAGTGAAGACTAGGGAAAAGGGAAACTACAGGCAGGGTTGGGGGAGGGACGGACTGAAAGAACAACAGACTGATTTTGCTTTACAAAGCAGTTTCATGGAAGTGGCTACAAGAATGTTTCTAACATCAGCGAGCCTGAACTTCTGTACCTTTCTTTCCAGTCTAGAAAGATCTTTTACAGAATTATTTCTGAATGCTATAATTAGTTCTGATTGTCTATAACAACTGATGCAAACCAAAGCTGGGTTTCTGTTCTCTTGTTGCTTGTAGCTCAGGCTGGCAGTATGGTTAGAGTTTGCATAGGGTTGTTCAGTTTGGGATTCACTCTTTTTTGGGGGGCAGAAGGTGAGGTGGAGAAGATCTGAAGAATTTGTAGTCATTAAATATTTCAAGTGTTAAGTCTTATTTGTTTAAGAGCAATTCTCTGTGATTGCTTTCCATTCCATTTTAAATAAGGTCACATGACCCCAAAAGTCTACATAGCAATGTGATTGAAAGGGGAACTCAAAGAATCTTTTATGTGTAAAATTTGAATATTCCGTTATTTCAGGATGTTGCCAGTTCTAAGCTCTTTGGTCTGAGTGGCCTGATTAGAAGTTTTATTTCTGGTCAGGATCACAACTGTAAAATTTCCAATTAAATATCTCATTCACTTGTAGCTTTTTCATCATTCACCTGCGATGCAGCACAGACAGAAGATGCAAGGGTGTGTGTGGAAGAGCCACTTGAGGCAATATGATGTGGATGTTAGGCCTTAGGTAAATAATTACTGAAAAAGCATCAGCTTTAATTCCTGCTTCATCCTTTGCAATAGGACTGTAATATCTCTCCAATGTTCATGTTCTCAGAATTGTTTATGCGAGACTGAAATTTCTTTTAAAGCTTTTGCCAGCTTATGTCTTTGCTATAGTAAACATTTTGCTATTCAAACAGCTGTCTGCAGCTAGACAGGCTAGACAGACACTGTTTGCCTTAGCAGCTTAATCCTACTTGTCTAAGTAAGTATTAGAATAAAGATAAGCTATATTTTTAATACAAAGAGAACTTTCAAAATTATGGTGTCTCTTTCAGAAGTCTATCAGAAGTCTATCACAACTAGAGTCATATCAGAATTGTAACATAGATGTTAGTCATCAGCTGCTTAGCTTCTGGCTGGGGATTTTCTGTCAAAATACTGTATACAAACAGAAGGCTTCCTATGCTATTTGTGCCCTGCTGAAACAAAGGCAAGCAAGGTAGAATGCAACAAACTCTTTAGAAAAGTCACCTGAATTCTTAAAATTCCTTTGGAAACAACCAGGGCAATTCTTTATCTGAATGATACAGTTATTTGTAGATAAAGCTGTTAAATGGAATTTTTATTCTGTGTTATAGTAAATTATCCCAGTTCTTTCAAGTGGGTCAAGAGTCATGAAAGCATATCTGTGATTTAAAGATATTTCTACTGCTCCTCAGACTTTTTGCTGTTACCCGGGCTTGACCTGGTATCAGGAACTACCCATTGCAAAAAAGTTTGGGTGTTTTCTCCTCTGAGATCTGAACCCCTGAGTATATCTGGCAGGTAGATCAGCCTATGTGATGGGCCCATCAGTCTAAAAAGTATCAAAAGGATACTTTTGGTATCCTCTCAAGTATAAATCTGGCAATTTTAGAGCATACTGCAAACAATTTGTGTACATGTGTTTTAGTTTCGTTTGGTGATGGTGTAGAAGTAGACTCAGTTAACTTTTCTGGTAAGAAGAATTTGTTTGCATCATTATGTCAGTTATCCTTCCAGACATTAGGTGTAGGTCTCAAGCAGGAGTTTGAGCCTGAATTTTCAGGTTACAAACTGATACAGTTTCAATTATAATGATACTGGCACTGTGATTGTTACAACAATACAGAATTTTGCAAGTGACTTAAGAACAAAATTAAGATGTTCAATTGCACAGAGAACACGAAATGAGATATATGTAAAACATTTTGGGAGGAAATATCCATTTAATAAGGCTAACAGCTAGTTAAAAAATAAAAGACAAATAGGAAGCAAAGTTATTCACTATGCATTAAAAATATTAGCATAATTTATCATATTCTGCAAAACTGCTGTCTGTTGTGTCCTCTTTACATAAATCCAGATGAAGATATCATCCTGAGAAATTTGAGAAGCCTAGCTAACTGTACTGCAGTTAACACATGGTACAAAATGTTCTTGGTTAGGAAATATATTTAAAAAACAAAATCTGAGCAGAGGGGTATTAGAAGTGATTCTAAAACTTTTTTCTTTAAACATTGTTTTCTACTGAGTTCTAAAGGCCTAATCCATAATCTGCAAAATTTCTCAGATAGTTAATCTGCTTATGGGGGATGGATTTTGGGGAGAAAATTAGAATAATTGAATAGCTATGAGTAAAATAAATATTCTGTCTGCAGTATCAGCAACCTCAGGTATTCAGAGCCATTAGCCAGGCCCTAAGAATCATGACATTAGTACTGAAAATTTTTTACATTTTCTGTGTCTCCTGAACCTGTAGGAAATTGTCAAGTCATATTTTCAGGCTTTGCTTTGCAATCATAAACACTACAAAATCTTCCAAAAGCTTATTTCCCTTGGCAATAAACAACTTGGCTTCAAAAACTGTAAGAAAGAAGGTAAATATTTTAAGTTATAAGACTTAAGTTTTTAGGACTTGGCATAAACTGTGAGAATACTAGAGAGCTTATTATGCTTTCCTTCCATTGTGCATCATAGATGTTTGCATCTTGTTTGTGTGTGAAGGACTTTATTAGTACTGTATGTGCTCTCAGAGCTGAAGCTTTAGACCTTTGAGGCCACCTTGGGAATTGGCTGCATTCTTCTGCTTGTTTGTTTTGCTGCCCACTTACAGCAGTTTTTTCTTAACAAACACTGATGCAACTACGAAATGTAGAGATTTAATTGAATCTCTGGGAACAGCCACAGTAAGTTCTAACACCAGAAACAAAATGCTGCTAGTAATGCATTAGGAAGAGGTGACACAGATATGTACAACACTGTCTGCTTATTTGAATGACAGCATTTCCTCAGGTTATCTGGGACTCTCAAAATACTCTACTGTGGACTTTACAACAGAATTCAGTGTCTGCTCCCCTGAGGAAGCATTAAAAACTGATCCTAAGTCAATGCTGAATTGTTTTTAATGTATTACAAGGACTAACAAGCTCCTCCTTCACCAGAAAAACCTGTTCCTCAGACACTCCTCTTCCTCATTGTTGGACGCATAGTCAGAGGCCATTAAAAAGAATTTCATATGGGTGGGTTTTATATACAAGATGTGTCCCTAAATAAAGATTTGATCCTCTAACTGTTTCCATGGTTTATCTGCTTTAATTTTGACATTCTGGTTTTCTCATTAAGTTTTTCACAAGTTTGGTTTTCTGGGTTGGTTTATTTTGTGGGCAGAGGATGGTTCCCTGAGGTTACAGTTTGAAGAAAAATGAAAAAAAATCTCTGTGTATGTTCTTCTGTCACTTTACCAGGAGGACCAAATGTCACTTGTCCTTTTTCATAATTTACACCCAGCTCCCAGAAATTTGGACACATTTCTCCACAGTTTATTGTGAAAGAATTGGAACCATGTATGCCACTACTGCTGACATAAGGACATCAGCAATACATCTAAGGTCATAAAGGATCAGTAAAGGCATAATCTTAGATAGAATTTTGCAGAGTGACTTACACCTGATTATTAATCCTTGCAGCAAAGGCATGTCCAAAAGTAGGACGGTGAAATTTTTCATGATAAATCCCATCATTTCCTGGTAATTCCTGTTCTTTCTTGAAATAGTTCCTCTGGAATTGCCGACTTGAAAAGAATTTGTAAGCTTAAAATGTGTGTTTAGTCTTTCCCTTTCTCCTTGATGTCAGTGGGATTAACAAAGAATATCACCTTTTCTTCATGTTGGGAATACAGTACTTCAGGCTTACTTGTGTCCCATATTGCAAGCAGTACAGATGCTGCAGTCAAAATATAGTCTCAAACCAAAAGTACAAATACAGGGATTTTATTTGAAAACACTGAGTATAAACATCACCTGACCCAGACTACTCTGGAGTCAAAGTTGAGATTGCAAAGTAAAAAACTAAGCCAAAGTCTCTACAGCAACTATGCACAGGAGTCTGCAATGCAGTTTTGAGTTGAAATTTAGATCTGCTTAGTCATCATAGTGATAAGAGATTTTGGATTTGCACAGGTAACTGCCAGAAAAAGCCTGATTTACTCCAAACTCACCAAAGCTTTCGAGGTGAAAAGAGAGAAAATATGCATTCCATCCAAGTCTAATATATGACTGGGTTTGACATCATTATTTTGAATTTTTATCCACCTATTAAATTAAAAACTTGCCAGTTAGGAACAATATTAGGTACATCAAATTCTTCCTCAATACATGAAAAAGTTAAAAACTTATGTAACACCTGCAGGTGTTGCCAGAGTTAAAAACCAAGCAGCACCTCTAATTTAAGTTGCAAATTATCTGAGAGAAGTGACAAAGAACAAGGCTGGAACAAATACTTTCCAGTTACAAAACATAAATCAGCTGCACTAGATCTTTTCTTGCTCCTTTCTGGAGCAGTCCAATGAACACACAGTTAGAAAATATATCAGGGGAAAGAAACAAATCTAAGTTAGAACAATTTACTTGTTAAGCAAATTTAGGATTTAAAAAAAATAGAATTACAATCCCATTTACATCCAACTGTGGAAAATAAACATCTGCCTTGCAAAATCTAGTCTTCATCCATCTGTACTTTCTGCACTCAGTCAGTGCCGTTTTTATTTTTTCTTTTGTTCTTCATCTTGCAATATCTGGATGTGGGACTCTTTTACTTCTATTCCTCCGTTTTCATAGGGGGAATATGCTTCCTTTCAGTTCCTAGGCCTCTGGTGTGGCAACATATGGAATATAACTCCATATTCCTTTCAGAAATACCTCTCTTTCTCACAGCTCAGCATGAATGTGTCTTTTGCTTGGCACCTGGGGAATGTACCATCCCAGGGGAGTGAGCAGGCTGCCAAGAATCATCCATCTTCTGCCCCTCCCTCAAACCAAAGAGCTTCTGTCTCTGAGAGGAAATGTACTCTGGGATGAGGCTGATGGTAGGTACCAAAAGCATTTCTGGATAGAGTAGTCTCACTAATGGGGAAAGGATAAGTTTGCCCTGTAGCTTTAAACTGTATAGCTTTTCAGTAAATATGAGACAGCTTTAGATGGACAAATCAAATAGAGTGCGTCACTACAGCAGGTTCTGGGGTTGGTTTTTGTGCTTGACCTAAAGCTGCCATCTGTGATGACATGTGCCTGAGCCATGTGATGATGAAAGATTCTGCTGCAGGCAAGCAAGTTTTTTGTCTTTCCTCTTGGAACAGAAATGCTTACTTATGTGAATCCTGAAGTCTTAGAAAATCAGGAAAGTAGAGAAAATGAACTTCTCATTTGTGATACAGGTACCCATTGATTCAAACCCCTCCATCTTGGTTACTCCTAATGCTTTAAGCCCTCAAAAACTTTTACATCTTTAACTTTACTAGTGGAATAACTTTTATAATCACTCAATGCACAGAATTTATACTTTCACACAAATATGTTATTTGTGACCAAAGCATATTTAGACATCTTCTGCCACCTGCCTACTGACTGGGTAGCTCTATTCCAAACTGTGCTCCACAAAAAGATTAATATTTTAAAAGATGTGATCAGTCTTCTCCAAAATCTGGAGATTTCCAGGACGCAGAAGACCTCTTTAGCAGTTTTTATCCAAAAATAACTATAAAGAGACAGATCTCTGTTCCACAAGGACATTTATTTCTGTGAGGATAAGGAAAAATATGTTCCTTACCTTAGGTGAGAGATGTGGATAGAATTGCCTTTATTCATTGCACATAGCTGGGGCTAGGCTGGTTACACAGACTTTGTAAATGGTTTCTTAAAATTTTACATTGTATCTAGAGAAAGTTCAATTGTGGAATGATTTATAATGGATTGGAATTAATTTAGAATGGAGTCCTGCAGTTAAGCTAAAGAAAGCAAAGTTACAATTATTTCCATGGAACATTTTCCTTTATGATTCTTTGGAGTTAACATGCTCATCATGTATGTAGAGCGCGCAGCTGCTGATTAAAAGATTGCAACAGCGATGCAGAAGAAAATCTTTTTAAACATACAGAAAGAAAGAGTTTGAGTGGCATTTTATAATTTGTTTTCCAATTAGGAATGACATTTAATTTTACGAGTTGAGCTGTTTTTAAGATAACATTTTGTTAGTTCAGGTGTATGCATATGCCTACTACTGTGATTACTGATTGTAACTCTCAGGGTTATAGGCACAGATGTACGGTCCCTTATATCTTCTTCCAATAGTCTCAGTTTTAATGAGTAGGATTATACTTACTGTTGCAAGTGACAGAACCCCACATTTATTTTTGCTTCCAGTTCTTAAGTATTATGTATATTTCTAGATTATTTAGGAAGCTGTAGGTTTTAGGTCTTCACTGACTTCACCAGTATTGGTTGTAGACCTTTCTCTTCCAGAAGAACAAGGTAAAATACAGCTTGTTATCCAGACCACAAATTGTCATAAGGTCAGTTTTGAGGTGTGTAGGCATTAGCATTGATTTGACAGTTTTCACATTAAAAGCCTATGGTCAAACTAATAAATAACTAATAACGTACTTCATAATAAATATTTTTAAGTTGTTTTTATAGAAATGGCAACATTTACTAGAAAAATCACTTTTTAAAAGTATTTCACCTGTATGAGATGCTTCATAGAAATAAACAAAACTACATCTATACTGATTACTTGCAAATAAGAGACTGCAGTGATGGCTCATACTCACGTTAACCTGACATAAATTGATTCTGTCTCCTCATGTGCCTGGTTGCTCACTCCCAGCATCTTCATTAATGCTGCTGGAAGCAGGGAGGCTTTTCAGCAGGCACAGTCAGGAAAGTTAAAGAGCACATGCACCCATTTTTGCATGTAATCAGCAGGATTTAATCACATTAAACAGACTGTATAATCATGACCTGATTCTGCAGAACTGTGAGTTTGAGTTTTGCATCTTAAACGACTGCACATTTTAATCGTTATAGCTTATATGATACTAAGCACAAAGCAGAAGACTTATGCTAAAGAAATTCACTTCAATAGGATGCAGTTGACAGCAGTACTGAAGGAAAACTGTGATGAGGGAATTAGTAGGTTGGATATGGGTTTTTTATATAATATCAAAAATAGGTGTGCAACAAAATAGAAAGAGGAAGGACAGGGAACCAGATTATTTCCTGTTTTGATTTTAGAAAAGTGTTTTCTTTGAAATGCTTGCCTGTCTTTAAAAATGCTTTAAGCGAACTGCCTAGATTAAATCAAAACAGTGATTATGATTTCATGAGTTAATCTGTATCTTTTAGGACTGAGGCTTTGATCTCTGAGATGCTATATTATATTAGTGTTTATTACAGACCACCATGCTGTTACTTGACAAATAGGGAATCTTTCATTATGCTGGGACTTATTTATAGTTAAAGTATCTTGCTGGGACTATAAAAATAATATTTTTTCCTATATAAGCTTAATTCTATGGTTCAAATTTGATTTTTGTGAGCAATAGGAAAATTTTCCAAACCAAATAAAGTGTCAGCCGTTCTTTATGTATTTTTTGTTGTAGAACATGCAGATTACTGCTGAAGGGTGTGTTTTAAATTGTATTTTCAAATTGCTTTTTATGAAATAACAAAAATGCCTGTGTGGGCATGAGTGTGTGTGTTTTGCATGCATGCACACATGCATGTTTATCTCTCTGTTTTCCATTAATGCCTCTGAGCCCTTTGGCTAATTCCAACCAAATTAACTTAGGACCATAGTTCTAAAAATAAATATGCTCCTACAAGGCTTGGAAAATGGCCAAGTAAAATAAGGAAATCTTATCAGTGTTCTTGTTAAAGGAAAAGTTGTCGTGTCACAGCATACATTATTATACACTGTAGATGCTGCCTTGAGGACACCCTGTATAATTATCTCAGATGTGTAAAAGAGGGGCTTCTTGGCCTAAACTGGATGGTGCATGTTAAAATATATTTAAGATGCATAGCTGGCTGGTTTTATGTCTTCTTTCTATACCAACCTTGGGAGCATTTCCAAGTCCTCCGTTCATGTGGAGCCTTTGATGTTACAGCTGTTGAGTCCCTGGAATACCCAGCTCCATGAAATTACTTGAAGAGTTTTAAAGGGTACCTGTTGCCTCCATCCAGCTTGTGTGGATGATTGTTGCCTACAGATAGCAGCCCTAATAGGCAGAGTGTCCTTCAGGAAATTACATCCAGCCCTGCTACCCTTTCTTCCACCCTCCGGGATGCTCCGTAGTGCGTGACAGTCAGATAATTAACTGAAACTCTAAAGATAGATTTGCAGAAGCTTCTCAGCTCATTTTCACCTCTGAAGTCATAGACCAGTCTCCTCAGACTAGCAGAGACTTGGTGCTGCCAGCTACCTTCAGTCTCCAGAGCATGAGATCTCATAGCTTCAAGGAATACAAAATGCAAGAAAGTCTGCAGGGTGTGCCCCCTTTGATAGTTTACAATTGTTTTGCTGTTGGTTTTTCCCCCATTCATCTGATACTTCCAATCCAAATACTACATGGCAGAGTAAAAGTTTCTCATTGGTCACATGTGTCTATGGTACTTTTGTCAGACTTCCAGGGCTTATATTATCTTGATTTTCTTGAAACCCCCCCCCACCTAGGCAAAGTTTCTTAGTTTTGTGGTCAAAGAGAAAGCTTTAAGAAATGATGTAGTAAAAGCAAATCAAAAAGGTAAAAAAAGCCACAACTTCACACTTACAACAATAATTTAAGATTTTTTGTGTGATTTTGATTAATTAATTCATATGTCCTTAGATTGACCTTGTATATGAATAGTGTGCTTAGCTAGACAAAGACAGAAAGGAGGACATTCAGAACATCCATAGCAACAGCAGTACTACAGTCACATACTACTTTTAGATTTTTTTTTTTGTTTGCATGGAAAAGGCACTCTCCATTTGGCATAGGCTATAACTACTATAAAAATGTGTTCTAAGTTGTAATTTGGTCTTTTCTGGTTATTCTGTATGCAAATATATTCAAAATGCTTGATGAAGTACTAAGGCTTTTTTCTATGTGCGACTGCATTTAATATAGAAATTAGGAGAAAAAGACACTGATTTATTGCTATACTTATTTGAATTGATGGGCATTTCATTTTGCAATAGATTTTCCAAGTTCTAAAATGCTAAGAAATATAAGGACAACTATTTACCTCTTTTAAAGTAATTTTGGAGGACATTTGGGAAAGTAATCATCATCCATGCATGAAACTATTGCTTTAAGGGCAAACATCAGTAGCTTTTCCATGTAATGGTGCATATGTGTAGTAAGAATTTGGAAGCTTTTAGGGAGATTGTGATCTTATATGGAGCTTTTGGGGAATGTTGGTATTTCTAAAGATATTTTGCTATAGAAACTAGTGTGGAAGACTATTGATAGGAAAAAAAACCAGAGTCTAATTAAAATCTTTAAATATCTGTGGATGCACTTCATACTTCAATCATAAAACTTATTTTTAGCCAAACTTTTTTATAACTAAATATATATTTACTTAAATACTAAGATCAAAATACACAATGGAGAAAAGTTATCTTATTAAAGATACAGTTTCTTACTATTCCAGTTAAGGTTGAGATTTCAAAATAAAATGGTGGAAGCTCCTGTTATGTCTTCCTACAAGACTTAGAATTACAAAACTTAATACTCATGGTAATTTTAAGACAAAAATTTACTTTCAAAGGCCAGTTATAAATTTTAAGAAGTAGAATCAGCTGTCTTAAAAACTAGAAATTAATATTAAAGTTTGGTTTTCTGTGGATTTATGACTCAGTCATGTACTCTTGCAATAATCCCCATGCTGCCACAGGTCCATGTAGTACATCCAATGCAGAACTCTGGTCTTCTCCAAGACCTTTGTTGGCCTCATCCCTAGCAGTATCTTTAACATCCATCACAGTTTGCAAACAGAGCTCAAATAGCCCAGCACACAGAATATACTAAATCTACCTTAATTTTACCTTCTGTCTTTACGGTATGACCAGCTCAGTTACATCTGTGCTGGCTGGCTGGCCAGTGTAAGCAGATCAGCCAAGCACTTCTGTTATAAAGGATATAAAATGTTCCCCATCTATATATCTTTCTTCTAATGAACATTAGTAGACATTCTTTTCTCTCTATAGATGTCATTTTCTTTTCACGGAATATGAGGACATATATCAGCTATGAAACCTTAGTGCTTTTTATGGTCACTCATGCTACCAGGTTCAAGTTACTAGGAGGGGAGCTTGAAAAAGCTTCCCTTCTGAGGGAAGTGCACAAAAAAGAGCCAAATTCAAGTTTGAATTTTTACTCTCTTTTGTATTTTTTATACTAGTGGCTTTACCATAAAACCCATGAGCAATTATTTAGAAATATTTCTGAGCATGATCTTATTGAATCCCCACATTCAGTCTAATATATTGAGTTCTAGGGTGATAGTGGGTTAGGTACATTTGAGCTGCTTAAACGTAAGGAACAAACTAAAGCTGAAGAAAAATGAGCCTCTGAATCAATACATCTCAGGTGAAGTCATATCATATTCCCTGGATATGTATTCAGGGATGACCCTTTATGGCTCAGTGTATAATAGACATGGGCCTGTCACTTCCATGGTAGTTTTGCCATCCCTGGGTTGAGAGTACAGGGTGTCACTGATGAGCATTTCACTTGTGAAGCTCGTTCTACATTGTCTGTCAATCCAATTATAATTATGTTTATTCATGAAAATCTGTAGTAGTTTCTGATGTTCTCCCAAGCTTCTAACATTAGTTCAGGAATACCGTAAGATTCTTTATTTTGCCAGCTTCATAACAATCTGTCTGAATTTCCTTTTAATCACATTTTTTTCTTTCTTTTTTCTCATATAGGCCCCAGGAGACCTAATTTAGTGCATTACATCTTCCACGATGATGGCTCTACCTTTATGCTTAGCTGAAGAACTGACTCAAAATTAAAAATAAAAACCTCTCCAATCAAAGGACAAAGCTACTGATAGGTGTATAAATTCACAAAATTGTTTAAAAGTCAGAATAAATCTCTAGTGGAGTTTCTATCTGTCAGACAAACAACCATGTCAAAAAACACATTTATTATAAAATTTGGGACAAACAGTTTTCAAGAATTACTGTATCTTATTCATCACAACAATTTCACAGTACAGAGTCTCTCGAAGATTAAAAATTGCATTCTCTGCTGCAAAGCAAATCATTACTAATGGGAAATAAGTATTTTCCTGAGTCTTCATCCCAGCTGGTGTTATTAATGTTTCTAAAGTTTTACCTGTGTTCAATGACCTTTTTAGGATAATTCTCTTTCTGAGAGGATTTCAGAGATGATCTGGTTGTTTAATGGTATCAGTTGAGCCACTTAATGCAAAATTTTGGACTTAATTTTTTTGCATAAGGATGACTAATTTCAGAGGAATTCTCATATGAATGAAGACATGTAGTTCATATCAGGGCCCCAAGTGCACAGCGGGGCTGCAATTGCTGTGAGATCCCTTACCTGGGACCTGGACCCACACAGCTGCTGCCTCTGGCCCAAGATCTCCATTTAAGCCCTGTCTTGTCCTTTATTTGAAACTTGAGGCCCTTACCATTGATTGTAGATGGGCGCAGAACTATGCCAAAACTCATTTTTCTGTGTGTGCTAAAAACCTTTTCCTTCTCAAGCCCCCTTGCTCAACATCTCAGAGTAGAGTTAATAAGACAAGTTCCCTGTCTAAAAGTCTGCAACTAATTTATTGCTTGATCTAAGATCCCACAGTAGCCTCCGAGAAAACAGAGGAAGGAGTGGTGGGGAAAGCAGTAAGAGTGAAATAAGCAAGAATAAGCTTTCCTGGGAGCATCAAAGGTGCTGGATGCTTCCTTATGTTGTAAAAGGTCTTGTGTGTGTTTTCACAACATATGTCAGGTGATGTTGGTTTTGTACTGGGGTTATGACTTTTATACTGGAGCTATGATTCTCAAGCTGTTCTGTTTGCCACGTGCCATTCTGTAAGAAGTGTTTGAGAATGGTGATGGTCTGGGTTGGAAGGGACCTTAGAGATGCTCTGCTGCAGCTCCCGTCAGTGCTGTGGTCTCTGCCTGCACCCTATGGTGGGGCTCGGCAGGACCAGCAGCATCAGAGTGTGGCTGCAGGGTGGGAAATGGCTGGGACTCAGCCTTTTCCCTCCTGTCCTCCTACTCCAATTCAGTGTCTTTATCGAGGCTAGCCATTAGTTTTACTTTCTTTTTGTCAGAAGATAATGATTCTTACTGAATGAACCCACCAGCCATTAACTGGTACCACTTTACTGGTGGGTGCTTGAAGAGACAGGACTTAGCTTGAGACATTTAGACATAAGAACTTCTTTCCTCAAGCAAGAACTTCTTCCAGACTAATCCTGCCTCTCTATCAGTACTTGGTGCATATATTAATAGTATTAGAATTTCTGAAGAAGGTCTGTGAGGAAAATTTAGTATGTGTTTGGTTTCTGTGTTTCTTCATTGTGAACTTTATCTCTTAGCCTGTTCATTGACAACAGATGTCAGAGCAGGTTATTAACTGCTGCTTTTAGCTAAGCTCTGCAATTTGACTTCCAAATTGCAAAACAGAGGTCTCTGCAGCCAGAGGCATATTTAGAGTGTAGCAGCAGGTCTCTTCAGTGCAGCCTCTCTCCAGTGTCACTTATGATTTCAGTGGTCCTAGATTAAGTTGGCAAAGCATGTGACTAGAGAATAAACTCAACTGCAGCAAAGCAATTGTGTTAGGCAGGTAGAGACAGGGACATTTGACCCCTTCTCTTGTCTTCCAAATGGGACTGAGATTCAAAATTCCAGACTGTGGAGGTCATAGGTTGTGTTTGTTCACATCAGAATTGGGTCATTGCAGTTTATTTTTATACCTCCTTTTTCTTATCTTGCCTGTACTCAGGCTGCTTATTGAACAAAGGCTGTCTGAGTTACTAGCAGAGTTAGAGCCCAGCCTCTGCATTGATCTTATTAAGAAAAAAAAAAATCAGCTAGAAACCTATATTTTAAAGGAGTTCAGTTGTCTGAATGAAGAAATATATGCTTTTTCAAATAATTTCCATTGTTTTGATAGTTGTCTATCATTGAACTTAAGTACAGAGATGCACAAGTCCTTGAAGAAACCTGTACGTAAATACTGCAGATCAAAGCAGTTCTACATTAGAAAAAAAACAAAACTGTTCTGCTTCTAGGGAGTAGTCATGCATTTATGCATACTCCAGGTATTCATGCTGCTTGTCCTAGGTATCTGAAGCCTTCAAGACTGACTATCTACCAAGATAAATGTACTTTTAATACAGAGTATATACTTCTAATTTTTGAAAATATCACATCAGATCCCTTTCAAACAATACTAAATGACACTGTGATTGTGAACATCTCAGGTATGCTCAAAACAAAGAACAGGATCTTTAACTGCTGCAGACAAGATATACCCCTTATAACAGTCCCTCTTTTTCTTCTATTTTTAAGGGACTTAATGCTAGTGAAACTAAACAAACATTTCCAAATGTGTGAAAAGGATTTTCTGCCATTACTACATGTCAAAACCTTTGTTTCAAGGTCATCAAGCTTAAAAATTAGGTGGATGAAAAAAAAGGAATTGCTGTGCTCGAGGGAGGCAAGAAAAACTTATAAGCAGAGCAGACTTACAAAGTAGGGAAACTAATTTATTTTTTTATAACTATAACTTGATAAACAATTACTTGACATTACTGAACTGCACATTTCCCCTGTATTTTAAGGACTGAATACTTCAATTTCAAGAATAGGTACAACTTTTTAATATTTAATATCTTTGTGCAAACTTTTTCACTCTTTCAGTATCTGTGATGTGAGGAGTCTTCACAAACCATGATGAAGATGATATAGCAACTGTAACAGCGTGGCTTTTACAAATGCTCCTAAAGCACTGGGGACAGACTTAATGCTGGAGGACAGTTCTGTAACAGGGAGTAACATGGTTATATAATGTCAGCTACTGTCTGAGATAGAATTTACTGGTGGATTTGAGGCTTGCTCTAAGTTATTACAGAGGAGAAAGGGATCATGTTCCCAGTACACAGAGGCAATGTAGTGAATATGCACAAACCACCTACTTTTTTTGTTGTTGTTTTTATTACTTGTTTTACATTTGAATTTTTTCAGGAGCTCACTATTCATCCATGCAGGCCTTTGCTTGTCCTGCCTCTCAGCAGGAAGGATCCTTGAAAATCAACTAAATCTTTTAGACCCCTCTTTCCTCTGGGACTATCTTATGGGATACTTCCAAGTAACCCCTTGAAGAGGCTTGAAGGTCAGGGCTGTGATTCTGTTACTTGGATTTGTTTCCTTCTGTCAGGATCCTAAACTCCACAATGTCACGTGCAGCCAAAGCTACCCCCAAAGCTACCTGCCTCTGTTCATTCCTTATTTTCCCATCTTAGGGAGTGGCCACCAATGCCCTCCAGAAACTTCCTGGATTGCCTGTGCTATGCTCTGTTGTCTGTTTATTGGATAACTGGTGGTGCAAATCATTCCTGAAGAATAATTCCAAATGTGAAGCACTTCAGTTGTCTGAAGAGATCTCATTGATCAGACAGTCTGTAGGAGACACCCACCAAACATTGGCCATCCTGATCTCTCCCCTCATCACAGTCCATAAGTTTTCAACTGCATCATTTTCCATCCCAGGGCAGAGCTCTGGGTACCCCTGTTGCTCTCACACATGAAGGGCTGTTCCCTGTCCTTGCCATCCTAAGTCTGTCCATCATAAAAAGGCTACATCCACCCATGACAGCTCTCCAGTTATGTGAGATATCCCACTGTTCTCCTTCCCCAGTCCATTCCCTGTGCTCTGGGTGTTAGTTTTGAGGCACTCAAGAGGCACCCAGCTCTGCTGATTTAAAAAAAAAGAAAGTTATAAAATCATTCCCTGTCATATTTTCGCTCTTGTCAGTTCCTTCTTTCCCCCTTCTGCCTCGTTTTGGATATCTGCCTTATCCCTCTCTTCATGCAATTTTTGCTTACTAAACTTGATCTTACTACTTCCGCACTCACAAGCTGATCTGTTGGTTGCAAAGAGAGAGGGGAGGGGAAAGTAAAATGGCTTAATCTTGTTGGCCATTTCTTTATAGGTGGCTATTAATTTACGTTTATCCTCTCTACTCAATCATAGATTTCTTCACAGCTTGTAGGATTTGAAATCTTATTTCAAATAAGTTTGGTTTGTTGAGAACAATGCATTAAAATCTTAGTGGGAACAGACTTCCAGACTTGTGAACATATGGCATGATTTGGTCAACCACATTGTATCAGTATACTACCAGAAAAAGAGTATGTAATAAGCTTGTTCTGCATTAAAGGACTGACAGGTGTTAGTGTAAGGAAAGGAAACGGATCAGAGGGGTCTTTTCCTTCTCCATTTCTGCCATAAACAGCATGATATACAACTTTTATGTACTTCTTGTTCTATCTCTAACAGGGAAATATTTTTTAAAATTCAAAATATATGTAAACTGCTCTGGGAAATCAGATTACACAAACCGTCAGTGTCTGAAAGAGGTAAGTATTCAAAGGATTGGTCAATGACCACCTGCAGTATTCACAGCTGCCTTAATGCAGAGATTACTTTTCTGCAGGGCAGCAGAGGATTTATCAGCACTTTCAAGGTACTTGTTGGGATAGAACAAGCTTTCCTCATAGCAGCTCTGTGGTGCTGAGGTTTGTCTGTGCAGCCAAAGCAGTGTTGATAACACCCCAGTGTTTTGGCTATTGCAGAGCGATGCTTGCACAGCATCAAGGCTGTCTCTTCACCCCCACCCTGCCAAAGGCTGCCAGGCAGGGGGCTGGGAGGCTGGGAAAGCTGTCCCACACTCACCACAGGGATGTGCCATACTGTGTGATATGTCCAGACATAAAAAGGAAGGGGTGGGGAAGGCAGGAACAGGCCAGTTGTTATTAAGGTATTTGTCTTCTGAAGTGACTGTTATCCGTACTGAGGCTCTGCTTCCCCGAAAGCTGCTGGACAATGCCTGCTGATAAGAAGTAGAGAATAAATCTTTGTTTTGGTTTTTGTTTTTCCTCTAGGAACCCTTTGCTTCTTTCCTTAAAATGCCTTTATCTTGACCCATGAGCTTTTAATCTTCTTTTCTCCCTGTCTGGATGAGGAGGGGAGCTGAGAGAGCAGCTTGGTGGGCACCTGGCAGCCAGACAAGGTCAACTCACGACACTTACTTAACATAGTTAATAATAGTTTAAAAAACAATAAGAAAATAAAATTCAGAATTCCTGCAGCAGGTATAGGAGGCAGTAGATATTTTTTTGCTTTCAAATGCATCTATAATGAAATGAACCAGCTAATGAATTTGTGGAGACTTGCTAATACACAGGCTGTCCCAATGGACTGAAAGTGACGGCCAAATGAAAAATTGGTACCCTGGTTTCAATAATACTTGCTCAGACTATTGACCACCATTATCAGGGTGAGAATAACATATGCCAGTAATGATCTTACTGATTTTTAGATGGATTTATATCAATCAAGAAATTAGGCACATCATCAGATTCCATTTCTAATCTATAACAAAAGTGTTCTTCCTCTGCCAGTGTTCAAAAACTAGGCTGTCTTTTGGTACCTGGGTCCTGAATATTGTGATAGTAAAGCTTGAATATAAATGTAACCAATATTAACATCGGGGATTTAACTCTAGGTGGCAGTTTATTCCATATTTTTTTTAAATGCAGTCTTAGCAGAAGCATAGTGAATGCTTGTAAATGCAACATTATTAATGCTGAAAGAGAAAGTAAATAAAGCTGTGGTGACAGTTATTCTGATTTTTAAAATAAATTTCTCCCTATAACCATGTAACTGATCAAATGGATTTTGGAGGGCATTAATAGAATTTTATTTTCCGAATTATTAGTCTTTTCTTTAATCTGAGATGGCCGGGAAGAGGCTGATACTGGCTCTAAAACTCCTCTGCAATTCTTCCTTTACTATATGTTTCGCCAACAGTCAGTAACTACTAAATAGTCTCTAGTATTCTTGCTACTGCTGCTGCTTCAAGTATTTGATGTTGGTTGCTGTTCCTGAGCAGTCTGCACCCTTTTTTCAGCCCCTGGCTGCATTACTTACTGTTGAAGGTTCTGATGTTTGTGATATGCAGGACCATAAAATAATTCAGGCAGGAAAGAGTGAGCCCTGGAGGGTTCTAGTCCTATCTTCTGCTCAAGGCATGGTCAGCTGGGAGTCAGGCCACGTTACTCTGCTCTCTGCAGAGAAGTTAATTTTGCAGACTGATGACTTCGGTGTTCAGTTACACATGCAAAGAAGGCCAAGGGAAAGGAATGTCCATCCTTCATTTTAATAGGAAGTAATTACGGGGACTGACAGTATAGCTCATAACTGAGAGACTCGGTGGATGCTATTGAGTGTTATGTGCAAGGAAAACTTAACAGGGTTTCTTTTCCTCCTACAAAGACCTGAGCTATATGAAGAATTTTAATAGTGGTCTCAAATGACATACCGTGACATTTCAGGCATATATATTTGAAATGCAGCAATGACCACGAACTGTGATTTTCAGTTGGAAAATCTAAAATTTAAAACTCCAGCAATTATTGGTGATGGACTAAACTCTGGTTAGTAAACACAAAGGTAAGAAGAACAATTAAAAAAAATGTTCAAAATTAGGTAGAAGAGTATTATTTTGGTATATTTTGAAAGTAGAAGCCAGAGAAGAAAGTAAAATTATCAAAAAAGAAGCTGATATATAAGTTGCTTTTTTTTTTTCTTTTAATTGATTCAATAGCAAACAGTCTCATCCTGCTGTAACCGATGCCAGTGACAAAACATCCTGTGACTTCAGCCGTGGCCACATCAGACTCACTAACTCCAGCACCGTTAACTGAGGTGGGAACAGTACACTCTGCCTAACCAACATGCAGGGTTTACCATAGGTCAGCTGGTTGTTTAAAACTGGGAAAAGTCCCCAGCTAAGCCTGAAATTATATATTGTTATTTTGGCTTAAAATCCCCATGGGACAGTAATTCAGACTTCATATACTTCGGGTGATTTTCAGTATTTCTAAAATTAGCTACATATTCCAAAGCTAGATATTTATTTCAAAAGTGACTAAATATTTAGGGGTTACGGGAGAGTCTAAAGAGCTCTGTCACTCTATGCATTGCAACTGATCCAAGCCTGTTATATAACATGGGTCTTGCTGATAAGATTGAGAGTTTTTAATTTTTAATTCAAATAAGTTTATAAAGATAATTCAAGATTTTGGGTAGCTGTATATGTTTCAAAATGCTCTGTTGCATATTCATAGATATCCAGTCCCAGGCTCTAACTGAGATGAGTGTGATTACTAAGGAATATAACAGATTGCTGCAAGTGATTGTGGGAAGTAGTCCCAACAGTTTACTTCATTTTAAGAGTCAGAGACTCTCTGTGGATGACCATTGAAATCCTTGCAGACAATCTAAGTTCTTTAAATAAAATAAGAAAATTTTAACTTTTCACAGTGATATAAGTTTTCATTTTAAGTATTACTCTATTTGAAGGCATATTAGACTGTACACAATCTAGATGGAATAGAGAGACATGGGCATCAAACTGGTACATCAGGTACCAAAAATTTAACCTAATTTCAAGTGTTTCTGTAACTCCTGGTAAGATGCATGGAACAACCAAATCCAAAACAGTGGATGTTTGATTAAATAGATCCTGAAGGATCTGCAAAACACTCTTTAGTCTCCAAAAGTCAGAGAAAGACACCCAGTTCAGGCATTTACAGAATATTGCCACTTTTTAGCCTCTTCCTCTGAAGGTTGTCACCTCCTCAGCAGCTGGGAGCATCCCTGGTTACCCAGTGTGGCACTGCTGACCACGGTGGTTTAAGCTACATTGTTGGGCTTTGTACAGAAGCAGCCAAGACCCACAGACCCATGTGCTCCACTCTGATGCTTCCACTGTGGGGCAGAGTGGCAGGACACAAGGCTGCACCAGATATCTGAAGGAGCAGAAATATCTCCATTTCCAGAGCCATTTGCTAAGCAAAAATGTGCCACTTGTTCAATTTATAGCTCTGAATGCTTAAAAGACTTTCCCTATTCTTCATAAATGCGTATTATTTCTTAAGAGTGCATATGACTGGACTTTGTTTCAAACATTAGAAGTAAAAAGACATTCCCCAAAAGGTGTGGGTCTTCCACCAATTCTGCCTAAAGAAAGCTCTGACAAGCCTAAAACATGCTTTCATATATTTTTTTTCCCACTAACGAAAATTTAAGTCAAGGCAAGATCTCTAATCTACTTCAATCATCTCTCTTTCAAAATCCCCATTCTGTTTCTACTTTCATGCCTACTGAGCCCTGACAGCACCACTAGTTCTTGAAGTGGTGTCATTAAAAATGGTTGGCACTTTGGTTTTAATGCTTTTAAAAATTGTCCATATGTTATAATAGTTTCCTGAGATTCAGCTTTTTGATTTTATTTTTGTTGTGAAAATATAGAGATCCTGAACTCTCAGGCTTCTGGCTTGAAGGAACTTCATTACCAGGGTTTCTTCCATCTCTGTTTCCAGATTCAGAAATTAAGTCCATTTGATGAATACCTTCTTGCATGGGTAGGCATACTGTCACTTAAGTTTTTCCTCAAAAATACATAGTACAAAAAAAAAAAAAAAGTTGGGCCAGTTTAGGTTGGTTTAGGTGGCTGAGTACAAGCTCTAGGTGGTACTTTCTCAGTTTTGGAGGTTTTGTGTCTACATGGGAATGCATTAGAAATGTCACCACCCCCACAGCAGAAAGCATGTTGATAAAACATGATTTACCATGGATTGGATTTTCCTGAAATTATATTTATAGAGAAGTTAAGGCATCCAGAGCTGGTTTTGTTTAAAGCACTCTCATTTTAAAACATTCAGCTTTAGGTCAAAACTGAACATTAATTAAAATTAATATCTTGATTTATCATTACTATGACTCACCAAAACAGTGTCAAATTCTATTGAGTTAACTGCTGAAATTGCAATATTTCTATTACAGCATGAGGAACAGAGTGAAATTATCTTTTAAAAGAAGCTAGCTAGGAAAGATACAAATTTCCATGGAAAAACTAATTGCTTTAAAGTGACTTGGTAATTAATTTTATGCTCTTCTACAGTAGCATGTTAGAAACTTGTCATAACCAAAAATAAGCAGTCAGAAAGGTAAACTAAGCTCAAGTCAACAGAACAAGTATCCATCTTCCTCTCATTCTCCCTTTGTACTTACACATTTTTTACAGCTACTCCTGTACCTTTTCCAGTGCTGCAGAATTCCTCCAGAGGTGCACATCTTCAAGTAGATTTCCAAATGTGCTAATAGGAAGCCTCATTCTTTGAGCAGACTCATTTTCCATGTCTCTGAATGAAATTTAGAAACAAAAAAATTGCCTGTATTCTGAAAGGACAAATGAGGTTTATAACCTGAAGCAGCTTTCTCTGCTCTCCTTTAAGCATCAGTATAGAAACACTATGCTGTGTTATCTTCTGTACAGATCACTGCTCTTAGCATTAGGCTATCCATTGCATGCAATCCTGTGTTCTCTTTATGAAAATAAAAAGCTGTAATAGACCTTACCTGCCTATTAGTTGAAATTATGATGGGTTTTATTTTGACAGAATAGTTTTGTGAATTTATTCTCCTTTTTTTTTTGTTGTTGTTTCCATGATTGATTCATAATTTGTTTTTGTAATTGCCATGAAATGTGACTGTTTTTACTTAAAAGTTTAAGCTCTTAACAGGTTCCAGGGTTATTTTAAAGATATGAAAGTTTCTCATACATGAAAATTCAAAGATCTTTTGAAAAACAGGTTTAATTCCAAAATATTCTTTTTGAACAATAAAAAAATATTTGAAACATGAGAGGATCCAGCTGTTTCAATAAAGATACACCTAAGTATATCTTGGTTTAGATATACAAAGAGAGGTGAAAATGTCTCTCTGAAGCTTTGGGAATTATCACAGAAACACAGGCCTGAAACAGAGAAAAATCTAATCAAAATGCAATTGTTATCCTTTCAGAAAAACAAAAGTGGATTCTTAGAAGAGAATAATATGTGTTGTGAATGGGGCTGAAGAAATCTATCACAAATAGAGGTAATTAACAAAAAAATAATATCTGAGCTAATTCATGTGCTAAAAAAAATAATATCTGAGCTAATAAGTATTACTTATGAGAACACTTTGACTGACTTCAAAAAGTGATTAATCTTTTTTTCTGGAATTATGCATTTGCTAATTCTCCAATATTTCAGGAACTGCTCAGTTCCTTTGGCATCCAAACCTTTCTGAATTCTGTAGTGGTTGGCTTCTTAGGTCTTCTGTAAATTTCTCAATGATTTAAAGGAAAGTTATTTTTCAAACATCTCAACATCTTAAATCAACATCTCAATGATTTAAAGGAAAATTATTTTTCTGAAATAAAGCAAGTATTGCAACAGTGCTTCTGGCAGCTTTATAAAGAGGAATAGATGCAACCTTAGGAGGTGGTTTAATCAATCTATCTGAACAGAACAGGATTATTGTACCAGGTCTCCTGCAGGCGCTATTGCTATTAATTGATTCTAGTGTGATGTTTGGCTTTTTCATAGCAGCATGAAACTGCTAACTCATGCTCACTTTCTAATAGGATATAACTCTTAGCTCTTGTTTCAAATTATCTTCACCAAAATATTGTATTTTTCCACTCCTCTTGCCCAAGCATAGTATTTTTACTTTTATAATTGTATTTAATAGTTTTTGTGGGGGTTTTTTTCATGTTTCTCTTCTAATCCTTCAATAGGAATTTGAGTTCACCATCTGCTTCAGCATACCTATGGTTCCGTTTAGGTCCGTCTTTTCCTCAGATATAATAACTCTATTCCCTTTGGTCCTGTCACTGGTCTTCACAGGAAAGAGATCAGTGCCTGCCCTTCCTCAACAAGGAAGTCTTTATGGCAATGAGGTCTCTCCTCAGTCTCCTCTTCTACAGGCTGAAGAGACCAAGTGACCTCAGTCGCTCCTTGCGTGGCTTCCCCTCAAGGCCCTTCACCATATTCGTTACCTTCCTTTGGCACTCTCTGATAGTTTAATGTCTTTTTTTAGATGTGATTCCCAGTACTGCCCCAGGACTTGAGGTGAGGCTGCCCCAGTGCAGAGCAGAGCAGGACAATCCCCTCCCTTGTCTGGCTGTTAATGCTGTCCCTCCTGGCTGCCAGGGCACTGCTGACTCAAATTCAACTTCCCACTGATGACAACCCCCAGATCCCACTCTGCAGGGCTGCTCTGCAGTGTCTCATTCCCCAAACTGTCTGTATGTCCAGGATTGCCCTTTCCCAATTGCAGAATCTGGCAAATCTTGCCCCTGTTTAACTTCATATGCTGGTATGAAGCATTCCACACCCAGTTCAATTTTCTTCTTATTTAAAAAGCCTTAGGCACAAGGACCGAACTTCTCTCTTATTCCTCACTGCATCATTTATTCATGTGTGTGAAATACAATCTATAGACAGATCTAATGTCTTGTGGAAAATGCACATTGAATTACTGTGCAGGGTTGCCACATTCATGCAGTGTTCATTTCAGAATGTGTTTTACTTTAGGTGAACTTGAATATCCTGAGTTATTTTGTTCATGGAGCTGAACATCACAGAAAAAGCCTTATGAGAAAACAACAATGAACAGTACCATTTAGGCAAATGGTTAATTTTATCTTTGTTTCGCCTAGTCACAATTCATTGTCCTTCTTGATGGTGCAAAACTAATTGGCTTTTATCACAGTTACATTACCTCCAAAGGCACATAAAATGAATGCAAAATAAACATCATCATGATCAAAGACGGACTGATTAAAAAGGAAATAGCCTCACATGAAGTTGATGTTGAAACCTACAACAGGCTGCCTCAGAATTATAAATCAAAATGTTTTCCAGGTTATAATCTATGGCTCCAGTTTATTATTTTGCATTTGTTTTAACCTTGGAACACCCATATAGCATCTACTCTGCAGTGTTGAATACAACTGTGAAAATAAACTATGGAAGAGCAATGTTATGTTGCATGACTAACTACTTTATCAGATTACTTGTTTACAGCTTTTAAAATGTTTTTGTTCATATAAATAAATCAAAGCCTGTTGAGCTCTGTCTTATATGTGAAATAATATCATATCTGACTGTGATACTTCCAAGGGGAGTCCGTCACTTCCAAGAAATTATACTTTGAACTGTAAAATCTCTAGCCTTTTATTTTCCTCCATTCAGTCCCTATTATATTTGCTGTGTTTGCAGGAAGATCTTGTTTGAATATGTGAGTAATGTAATTTCTCTCCTCAGAGTTCACATTGGAACAAATTTGTATATTAAATTCCTTCTAAAAAAATCTCAAATAACTTTGGCAGTTGCTATTGAATCTGAATGAAAGAAGGCTTATTAGGCATGACCACTGAGGGATCAGGATCATCAGTTGACTCTTTAAATTTAAAAATTAAAATGCCAGTGATTTTATTTAATCCCAACCTTCAAAGAAGAAGGCAGAAAAATTCTTGGAGAAACAGACATTTCAGCCTGAAGGAGCTAAGTTTTATTTAATCAAAAGTTGCAGTTAGTTTTATGTGAAGCAAGGAAAATTCTAGAAAAGTTGAAGAAAGACATACATTTATATGGGATTTGTATTTGAAGAATTGACAGTTATTCTGTGCAGGATAATTGATATTAGTAAATATGATTCTTAATTAAATTGAATGGCTCAGAGATTGTTATTAGGGAAAATATCTAAGAGTTGTTAAAACCCACACAGGATAAGTTCAGAAATCATTATGTTCTACAAATTAATATACTGACACTTAACAACCATGCAAATATGTAAAAAACTACAGTAAAGCGAAAATAAATTAATTATTCCTCACGTGCACTGGTGATTGTACAAGGAGCCTGGAACTTAAACTGTGATAGAGGGTGCTCATATGTGTGAATGTACTCCTTCCTGGAGAACAGGGGAAAGAGAAGGTTCTCTTCAAATTATTTCTGGAGAAGGCAAAGCCTTTCTCTTTCTTATGACCTTCATCGCAGAAGATCCAAACAGGCTGTGTTATCCAGTAAAGAATATACTGGAGAAAACAGGCTTAATTAGATGCATCTATATTTAATATCTTCTATAATGTTTAATATGTGTGATATTAAATACCTCAAAGAAAATGTGTTAGGGCATTAATGTGGGTGCCAGAGTGAATCCAAAACATTAGACAAAGTCAGGATCACACATTCTGTGTGTGACTGTAGGGAGCAAGGGAGAGAAAGACAAAATCTAGGGAATGAAAAAGTTAAACAAGGAATTAAAAATATCCATATGCAATTTTCCAGGAATAGCCTGTAATTCTTTTAGGTGAAATCTGTCTATTTGACATGCAATTTTTCATTTCCAGTGCTTCAAACCACAATTGAAGTATTCAGATTTTTATGTTGTTTTATCAACAGCTTTGTCTATTTTCATATAACAAGGTGGGTGGGTAATGTTGCTATCAGTAAACCAATTGTGTTCTGTATTGCCAAAGACAGAAATAATATATAAATCCTGTGCAGGCAATCTGGACACAACTAAATTGTAGGGGTTATGCTTTGTAAGCTGATGGTCTG
Organism: Petroica traversi; assembly: GCA_025920805.1. NCBI lineage: Eukaryota > Metazoa > Chordata > Aves > Passeriformes > Petroicidae > Petroica > Petroica traversi. Next base: position 28,456,949 of record JAHLSL010000022.1, read on the forward strand.
CACAAAATTCACTGATTGTTCCCAGAAACTCAGTATGGAGGATACATGGTCAGATGGTGGCTTTGTGGAGGTTTGTTGTGGTTTTTTTGCTAGGCATAAAGAATTGTTCCTTTTGTAGGTAACAATGAGTCACCAAACTGCCTCAGCCCTTCTGCAAAGCAGCAGCAGAGAAAGTTTAAATTAGACAAGGCCACTCTGGTGGTAAGGATTACTAAGTACTAAAATAGATGTCATGGGAGGTTGTGTAATCGTCTCCTTTAAAGGTTTTTGAGAGCAACAATAAAGCAAAATCTCTCTTAAGTCTGACAAGGCACAGCTGATGTATTTTTCTGTGACATATACTTTATTTTCTAAAATCCAGCACATATAACATTTTACAGAAAATAAAATGCATTACATTTAATATTGGTGACATGAGGCATTCAAATTATTCACTGTCAGTTTATTGCCTTTCCCATAAAACCCTGAGCATGTGATAAAGATTAACTGAACTCTTGTACCCATTTAACTATTTTTCAAATAAATAGTTTAATCTTAGAGAGAAAAACTGCAGAACAGAATTAATTTGCTGCTAGTGTATTTGTATAGTCATCTTTTTATAGTCACAGAACATGAACATCACTGTCTTTAAGAACAATAAACAAACACAGCTGCATTCCCAGCAGTTGAATTAGTAAACAGAAGGTAAAACTTTTCTCAAACAGCATCTAAGTCATTCTGTAATGAAGGAATTAAGGTGAAACAAACATAATAGAGAAACAGCCATTTGTTCTCATCTAAGTGCTTGTTAATATATCATTGGCCCATTCTGAATCTGAAAACATTATTGTTGTCTTTTTGACATATTTCCCAGTTCTTTTGCTCTTCTACAGCCCATTTGTAAGGATTAGAGAGCAAGCCTTTCGCTCCCTTTCCATCAAGATCAGCTGTTTATCTCACATGGAGAAGCTTTCTTGCAAGGACATTTGGCTGACAAGCATCAAAACAGAGCTTCCTGTAGCCCTCCTGGCAGACAGCTGAAGCCAAGCCCTCTGTGCTCCTCTCATGGCCATTAGCCTGCTGGCACCATTTCACTTAAAGTTAGCATCTTTGTATCATAGCAACACAAGAGAATGCAAAGCAAGGATAATACAGTGGTGTTCTGTTACAAAGAACAATTGGAGATTTCCTGAATTGACTTTTATATGTGAATGATTTTTATGTGCAAATTCATGAAGCTAGTTTCCCATCAGATACATAAAAATGGCATTCCAGCATTAAGCCAGCATCTAGATGAGAAAAACGGCCTCTTTTTCTCTTAAAATGTATGACTGTGTCACCCTCACTTCAGTCACTCAAGGAGAAACCAGTTCCACAATGTTATTGTGATGAGGGCAGGTCAGCTGGTTATTTTTAGCTTGAGCAAACTCCCACAAGAGGAAACATTCTTTACCTGCAGCTTATTAGCATTCAAAGCTGCACAACTCCATCCATTTGAGCATCATAACAGCTATTTTAATCTTATTTTTACAACCAAATGCTGCTGTTCAGTATTAAGAAAAGGTGACTCAGAAAAAACCAGCATAATATGTTTCTGATCTCAAAAGCAAATACTAATTACTAAAGTCTCTGGCAATGGAGTAATTAGCACATAAACATAAGGACAGCTACTACCAGACGTTAATGATTATAGCCATTAAAACTCCCCTGAAGTAGAAAATGGAATTTTCACTGTATTTTTTAAGGTTTTTTTTCATTTTTTCTTATCTACATAGCTAGAATTTTGATGGAAGCTAGCACTTAAACCCCTTTATTTATGTTTAGTGAGGAGGATATTTTAGGATAGGCAGAACCTTTTCTACTGTGCTCCTTGACCTGGCTGCATAGGTTCACAGACCTAGGAGCTTATCTTTCTACTTTACACAGGTACCCCAGAGGGAATTCCAAATTAGCATTTGGAAAGGTTTCAAAGTATGATCTACATTTTAATACTAATTGCATAGCTTTACAAAGTCAGGTGTGGGAATGTTCTCAGAGGAATCTCTCAAAAACTCCTTCTATTTCCTGTCATCTCCTGGATGTATTCCCACTGAAGGGTTAGATAGTCTGATTTAGTAGACATATACAGGAATCATAAAAACAAAAAGACAAAGTGAAAAACCAGTGCTTTGTTTAATTACAATACTGCACTGGTGTTACAACTGATTAAAAACGTAAACTTCAGTCAAATTTTTAAGTTGTGCATTGTTTAACAGTAGAGAGCAGAACTTACTTTCCTTCCTTCAAAAAGAAAGGCAAGTTTCTTAAATTTTCTAAAATATATTTTTAAAAAAAATATTCTCAATTCTCTTTGTAGATATTTTTTGATAATACTTGTGACCATAAATTCAAACTATTTGAAACCTGACATCAAAGGGGCTCTGTCGTTCACTTTGAATTTGCTGATAATTCCGAGCATTGTGTTTATTACAGATGTCTTGAGGTCCCAGGTGATTCTTTCTTACCCTCATCCCACAAAAAGCACTTTCATTCTCTCCTCTTATACTGGGATTTCTCTTTTCCAACTTCCTTCTACCACCTTCTCCTTTTTTAGGTCATTCAGGATGCTAGTATTTACAAGCTGCATAGTACAGATCAACAGAGAGACTATGAAACAATGGTTTCTTTGGAAGAGTTTACCAGCTGGCAAAACCTGAGACATCCATCTGTCTTCAGCTGCAAAGGCATTTTGAGCTGCTGGAAATCTGATCATGATGTCAGTATCTAAATTTGTCCTTTATTTCTAATATTTTCTCCTCCAGCTTCCATTGACCCCAGTAGCCACTGAGGGGTAGAACTCAAAAGTTCTGTTGCTCTATGTACAACAGAGGAATCAGAGAATGTAGGTAGGAGACTGGCTTTGCTAAGCAAGAAACATCACTGAAACACAAGAATGTTGCAAAGTTCTCAACACAAAAACTATATAATCTGAGACAAAAGAATAAAAGAACCCACCCAACACCCTCATTATTAATTGCTTCAACTGAGTCTGATTTATGGACAGATATTAACTTTAAGCAAATCTAAATGAACCAGAAGTAGCAATTTTATATGCCCAGATAAACAGATCATGGACCTGAATCAGTTACTGACTTGCATCCTGAAATAAGTTATCCCCTGTTTAAGGATACTCCTGACAGGATGAACTGGTTTTCAGTATCTCAGTGTAAACTCATAAATGCTGACAGAGGCATAAGTTGGTTTTCTTCCTTTAAGCATCTTCTGATGTCTTATTGAATGCCTTGCTGCATTTGTGGATGTTGGAGGTGTTGGACTGTCATTTTCAGTTACATTTAAAGAAATGCATTTGGCTGGCAGCAGTTTATAGTTTGTGAGGCTTTTCCTGTTTCTAAACTGACTCTGGTTTCACATTATTATTTTATGAGTTGTTTGATCTGAAACTGCACTTTAGATTGACTACACAGTGTGGTCATCCTACCTTACATTCAGGTTTGTAGTGTGGCATCGCTAAGGACACCCATTATGAACAATTAACTGTGTAAGAAGGAACCAAAAATGGTTGTGATTTGAGAGTAAGGGATCCTTAACTGGCAGTTAAAGAACATAATATGTAGGAGTGTTGCAATTAGAAAGTTACTTCATGAAAGTTTGTGCTCCTACTTGTCCAGCAAATCTTTTTCTTTTGGCTTCCCTATCCATTTCTTAGACAAAAGCTCCATGACTGCACAGTACAGATGTGCCAGGTGACAAACAGTTCTCACCAACAGCACACCTGGCAAGGGCAGGCCACGCCAGCATGAGCAGGTCAGGACTGTGGACTCCCAGGACTTTTTTCCATGCAGCTCTGCTGCCATGTCTCCACTGCAGCCACCATGTATAAAAAAGTACCAGTTCTGGTAACCACACTCCCCAAAGCACAGATTGTTGTTGAATTTTGTCAACGTTCCTGTTAATAAAATTTGATTGCTGGATTTTTTTCGGTAAATAAACACAGAAGAGCCATATATGCTGCCAGAGTGAGTTGAAGCAATACTGCTGGGGAGTGCTCCTGTAGTAGCAGGGCGTTTTAGTGCTCGTTACTTCAAGAAAGTACAATTAAGTCATAGTTCTGGTAACAGCTTGTGTACTACTGAACCATTAGGGCAGTTAATTGGTTATGCATTGGTTGCAATCCTGACTACATGGGCTGTTAATGCCCAGGAGACAGGTCTCATTTCCCTCATCCAAAATGTTCTTTCAATTCTCAGGCCAACAGTTCTCATCATGGGTGGGGCCATATCACCAGCTGCTCTCATGTCTATCCTGTACAAATGTTTATGGTCATATTTGGATGACTATATGCACAGATTAATACTATATAACATTTATCCAGGGTAACAGAATGGCAAATATTGGGGAACTCTTTCCCCTTTTGACCTAGGTTCCTGTTGTGATGTTCAGGAGAGTGTTTATCAAAACCAGCTTGACATTCAGAAATTTTCAATGGTGTCAGTAAACATCCTTTCTGTTAAATTGCTATTGGTTTCCTCAAGTTAATCATTCTTTTAGTCTGAAAAGTTCTAACTCCTGTCACTGGAAAGAAACTGAAAAGAAAAAAGGAACAAAAAAAAATTCCTTAAATCTGACTTGCAACCCCTAATGAGAAAAGAAAAAAAAAATCTGTCATCTCATTCAGAAGAAAGAAAAAAAGCTAGCTTTTTTAAAGTGAAATAAATGCTTTCTCTAAACATGATCGCAGTTGACAAAATGCTGGATGTTTAGGTGGCAATTATAGCCCTTTCAGAGACTGTCAAATCTTGTCACAACACATGTTATAAATGAGGACAGATTTAGACATCCTTTCTGACAGTTATGTGTAGGATGTGGATGGTTGGCAGTTAAATTTCAAATGCAGGGAAATTTTCCTTCCAATAAATCTTTGCTTGTTTATTAAGAGGGAGTTGCCGTGCACTGAATCTTGTATCTACCATGTGCAGCTTTTCATCCTTACAGCTTTTGACATTTCACTTTAACTTTCTTTGTGACAGCCATCTGAACATTGTTTTAGGTAAAAAGTAACCTACGGTGCTCTGGAGATGTAAGAATTCTTTTGGTGTTTTCATACTGAGATGAGAGTAGGAAATGTGTCGTATTATACACGGATGGATAGATAGCAAGAAAGCAAATAACTGAGACTGCAACAATGCTGATTGAAGGGAGCAGCTTCATGATGAACACAGAAAATGGGATAATGCACTAGCCCACATTCATCATGTGAGATGTGCAAAATGTTGATGAAGTATTAGTAATAATAATGTGCATCAGACAGCACAATTCATGTGATGATAAACTGCTTCGTGTGTCATTAAAGGCCAAACCTGACGTGGATTTCAAGCTGTTTTTGATGTTAAAAGGACAAACAGCTTGAGGGAAAAAGAGGTAAGAGGAATCATATTGCCATGGGCAAGAATCTTGGCTGGGACAGACAGAACTTTTTTGGAAGCTCTGAAGGTGAGCATGCTGGAGCAGCATCAGTGCTGCAATAAGCCTTGTCAACTGCCATAGACTAAATCTACAAACCTGCACAGATAGTAAAAAGTTTTACACTCAGCCTTTCTGCAAAGGCTGATAAAGAGGTGAGAAAGAGAGAGGCAACATCACCCAGTTAGGTGATATCCAGCATACATTGCATAATATACGGTTAATGGAGAGAAGGCAGCCACAGCTCCTTTAGTACCGGCTCCAAATGCCCATGATCCCTTCAAGCTACCAGAAGCATCTCCTCCTGGAAGAAACTGGTAAGAGGAAAAAAAATCTGCTTATCCATTTTGTCGTCCTCTCTCAATGGAATATGGCACATTATAAGACTAACTTTTATGAATGGTGGTGTATAAAACCCCAGTGAATTAGGCAAGCGTAAAGCTAACATTTCATAGAGAGAGTGAGGAAGAGATGTAATCTATGATATCAGGACCTTGTGATTCTCTTATTTAGCTATAGTAGCAGTTTGGCATAAGACAGTTACTCACGTGCAAACTGTTAAGCAGATCTATGAGTAGTTTGCTGGACTGGGACCAAAGTGCTCATTGCGTTGGAGGACGGAACCCATAAACTGGAACACTGTGGGCAGCTATACCTTTTGCAGAGCTGAAGTTTTAGCACTTTCTATTTTCATGAGAGTGACAGTGTTATGTAACTAGCATATAGATGAACTTGTGTTCATTCCTAAAGATCATAAAATATTCAAGAATATCTGTGAGATCCTATCTTGAGTAATACAGTTTAAGCCCTTGAATTCTGAATGGGCTGCTCTCCTGTTTCTGTCTGGTTACAGACCATTCACTTAGCCTTAATGGCATGCATTCAAATAAATGCTTGCTATTTCACAAATGCGAAAATAAATTTACTGTTTCTGTGCTCCAAGACATCAGCATTTATTGCCTCATTTGGGAAAACAACAGAGTTATTTGGTTCATTTATACTCTATTCAAATACTGCTTTGAGAACAGGGACCTTTATCTTGCATCTCAGAACTCTTCATAAGTAGGGCATTCTATTCCCAGGTATCTTCCCTTCTATTCACATGTATGAGAAAAATCTTAGGGGGTAAAAGATTACAGGATGTCTCAGGCATGCATAATTAATTTGCCGATAAACTACTGAAATGTAACATGTCAACATTTTTTTATTTGTTCAGTTCCTTATTCATCTGAGCTTGTATGTATCTTCTTGACTTAATGGATTAATTTACTATGTGTGAATACTTCTACCTGACCATATGTGAATAAATTATAGTTTCTCTTCTTCACAACCATTTAACCCATGAATCATGGTTGACAATAAAATACTACGAAATGTTTGTCTGTTTGAGAAATATTTCTGGTTCTTTTAAAGGAAAGGTCATATTTGCATGTGTGCATTCAGAAACAACAACAACAAAAAAGAATTAGCTGTTTCAGAAATAATTTTCCCATTATTGGATTGCTACGGGAGTACACATCTAATTTTACACCTTTAGGCAGTAATTCTGGTTGTGATGAAGCTTATCAGAAAATTAGAAGCACCAAAAATTTAAACTCTTTTTAGTGTGTGAAAACTAATCTTCAGGATTATGATTGTTTGAGATTTGTCAGACTTGTTCTCCTGTATCAACTCACACATTTCTAATTACAGTAAAAAATAAGGAAAAAATACCCCATCAGAATAAAATAACCAACATGTTCTCAGATAATGTCTGTAAGGGAGTCATTGACCAGACTTGGGAAAAAGTAAAATGCAATAACAATATATTCACATTTAGTTGGAAGAATTTTAAGGCTCCTTTCAACAAATGGCTTTTCTTCAAGGCAAATAGATCTTTCAATGCTGAGGGATATAGGTATTTCTATACTATATCTGTTCAGAATCCTGACCTCCAAGTTCTTACCTTAGAGACCCACATATGCCAGTTAATGGCACTGCTGTTGATGCTGAGGAGGTAAAAGTATATTGTGCTATTCTGTCACTATGTCTGCTCTTCATGTCACAGAGGCCACAGGGATCAAAATGATACTCTTCAATGAGAAGGAAAAACAACCCATGTGGGTACAAGTTCCTTGAAGTTAGTGCTACTGTAATTAAATACACAGATAGGGGTGTGGAAGCCCTGCTCTATTTTCAGGGTGCTGGAGGCACTACTGAACCTTCCTGACTCTGCCTTCCCTCTCCTGGAGCTCACCTAAGCCTAACCATAAATCCATTTCAGTCCTTCCTGAGGCTGTCAGTCCTTTAACCCCTGAGGCAATTCCATGTTGGCCTGCCACAGTTTAGTGGGTGGCATCCATGCTGAAAGCAGGGAGTTTGGAACATCATGGTCTTTAAGGTCTCTTCCTACTCAAACCTTTCTATGATTCTGCAATTCTGTGATTTCCCATTCTTTATCATGCTACCAGGAATAATTCTTCCTCGTTCTGTTTCAGCTGTGCTGACAATATTTAGCTTTGTACTAAAGCCTGCCAGACATCAGCCACGGGTACAGGCACAGACACAGAATTGTAACAGCAGGACAATTTTTATAGGATACAATAGAGAAAAAAACCCTCTTTTTAATTCAAGGTAACCAAAAGTTTGGTCACTGTTGACCAGTACGCTGCCTTTAAAGATAAAATGGGTTTGAGTCATCATAATGAAGTAGTTTCCTCATAGATTCTTTTTTATGCCAAGAACTGTGTGTACTCTAAAATTTTAATGGTGTCATACAATCAGAACATAAAACAGTCATTTAAAAAATGCGCAATTACCTTTGTAAGGCATTGGCAAATGACCAAAGTGTGGCTTTCTAGAGAATGGACAATTGTTCTTCCTTGCATCCTGAAGAAGGATGCATACAAGAAACTGTACACATTCAAACTTACTAGGGAAGGTTTGGAGAGAAATAGTGGTATATAGAATACTCAGATTTTGTCTTACATATATGCTACTGACAAATAAGTAAGATAATTACTCTCTTTAGCTTTAGCTTTGACAGTTTATGTCATACATAGGCAGCACATTCATGTAGAAATATGTATGTAATATGTTTTGCAAATAACAGTAAATAAATAGAAACTTTTCAATTAATAAATCCTTGCTCAATAGGAATCTTTATAGGGAAGTTTAAGATTTTCTAGAGTTTTTGTTATACTGATTATTTAAGTTGCATGGTCTTAACTCTCAAGAAAAAATGTCGTAACACTTTTCATTTGAACAGGCTTACACAAATAAATGTGTGTGTTGAATGAATTCTGTAACAAATAATATTACTACTATTTTATTAGTCTCACTTTTTGAAATAGCTGAATGTTCTCTAGTGGCTACATTGTATGCAGAAAAGATTTAGGGCAGAGATCGGAGTTCCTCACCCTAACACATAAAGACAGAAATCTAGAAAGAACACCCTTTATCTACTTCTCTTCTTATGTAATTCTAGCCCTGTGACTCAGTGGAATATGAGGAGTTTCAAAGGTTATGTACAGGTGAATTTTTTTTATAATCATGAATTCCTTTTATACAATAAAAAGACTGCAGGAAGTTGAGATAAAATTTTTCACCTTGTAGGGGATGAAGCGGGAGCTTTCAGCTATAACCTGGAATATATCTGTATGTTCATGCTTAAATATTATATATACGTTTATACATAATTATGTATAAATACTATACATATATATATTTACATGATACACCTATATGCTAGAGATCATATGTATGTATACATATATATTTATATATATATGTATGAAAGATTTTATGCTGTACTGCATAACTTTTTAATAACCATTAGCACAAAAAATGTAAAAAAATTTCCTCCAAAATGTGGAATATGTCACTCCTACAGAATCGGTGGTATTCAGTGAACAAGTACATTTTTTTTCTTTAGGGTACAACAGATTGTGTGAAAGCTTTCAGCAACTGGGCATTCATTCAGTAGTGACCTCAACAAAGTTATTCAGTTACATGAGAAAGAAATGGTAGGCTCTTTTCTGCAATATTTCCTGAATTTCTGTAGCTGAGAGATAATAATCGTGATGATTGATCAAAAAGAAAAGAAGGAAACCATAAAGGACACACAAAAAAATAGAGTGGAAAATTTAAAGCAGGCTAATTACTAATAGGATTTTTTGTAAGTAAAAGACACCCTTTGTTAATTTCCATTTCTGACTTTCCCCCTGAAATCACCCTCAGATTTGTCAGAATCTTATCAATGTCTCTAAATCAAATGTATTAGGATCATTGGTGTCCACTTCACCCTACAGTGTAAAAATTGCAAAACATTACAATTTTAGAAGGAGTATCCATATGATATTCTTGAACAATACATCACTTTGATGGCATATGAATTTTTAAATTAATAATAACTAAAAATCCAAAATTTATCTAAGAGTAGACATGTGTCTCCTTGGTGGTCACAAATAAGATTTTTTTTTTATGGCCACTTGGCTGGTAAAAATATTCCTCTAATATGTAACATAATACAAAAGAAACCTGTAAAGACTGAATAAGAGAGAGCAGACCCTGCAGGTATGTTCAGCTGAATGAAAAGTTGTTCTCTGAAACTATTTCTCTCTATTGCTTGAACAGACAGCTGAGGGCAATGCAGTCACCTAAGTAAGGGCAAAAGAGTTTCACTTCTGTGAAAGCAGGATGCCAATACATATTGTGGTTTGTTGGAGTATGCTGATCCAGAGAAAGGAATGGTTTTTGGCATTCATTGGGGAATGAAAGGTTTGATGCTGCAGGCACCAAGGCTCTATGACTCCCATTGGCTTGGACAAGTTTGGATGGTGCTTTTCACCTCACATGGCCACCATGTCACCTTCCTCGGGTGTGCTGAGCAGCCTCAAACCTCATTAAAGTCTTTGGATAGAGCCTTGAGCTATCTCATGAGATGGAGTTGCACTATTTATACTCTGAGAACATATGTATACTGTACTATTAGTGCTAATATTTTTGTCAGAACACTTTCTTAAAGCAAAATGTGAGAACATTTGTGGGCAGTAATCACAAAACAGGGTTGACAGCTCCTTCCTTCTCTTACTCAGTCACAAACGTTTTTCCTTTCAACAGATTATGAAATGTAAATGGAACTGGTCATTTTCAGAAACTAGTGTTATTTTATTGATAATACATGAACACCAAAAGAGAGCTGACAAGGCTTTGGCTAGTAGGACTGAAAATTGTAGGGTACCTGTGGCCCTACCTTAAATTGAAAGAGGAGTTACACTGCCTGACACTAATGCCTGTAAGCAGGAAGTGCATTCTGCCTTTGCAAAAGTTCGTAAAAGACAAGGAGGACTAAGCCATTCTGTTCCATTTCCACCTGCTTAGGAGTTATATGTCAAATTTTATTTTACCAATAGAGTTCTATATCATGCAAGTTCATCCCTATCTAAAAATCCAAGGCCAAGTCAACAATAACCTTTCCTTATGGCTGAAAACTGCAGGAAAAGCTCTCTTTCCATGAACATCATAGTTCATACTGCCCTGGTGCTAAGCTGTGGAATCTCAGGCAAGAAACAATACTGGAAATTAGCAATTCAGGACATGAAATTACAGGAAGGAATAATAATGTCACCAAATTGTTTTGTACCCAAGGAAATGGCTTGCTCAGATACTCTCATGGAGTTGTTTGTTGCACTTGATTATCAATGAATCATCATCAGGTCCAGGCTGCCTGCACCAAGTTTTTGACAAAGGCTTCCAGCACTAACTTCTGCCTGTTTTCCATCACAACTCTGTCATAACTATAGAGCGTGGGATAATAATAATAATAATACTAACAATAACAAAAAAAGATAAATTAGAAAGCTGAAACAAATCCTACCTGATGAATCATCATAGTGAGGAAGATTTGTGTCATTTCAGACTCACTCTTTACTTCAGACTCACATTTATCTGTTATTGCAGTTAATTGTAATTGATGCATAATGAAACCTGATGCAAGCATCCATCTGAACAAGCACGATCTGGGCAGGTTTTATGGCAGGGTGTTCCTCAAAGAGTTCTTCTTCTCAGCTTAAGCACAGTTTGTACAGGTAGGAGCTAAATAAATTCACCCCTCTAACATTCTTTACCCTCTAACATTGATTATGAGCAGCAAACAAAACACATCCAGTGCAAAGGCCAGTCATTTTATTTTTGCAATTATTAAGCACTTTTGCAAGGACTAATGCATCTGGAATTTTGTAAGATAGATATATTTATGATCTGTGGGCAGTTCTGATGTAGTTGTGATCTATCATTCTATGCATGTTTTGCTCAAGGTAAGTAAAGGAAAACTTTAATGCTTGCTAGCTTAGTAATGGCAAAGAATACAAACTACCTTCCAAATGGGGGATCAGCGTAAGATTGAAAAAGGTGCTCAGTCTGTAAGCCAAGATTTGTACAATAAGGTGTGAATACAAATGCATTGCTTTGCTGGAACTGTACATATTTATGCCAGGAAGAAGCAAGGACATCAGAAAATCAAGGAGACAGTAAGAAAACATCGCTAATATGGAAACAGGGACAGAGTGACAGAACTTTCAGCTCTGCCTGAACAAGATCCAGATAAGACTATCACTGGAGTCTATTGTCAGATGACTTTGAGAAAGACATCTGCTTCAGAATGAGTAAAAGACAAGGTCAGAGATCAGAGCAGGGTTAGGACACCTAAGGGACCCCTTGCAGCAGTACAGTGGGGCATACCAATTTCTTCAAGACAAAATTCAGATAGTTAGGCAACATAAAAATGGGAAAAAGGATTCAAACAAAAAGCAGGCAAAACTGCAACAGTCAGAGGTGTTTATGATGTGGACAGAAGAGAAGTCAGGATCAAGAGCAGTATAGGAAAGCAAGGACAGAGCTCAGCTTCAGCTCCAGTTAGTCCTTACTAACTGAACTAACTCAGAAATCTTTCAACAGACACCCGAGCATTATACTTAGATTCCCTTTATACGACTCTTTGTGAGCTCTGTGCTTCTCACCACAGCATTAGGGGGCACTTAAACATCCTTACTTGTGTGAATAAAAGAACCACTTTGGGGTCATGGTTGTGTGAAGGCACGACATTATGAGTGAGCAGCCCAGTATGGTCACTGTTTTATGAAACAGAAACAAGATATATCTATATTCTCTGCATACAAATAGGTCAGGACCAAACCCCACTCGACTCTATCATGTTTCAAAGAAATAGCCCACAAATTTTCAAATATTGGCTAACCACTGGCACTAAAACAAACGTGTAATAACATGTTTAATTTTAACCACTTGAATAGGTCTGTTGAATATAGGTATGTGTACACACTCCTGAAAGCCCAGGCACTGGAAGAGCTAATTACACATTAAATTATCTCCAGTGTGTGGGAAATAAATTTTCATAAGACATTTAAATATGTATAAAACAATTCCTTTTTTTAATGTTAGTCTGAAAAACCCTATTATCTTTAAAATGTTGGCGTCTCTGTTAATTTACTTAGATTGCAATTAGGTTATTTACAAATTGAGTAAAACCGATCAGCTAAATGGCTGATCTTTTCCCCTGAAAAAACCCAACCACTTTCTGTAAACAAAATCAACAATTATACCCAATCTAAAACATATAAAAATGTTTATGAGCTACTGAGCAAGATACATGCTAAAAGACTGGAAGATTCACCCAAAGAAGAGCTTTTAATCAATTCTCAGTCAAACTTACAGACATCACAAACACCTTGCAGCCCTTCACCTCACCAAATTTCGATGGTCTTCTCAGAGAAGACACATCTCAAAATTTTAGAGAAGGACTTAATGCAAATATTCTTATAAAAGAATATTACTCAGAGCCACAATTTAACAAGCATTTGTACATTGGAAGTCCAGTTTGGTCTTGTTAAATGTCCAGGGTTTTTTTTCTCTTCACCTTGATTGGTTTCACTTTTTGTGAAATGATGATTTATGAGCTGGATTGGAGAGAGATATAGCTGAATATCATATAGATTTTTAATGGCCACACAGTACAGAACATCCTAGATGTTCCCTTTTAGTATCACAGTGAAGGAATTGCACACCAAATGATGTGTCTTGGGTACTGCTTGATGAGCTGTTATACCTCAGGGCCTTTCAAATACCCAAGTTACTTCCCAGTGAAAGCATGGCATTTCCAAAAGCTATTTCTCCACAGTATTAACGATACTAAAATATGCGTCAAATGGTTTATTGAATGTTACAGTGGTTTTTTTAATATATATTAGTTTTCAATATTTTCAGTGTTTCTTTTTGACTGGGGAAAAAAAAGAAATGTTTTTTCTCCTAGTGCTTTCACTAGGCACTATGTAAAGTCAGGAATCATGGGGAAGACAATTTTTCTTTTTCAGTGTGGTTTACAAAACGGTTTGTGGCCCTCCCCAAAACGACCTTTCTAATGATCTGTGTGATAAATATGCAAGCTTCTTCCATTCCAAAATCTAGTAATTATTGTAAATTGGAGTGTATTTGAAGGGAATATGTAGCCTTCATAGTCAGCAGGCACCAATTCACAATGTGGCAGAGATGAAGCTGCGAGGATGATGAGTCTCTCTTTTTAGGGATAAAAATCTTTTAAAGATTTCATCACCCCATCTCAAGTTTTATAAATTAAGCTTATAATGCAGGCACAGCACATTCTTTTGTTCCCCCCATGACTTTCAGTAAATGTTTGTAATAACTCAGAAAGACAGTGGTAACATAGGGAATGCTACATTTGAATGAAGAACTGCACATGTTCACTCCAGCAAGTCAGTCAAGCCTATAAATCATTTTTTTGGTCTGTAGGATTAGAATTAGATAATGAAGAAACGGAGCAGCATGAGCAGATACAGCAAAAGCAAGATAAAGGCTGGTGGATATAACTACCATGCACCACTACTTCATTATATTTATTAGCACCGAGTGGAAAAAAGTGGGGCGAGCACAGCACGGAGCAAAACACGGAGGTGTCTCAGAGATGCCTGTTATTTTCCAATATAAATTCAGGAGTTCCCAATATAGCATTAGAACAGTGACTAGTCTTTTAAAACCTAATTATAACGCTGATGTTTCCTTTGAGCAGACAGAGGACAAGAGTACACAATGAAACAAAAGTTATGTATCACTTTGAAATATCGATCTGTCAGGGAAACAGTGCTGTGTGATTTCATTAGCCGGCCTGGACTTGGGTCTGTCACAGGGCACTCCATGACTTAACATCCAGCAATACCACTGGAACTGATTCCCAAACTAAAACACAAACCGAAACAAACTAATGAGATTCCTCTCCAAGTTGAAACATACTCAGACACAGTTCTATTTCTACTTTTGAGAAGTGAGATTTATTTTGAGGATCACAAAAAACATTGCTTACCACAGCTGGGTTTTCATCTGTTTTATTCCTTGAGCAATAAATGACATTCAGGTCCAAATTTCAAACCTCGTTTTTTATCCAGCAGCTTTGCCTTTTTCTAACTTAATTAGTCCTTCACCAGTTTTGGAAAGGACCATTTTAAGCATTTGTTTCAGAAAAGTACATCCAAAAGCAGTACAATCTGGAAAGAATAAATACGATCAATGTAAAAGATTAATTAAATTGATTAAAATGCAGCATGAAAATTCCAAAGCCTTTAGGTGAAAGACAGGGGGGTTTTTTTGGGTTTTTTTTTCGTTTTTTTTTTTTTCCTTTGATTGCTTAGATATCCAAGAACTAAACTCCTAACCTTTCCCTGAAATGATAGGAATAAAAGGTGACACTTCTCTCCTGAGTAATGAAGAGATCTATAAAAAATTTAGATCAGAAATAAATGTGGCTAAGACAGATTCCATTGACTGAAGTGCTTTATATGCTGTACTAGGAAAAGAGAATTCTGGAGACTCTTGATCGCTTCCAAAGAGTCTTGGTGTGGGTTCAGAAATGTGGGCATCCTCCAGTTGAAGCTACTTAGAAATATCGAGTCTGATAAGAAGATCGTGAGAGGAGAGCAGCGCTAGGGAAATGTGCGATCATCCCGAGCTGTGACAGCCCAAAGGAACAGAATCCAATACCACGGGAGCCTGCACACCTCCTGTCTCCCTGTGGCGAGAGCCGGGAGCCGGTGGCAGCGGGAGCCGTCCCAGCCGCGTGTCCCCGCTCTGGCCCCGCTGCCTCTCCCTGCCCTGTCCCTCGACCGAGGGCTGACAGGGGCCACC
>JAHLSL010000022.1:28472975-28536818 GCA_025920805.1 Petroica traversi
CGGGCACCGCTGCCGGGCCGGGGTCGGACTGCCCGGAGCAGGCGGCAGCCGGAGGGCGGGTGCGTCTCGTCTCGTCCCGTCCAGTCCCGTCCCGTCCCATCCCTTTCCCGTCCCAGGTGGGTGGGCAGAATTTTGTGTAATTATATTCACGGTGGCGAAGCGGTGTGTACATCCCGGCCGACACCTTCCCGGTCGGCAGCGCAGGGCATCAGGGAGGTAGTTTCCAGCAAAGGTACAGTTGTTTTGGCTCATCTAAAATGTCTGGGTTTTGATGTGAAATGGAACATAATAGCAATCAGTAATCATTCATGTTATAGAAAAAAGCGGGTATTACTTGTAATGCACAAAATGCGTATTCATCTTTGAATATCTACCCTGAGCCCATGGCAGTTTATGTTTTTAAGTGGTCTGAAGAGGTCTAAACCCACTGTTAAACTACGTGAGAATTTAAGAGTAGGCAAATGTTTAAAGCAAGCCGATCGTTTAAAAAGAAGTAGAGGTGAACTGTGGAGACCTTTCGACATATGAAAATGCATGAATGTGCTTTTCTTATGCAAAAGCTGTTGAGATTCTCTGTCACAAACAGCACTGAACAAGTGCTGACACAAAAACCGAGGAATTTTAAACATTTGTCTTTCAACATTGTCAGCTTTGGTTCCTTGACATTTTGTTTTCTGTGACAGAAGAATAGTTTTGTGGCAGTTATTCAGGGTTTAATTTGCAAGCTCACAAAGGCCTGTAGCTGTGATGAGAACTCATGAACAACATGAAAAAAAGGAAGGTATTTCATGTTAAGGTTTTTCAAATGTGCTGTCCTACTCAAGTATCTTGTCATACTCCTGTTTTCTCTCCCCACATACCTAGCTCCCTAACAGCATCCCTATAGCTTTTGAAGATATTTTGTTGCTTAGTCTCTCTAAATTTTCTCTCATGTCCTATACATTTCTGTATCAGTGGCCCTGGCTCCTATGTGTTTTGCACCCGGAGCACCTACTTTGTTCAGAAAGAGATGCCAGCTTGCTCTCTGTCATAACACCAGAGCAGTCTTGGAAGGCAGTTCCATCCCTTCATACACTTAAGTTGCATTGTTATTTGTGTAAAATAGCTATGTCTCAACTGTATAGAACTTTCTACCATGAATGATGCAAATAATACGCTATTTTAACTCGTCTTTTTCATTGTCATGGCAAAGATGTGATCCAAAACATTGGGAATAAACATGTCATGGCTCCAGAGAAAAGCTACAGTCAGTCATGTTTATGTGGTGGTGCCACTGGTGCCAGTTTCTTCATATAAATATTGAAAGAGCTGTCTTTTTAATGAAAATCTCATTGTCAGTTCAGAATTCCAAAGAAAGAGAAAAACATGCCACTTATACTTATTGGTGACCAAATTGATTCAAACACAGGACCATAGTTCAGCCTACCCAAAGCACTGGTCTCAGTGTCAGATTCTTCTTCAAATCTGTGTGAACACATCCAAATATTTTGAATCTGACTTTTGAATGTTAGTTTTGAAAACATTAGTGTTTGGTTTTCCATTAACCTGCTTTTCCGTAAATGAAGCTTGGTCTACACGACTAAATGGGAACAGTAATTTGTAAGCTGTTGTGCATCTTCAGGTCACCAGCACCTTCCTGTGTCCAGAGTGGTTTAAAAACAAAAGTGGAATAGTGTCCTCACTGCTGGAAGTTAATATTTACTTCAATTAGAGCAGTAGTTCTAATAAATTAGAATTTATTTCTGTGAAAAAAAACCACCACTATGATTAAGTGGCATAAGTATTTTCTATTTTCTTGATAAAAATAGCATTGAAAACATATTCAGTTATAAAAATTATATACTTTCTAAAAAGAGTGTAAAGTAGAAAATAATTTTGAGTTCCTCATCTCACTACCTGAAATAGAAGTTGCTATTCAAAATATTATTTGCGTACTGAAAATAGGTATCAAATTTATGTTAACCCGTCCTGAAAGTTGTATGAATTCTGGTATGAGTTACTACAAATACTGATGGTACCTAAATGTAGTTGCAGTAATTAGTTTCTTAGTATTCAGCTAATTCTTAGTACGAGAAACGTAGCTTTGAAAGGAATCAATCCTGTTGTGCATGAACAACTATAGCCAATGAGAAATGACAAAAGAGATGGAATGTAGTCTAATCATCTCCAAATTGGTAAATTAAGCACATATTCACCAGAGTGCATACACTATTTTGTTTTGTATTCATTAGTATTCAGACTAGCTAATTTAAAGCTAGTGTTCAAACTGCAATAGAAAGTACTTGTCTTGCAGCGTACTCACAGCTGAACCATTTAGCTGAGAGAGCTTGGTGCATTTCAGGAGTGAGGCTTTTTCACTTTTACAAAAGAGTTCTGGGCCAGATTTGTTGAGCCTTATATACTGTGTCCTATATGCATGCCGTTTACATGAACTTTCCATAGAAATTCAAATTAAAGGAACGAGTATTCATCAGAGTTTCGTAGTCTCCTCAAAAGTATGTAAGAAAATGTTCTTTCAGTTGCTGCAATTAAGTAGAAGGTATACATCTGTTGAGTTAAATTAAAGATAGTTCTCATGTAAAGACAGAACATTAAGCTGTTCTGTGATAAAACGTATTTGTCATGCTTCAAGGTTTCAGTAATGATTTCCAGATAAATAGGCAGAGAACGTTGCATTGCTGAATCACTTAGGTTATATTATTTGTTGAAACTGATAGATGAGCAAGGCATTTTAGAGCTAACATTACTGGATGAAATCACCTTTCGTTTACTCCTTTTGGTTTTGAATTTTTAAACTAGGATGGTCATACATGACCAAAGAATTTTTCCTTACTCAATATTACTTACTTGTAGTGAATGCATTGTGTTGTGAACATCAGTGTGTGCTGGGCAAGACTGCATTAGTGAGGACTTTATTGTTACAACTTTAATAATAAATTACAAAGTTTATTTGTGCTGCTAATTTATAACTTCACCTTTAAGCCGCTACAAATTAAAGTGCAATAGTGCAAAAGTGCAAAACTGCTCAAAACTAAGGTTTCAATACTTTGAGGCCAGCTTAGAGCTTTCCTGTGAGGCATACCCGAACTTGCCCACACTTCTCAATTTTTGTACAATACATTGATATATAACTTTCTGCCAAAGAAGTTTGTCAATGGAAAAAGTTAACAAGAGTTCAAAAAAAGATTTGGACAAATTCCTAGATAAAACCCAACATATCAGATGCTAGAAAGCAGGGATATAATGTTCTAAATCAGAATGTCCCTAACCAGCAAATGTACTGAAGGCTTTAGGGTGTTTCAAGGAGGTGCCATTCACATGGTTGCATTGCACTTCCTCACTTTTCTTTATGCATTTACTCTTGGGCATCTGGGGAAAAGGTGTTGGATTCTGAACAGGTATTTGGTTTGGCTAGATTTTACTGTTCATGCATTCTTACCCAGTCAAGGTGGACAAGGTGATGTGAAATTTAGAAATTCCTTTATGGGGAAAAGTGTTTGGAAACTTTTGTTACACAACCTTAAAGCAGATGTTTACTTGAATTAATTAGCATTAATTCAATGTATGATGATTATGAGTTGGAAAGGTAATGGGATGTAAATATTTGTCCTTATTTTTCAGTAATTTCTTGTTAATGGTGTTTTTCAATATAATTTTAACACTGGCCATTCACAAATCATGATATATTGTTGGAGTTTGTTTATGATATGTAGCAACTATCAGGGTAGTTTGTTTTAAAGCTACTGCATAACTGTAAACTATTTTTGTTTAAGAAAATGAAACAGTCTTCAGTGAAGGTAGCTCAGAAGTGTCTGTAAGAAGATGATTACTTACAGTATGTCTTTTATTTGTCCCTAGTTCCTCACTTTTGGAGTTGAAGATGATGGATTCTGTATCTCTTCATTCAATTTCTGCTCTAAGACTCTCAGTCTTTTAGTTCATTTCTGTTCAAGATACAGAGTGCTCCTTCTCTAGAATGGATGTCTGTCACTCTTGGGGCTTTATTCAGACTTGAGTCTGGTTTTCTAGTTTAGTCTGAGCATGCATGAGCCTCTACTGTCATGTTCACTGAGTCCAGCTTATGTTGCTTTGCTCTTTTAATGTGCAAGGGAAGACACGACCTGGTCTGAAGTGTATTTTAAAAGGTGATGTCCAGTGCACGAGAGAAATTGGCAACCCTGAAGGATGCCAATCTTGTGTGCATACAAGATACGTGAAGATTTGAGCCTGAACTTATTCATAAAGGAAGAGGTGCTGCACAGTGCCTTGTGTGCCTCAACCTTTTACAGTGCCAAGGGTCTTCCATTTGCAGCTGCCTTTCCCTTGCAGCTCTGCCACCTTTCACCAAAGCTTCTGGGGCAGTGTTTTCCTTCCTTCCTCTACTCTCATACTGTTACTCATACCTTGTACCTCCGCGCCTTGCTGCTGCTGTTATGTCAGGAAAGGGATTGACCTGCTATAAGAGTCAAGCCCTTTCACCATCCTTTTCTTGCACTCTTTTGCAGCTTGTAGTTTGCAGTAGGAGGAAGACAAGTATTTGCCCAGTGTTCTCCAATAATATATGCAAAACTTAATTAGTTAACTAATTGATGCTGCAAAATTTAGTTTGCAGCATCAGTCTCTGATCAAAACTACTCCCTTCAGGGCTAATGGCATCATAAGTGGGGACAGGCACTAGGGAATTTGAAGAGATCATGAGGAAATTGATGTGGTGGTTTTTGTGGGAAAAATACCAGGTAGATCATCTGATACACTCAAGAGGACACCTGGAAGAGGATACTTGATGGGGAAGCCCTGGCAGTTCTCTTTCCCCTTTCATTTTCTCCTTCTGCTTTTCCAGTTACCTTTCCCCTTTTTTACGTTTTTCTCTTTATCCCTCCCCCCACCTTCTTTTTCCCCTAAAGAAGCTTTTACTGTTGGCTTTGATGCTTGTCATCAGCTATAAATTCTGCGAGTGCATCAAGAAGGGACATAGAGATATTTACATACTTGTAATGAGAAGTTTAGGTGTGTGCGCGAATAGATTGGTGCATGGTCAATTTATACTATGTAAATACAAATTATCTAATAACTTTCCTCCTTTTACTTCTTTGTCAAAGGGAAATCGTGCATCCTCTGAGTCTTTATTCAGTCAGCCTGAGTTTACTCTTCTCGTTTATTTTCATGGGAGAATATCTCTATTCCACCAGATATCTCTGTGTCCTTCTCTGTATCCTTTTCAATCTGAATTTAGATTTCTTCAGCAAATGTGACCAGAATAATAGTCTGTGCCCACAGAAATCTCATTATTGTGTTGACCAAGGGTGGTAATACTTCATGCCCTTTTTTAAAAAGCTTCAGTGATGTGTCCTAGGTTGTATTAAGCTTAATCTGAAAATTTAATTTCCTGCTACTTTTTGTAATGCTCATTTGCAATCACAGAAGTTAGAAGAGACCTGTTGGTCAAAATAGCGTCAACATAGAATTTAGATCATGTTGTTTATGGTTTTGTTCGATTCTGCCTGGAAAAGCTCCAAGGAAAGAGATTCCACAACTTCTCTGGACAATCATACCCAATACTTAGTTATATTACTTTTTCTTCCTTATGCTGAGTCATAGCCTCCCTGTTTCAATTCATGAGTGTTTTCTCTCATTTTTTGTGCCATGCATGCCTGTGAAGAGCCTGGCTCCATCTTTTTGGTAAAGCTCCTCATAGGCACTGCCAGGCTGGTGTTAGGTCCCTGCTAAGGCTGCCTCATCTCCAGGATGAACAGGTCCAACTCTCTCAGTTCCTAACAGGGCAAGTCCTCCAGTCCCTGCCTACTTCGACAGATTCTGGAGGAAGCTTAATTCAGTTAATTGGAATACCAAGACTGGACGCAATATTCCAGGTGATGTCAAGGGCTTGAGTAAACTGGAAACATAAAACTTCATATTTGTTAATCTACCAAATAGTAAATAGCACCAAGTTCTGACAATCCAGGAATGAGGCAGAACTTTACTGTCTTGTAACCGTAAGATTAATTCAAGTTATTGTACACTTTTAGGAATTTGTTATTGCACCTTGCGTGAAATCAAAGTTAATTTGATATTTCCTCTCAGGAAAGTTCTTGAATCATGTTATTTTGGAGTAGGGAAATTATATGATACTGGAATTTTATTTTAAAACACTTTATATACATTATTGTATCTCCTTATAGAGGTGTATGAAGAAAATTATATGACACACATATTCTGTATGTCTAGGCATCTAAATATACAAAATTCTGATTATTTGAATTTTTGACAATTAACATTAAGACTTCAGGGTACTTAACTATTGAACTAAACCTTGCTTTGACAAGAGGTGGTGAAGTGCAGGTATGAATTTCCAAGGAAAAAAATTAACCTAATTCGAAATGGGAAATAAGCAGCATGAACATAGCAACCATTTGGTACATAAAATGTATAAATTATTCATATGTTGCTTGTTTCATAGATAGATAGCTCTTTAGTTGTCCATATATAGGTTAAACTTACAGGAATGTGTGGAAAATATAAAATACATGTGGTTGCCATTCCAATATTTTGTGTTTCCTCTTTTGGCAGTCAATTCAATCAATATTGATTAATAAGTCATACTATTAGTTAAGCAGAATTTTGATATTTCATCTAGAGTTGAAAGTGTTTTAGTTGGGATGTAAATAATTACTCTACATATTCTCTGAAAACATATTATAAATTGAAAGATCAATGAGTTGAAATGCAAAATAATTTTCAATACCTAAACCAGACAATAGTCTTCTAATGTGGGTTAGGTCTGCCCTCCTGACTGCCATAATCTGCACCATGATCTAGCTGGAGGTTGCCATAGGATTCTTTTTAGCCTCAGTGTACTCAGTTTTCCTTCCATAAAAATCAGAGCAAGTAGGAAGCAGCAGGGGACCGAGATTGAATCTCATCCACGGGAACAGAGTGAGGACATAGTCAAGATGCAGTCCTGTGGCAATCAGGGCCACAGCTGACAAGAGTGAATAGTTTGGGGGAAATTCAAACCAAGGTACTAATCAGGGAAAGGTATTTTCATTTATAAATTACATTTGTAGGTTTAATTTCTGGGTACCCACTGTAGTACCAGCCTAGCTGTCTCTTCCTCTTGCATGTGTATATTCCTTGCTTGAAGGTGAACAGTCTGCACAGAGCACCAAGTATTGTTGAGCAGAGTGTAACAAAGAAGAGTAAAACCTTTTAGGGGTGCCAGCTCTCCTATTTCAAACATATTAGTCTCTTATGAAGACCGTGAATGAAGTAACCATCGAAGAGAAAATTCAGCTGCTCTCAATATATCCAGGTTTCTTACTCAGTCTCTTGGAAGACTGTGAAGTGTTTATATTTATCCTATGCCATCACATACACCTTGTCTTCCACTCCATCTGGCTAAACGCTTTCACCCCCTTGCAAAAAAAAAAATTCTGGTATGAAAATGTGATTAAATATTGTTATCTTTTGAACAGCTGGAACAAGAGTTCAAGGCTTCCTTTTGACTAGAAAGTGAAATTAGTAAGTGGGTTTTTTGGTCAAGAGGCTTTCTTCAGAAGATAGTGAAAAAAGGTTCAGGTGTAATGTGATTAATGGGTGTGTAACCCTAGGTTTTTCTAGCATTTTGGTGAGATACATATGACTGGATCAGTGTCAGCTATGAATGTGATGAGACTTCCTTTAGGACTTCTGAGAGCTGACCAACCATTCTTCTTCCTTGTGCTGATGCATGTCATTTATACTGATCCAGATTATGAAAAAAATGTAGATTTCAAAAGAAGGTGATAGGAAAGGACATCTAAAAAGTTTGCTAGAAGGTGACACTAATATCAACAGTATTGGGACCTTGACTGAAGAGGTCAAAGATTTGACTTGTCAGTAAGGAGTTTTGTGATTGACTATAATGAGATCAGGATGTCACCTTTGCATGTGAAATTTTCACCTCTTTGATGGGCTGTTCTTTGTTTGTTGTTGATACAGATCAGACTAAGAGGAGAGCTTGAGAAAGCCCTGCTCAAGGTTCAGATCTACCGAAGACATGCATGGAAGACTGTAGTATAGTCATCTCCTTCCCAGCCAGAGCAGAAATTTCATGGAGCATGGCATCTGGGATTGGAGCTAGCAGCAGTTGATTGTTCATCAGTTCATTAGGGCAAACCATAGAAGCTGATTCAGTTTATTCAGGCAGTCAAAGCAGTGGAGGAGCTAGAAAAGTGCATAAAAGATAATTCCTGATTATTCTTTCCTGCTATCTTTTGCAACTTACCTTTAAATAAATTTAGCAGATTATAGCATGGACTCTGGGTACATTTTCCCTACATCAAACTGTTTGCATGCTTCTGTTCCCTCCATTGCTAGTTTTTCTTAGTGATGCCTAAATATAAGTTTGTAGCTTCTTCAGTGTACTCTGATTACATGCAAACAGAGCATGCTGGTATGCGTAGGAGATTTTTCTGGGTGTCTGGCAAATGAAATCCTTTTTCTTTATGCCACAGAGTAGCAACGGAGCTGCTTCCACAATTTCACTGCAATTTTTAATGGGGATTCTTTACACAATGGGAAATGTGGAAGGGCTGATTTACTTTGTAGTGACAATTTGACTGTCATTTCTGACACAGCTTCACATTTACTTATCCTTAGAATGGTCATCCATACTTTTGGAGAGAGTTGCTGGGATGGTGGTTGCCTGTGGAGTCTGTATGCATCATTTGTCCTCACTCTTTTTATTTCTATGGAGTGTTTGTACTGCTGTCTTCGTAAAAAGAGTCTGAGCTGGGAGAGACAGCAGGAGACGCAACTGAGAGTCTTTCTCAGTTGACATTTGGACCATAATTTAGGTTTTATGCATAGAAATGTTAGCTAAAAAGACACTTCTGTGTAGATAATGAAGCAACATAGAAAATCCATTATCATGCTAAGAGAAAAACATGGAGTTTTTTTTTGTTTCAGTGATTTCAGTCTAAGTATTTCAGGAGACAGAATTTAAAAAGGCATATTTTTTGTGTTTTCAGGTCATAAATATGATCAAAACAAATTAAAAGTAAGCCACATTTAAAAAGTGCTTTAAATTCTGCCTGCTTACTCTGATTAAGGGTGATTATCTTGCATGAAACTGATTATGTGATATGTAAGCTGATGTATTTTTCTTAAAGCATCATAGAATTGCCTCATCTTGACATTGCCATTGCTGTGTTATGTATATGGTCATTTTATATTACTCACGTCAGTGAAAAATAACACTATGTAGCTTCCTGCTCCAAGTGTGTTGTAATCAAGATGATGACAAGACCAACATCTGTCATTTATGGTATGCAGTTATATTCCAGCGTCAATGGGAAATACTTGGAAAGGCAAGGCCAGAACTGGGGTCTAATCTTTTTTTAGTTCATAATTGGGTTCAATCTATCTTTTTTAGTTCATAATTGGATTTTAAGTCCAACATGATGACAGAATATGGACTATGTGCTAAGCATGCACAAAGCAAAGCAAAGCAAATTATTTTTCACCCTTAAAGCAGCTACTGTACACCAGGGCAATGATCTGCCAGATTTTCATATGCAGGCTGCTGTCGTCTTGTCTACATACTTTTCCCACTAATGTTGCTGCTTCAGTTAGGCAAAGGAATAATTAACTACACTGATCTTAACAGAACTGTTATTGCTGACACATATCAAGGTAAATAAAATGAGAATCTGACTTGCGTCAGGTGGAAAACGTGTCTCAGCTATTGACTCAGTCTAATTAAACTGAATTAAATCTAATTGCATATCGTCATCCAGTCCCCAGAATTTTAATAGTGATTGGATTCTTGTAAAGTTACAAGGGTGATTTAAAAAATAATGTAAATTCCATGGAGCTTTCTCTGTAAGATTTTAACCTCTGGGAAAAAAATCAAGCACTTTGTAAGGAAAATTACTACTTTGGTCAGGAAGTTTTTTTCAGAAACCATTAATAAATATGGGGGAATAATAAATGTATAGCTCAAGGTTTTTCAGCTGTTTTATTTTATTATCTATTTCAATAATTTATTATGTAATAGGGAATGAGAGAAGTTTCATCATTTGTTATGAAAGAAGGTTCTACTACCGATATTTCTGTTTTAAAAGATGACTGCTACAGCTGAATTCTCTACCCTGGTAGAGAATAGTCTTGGCTATGGCATTACTAAAAATAGAAATGTAGACACAATTTTTGTGTAGTAGATAGCTGAAGAAACAATCCTCTCTGAATGAGGAATTAATTTGGTTCAAAGCATTTTGCAGCTGGTTCGTTTTTTAATGTCAAAGTAATGCTGTAATGCGTATGGGCAGACAGAGCAATTGGTACTTGAAACCAGTTATGCTTTATTCTGCATCAGCTATTAAAATATGTATTGATTAGACCAGTGCTGCTAGCAGAAATAAAAGGTAGGTTAAGAAAGTGAAAAATATCTTTTTTTCAATTTGTAATAGATGAAGAGACTCTTTAGTTTAGTAACTGCAATGTTATTCAATACTGTGGTTCTCAGTTCCTAGTAGTAATAAAATGCATTCTATAATTGCACTTTACATTGATTTTTCTTTTGTAATGCATTTGAAAATTAATAGAAGCTTTGCCTATTTTATTGCTGTTCTGCAAAAAAAGGAGGAAAAATAAAAATTGCATGTGAGGATAAAGCCAGTAAAATCTTAATGATTTAAATGGAAGTATTTCTGGGAAGCAAGTGGAAGTTTTGCACTTGAGTATAAAGGCTAACACAGGCAGCTGGAGTAGGCAAGATCATCTTGGCTGATAGCAGCCAGAGATCACTGTCTCTAATAGAGAAGGATCACTGGGGAGCAATGGGAAGTGAATATGTAATCAAAGAACTCTATCTCCATCCTGCCTCAAACCTCACATGGGAAGCTGCAAGAAGAGGTCACTACAGAATTGTTCTCCATGGCACAGTATCTTGGATCCATTCTAAGGAGTCTCTTTTTTTTTTCTTTCCCCTTCTCCCACTTGGTCAAGGGTCATACCAACACCTCAGGTACCATAGAAGAAAATATCCCTTTCACACAGCTTTGAGATGCATCATGAGTGGGAAAAATACTGAAATACCCAATAAAGATAGTCTCAAAGTGAAAAAAAAAACCAAACCCAAACAAAAAAAATCACTTTTATCACATTTTTGTTATTTAAATACCCATATGCCCACTGTGCTGGAAATGTATACAATATATAGACTTGAATAATTTATGCTTGGATAGACAACTGCATCAAATAATAGCAAGGCCTGATTGTTTCCTTTTTTTTTTTTTTTTGAAGACTCTCTCTATTTTGGTGCTGAGTTCCTGATTAGAAGGAATCATCTTTCATATTTCAATGGAAATAAATCAGTTTTAGTATTATAAAAGAATTTATTCACTACTAAGTGCATAATTCCTGGAACAAGAACACATCAACAGGAAAGGCCTCCATTCTGTGTAAAGTTGTAGAATCTGCCATTTTGTTATAGAATGGGGTGTGTTTTCCCCTTTTTCTTATTACTGGCCCACAGAAGGTAATTGCAGCTTTTGTGTTTAAGCACTGGAGGCAGTTTGGATAACTGAATTGAATACCTGAAGTAAAGAAGCTGAAAGAAAGAAGGCACATTCAACACTTCACTTTTTGGAATAATGTGTTAGAGAGAGAAGCTGTGTCCTCCACCTATAAGAGAGAGCTAAACTCTTCATTCCTCTCTACAACAATCTGAAATGCAGTCAGTTTCAATCTGCTGTTTCAGTAGCGTGATTCATGCAGAAAGAATGTTTGTTTCTTATTCAGATTTCAGTAACCCTCTAGTTACTGTGTCCAGTGGGCATTCTATTGAGATAAAGCTGAGTACTGTGACTGTGTCTAAGCACACAGAATTCTATGCATGATTGTTCATAAAGACTGGGATTCATTTTCCTGCATGGAGAAATGTTAGATTCCACTCTAAAATCATGAATCTGGGTTTATTTGTGGGGAAACTGCTCTTGACTGTAACATAGAACTCCTATGTGTACAACTTTATAACCTCTAGATGCTCAGGCCTGCATCCCAAGCTGTGACATCTTCCTGTAGGCTCATCTAGATGGCTAAGCATTTTTAAGCATGCAAGGTGCTGGCTAAATTGTCCAGCAATCCAATGAATTTTCTACTTATTCTTTCTTCTTCTGAGTACTGCATTGCACCATATCCTGTGGAGAAGGGTCTGGAGCATTTCAGGGTATCTATGTACCTTGTCTCTTCTCAAACCTTAGCCTAATTTTTTTCTTCTTGCTGGCCTGAATGATGCAGAATTTTGGATTAGAGGCCTCTTAGTGATTCAGAATCAAGATGGACAAAGGGGGAAGGAAAAAAAAAAGCTCTTTTTTTCATGAGACAAGTCCTGCTGTGCTTGGCACCCAAATCACAAAAACCTGCTGGATAAGTGGATTCTTCCCAGTTGCAAAACATGCACCAGCCACCATTCAGCCCAACTTCTAGTGCTTCTTGTGCAATTTTATGGAAGTGCAGTTATAGGACAGGTGAATGTCTTTTTATAGCCAGCCTTTGAGGGCAGGAAGGAGATGACAACCAAAAAAACCCTGGCTTGACAGACTGAAAACAGTGGAGCTTGAGCAGCATCCTGCCATTGCTCAGCATTCAAGTGATTATTAGCTCATAGCTCACAATTCTGGAGAAGCCAAGTATAAAACTTGGAGACAATGAGAGGCATGAGTGCCTTGTCAAGAATCTTCAGTACTTGGTGCTCCAAGCATTCTATTGAAGAATGCTTAAGCAGCATGAATATGTGCTCCAAGCATGAACTGCCAGCAGTTTTGGCCAGGTTCTGCCCATATTGTACCTTCAAAGGCAGCTTAGATTTACTATTTATTACTCAAGTCTCTGGTTCTCCAGGCCAGTAACTTCCCACATGATTCTGATCCTTTGCCTACTCATGACCAGAATAAGTCTAAACAATGTCTGGGGTGTTTAAAATACAAGGAAGTGAGCAGGTTTCTAGAGACAGTAGTTGTGATGTTTGGTTTTGCAGGCTGTGACATACACACTGGAAAAGACACCTGGAGAGAAAAATAATTTAAAGCAACTTGGTAATGCTCCATCTTTATTATGTTTATTTTTAGACTGAACTGACTAAGTGGCTCCAGACACTCAAGTTCCCTCCTTCACCCTGGAGTGGACACTTGAAACGAACAGTTGTGTGCTCTCTCTGTTCATCACAATGCTCCTTCACTTGATAATCTGACCCAGTCATAGCCAGGAGAGAGCTGACATAGCAACACCAGAAATGGGATGGCTGTGTTTGGTCTGAAATCAAGCCTGAATGTCCTGCAGTGTAAGAGGTTTTCCAGAATTCAATTTCTTAAGTCGTTAAACATCTACAGAGTGACAGACAGCAGCTTGGGTAGAGAACAAGAGTGCTGGGAGGGCTGGAGTCTCTAGATCTGTACTCTAGAGGTCATGGTGGTACCTGAGTATGGGGATTAGCTGCCTATCTTGCATGGTGAAGTTACAAGAAATTTTACTTTTATCTTGCAGGTAGGGAAAGCTTGCATCTTCTTTTCCTGTCAGATACAGGTGGTATAATAGCTCTGAATTTCCCTAATTCTCAGCGCTGGCAACTGGGCAATATATGTAGCTAGTCACATCTGCTTTTTATTCTGCTGAATCAGATTAAGTTACTTGTACGTGTACTTGTACTAGCCAAAAATGTTGGCACCTCTGAGATGATTTTCATGTAAAAGCAAGTTTGAGAGTGATGAGTAGAGTAGAAAGGGACTGTTCTTACTTCTGCAGGTGTCACCTTCCATATTTTTACTGCTTGGTCAGGTTCTCTAGCAAATCTCTAAAAAGGCAGATAGTGTCCTCTAGGCAGAACATATATATATTTAGCCTTGATTTTCCTTTCTGCCCAGCTGGCAAAATTAGTAGCTGTAGACACAAAGTTAATCTAATTCTTCCTTAGTATTTTAGGGGAAATCGGTGAGATCGAGGAAACTTGTCTGACAGCTCTGTGAAGTTTTTTCTAGGCTGTGCCTCTGGTATGGGTCTGGAAGAAGGCCCTGAGGCAGGAAGAGGTTATCTGAAGGTAATTCTGGTGCTTCACTGGAGGACACCCTAGGATACACTGCTAGAGTTTGTGTCAGCCTCTCCATGTTCTTCATGGTGTTACGTGAAGTGCTCACAATTTCTGGATACTGGACATTCAGTTTAGAATGTTTCCTTTTGCTGGAACACCAGACATTATTCATAGTCCTGATGCATGACCATGAAATCTTACTGTTAGCAGAATTATATCTCCATGTGGGGCCTTCCAAATGTAGTCACATATGGGTCCCAGACCTCCCCTTGCTGTATAATCTGCAGTACCCTGACTTGTGCAGAGAGATTTCCTTTAGAAATGAAATGACTGTTTGTCTCATTTTCATACACAGCCTTTGGTAGAGGCTTGCTAGGGGGAGGTGAAGTATGATGGCTTGGCAATGTGGCAACAAACTTTTTAAATCTAGTTCCTTGAAGGTTTTTTTTTCTAGAAAGTTGCCTTTTAAGTGGTATGTATTTCTTCTCATACTGAACATTTGAGAAATTAGGATAACACAAAGCATTTGATAAATTCCACAGAAAGTCTCACATCCATGAGGACATCAGTGAAGAACTTTTTGATATCGCTGCTGCTTCTCTGCAGCTCTAAGGGGGTCTGCACTGCTGTCACTTGAAGAGATAACTTTTTTTCTTGGTTCCGCGTGACCATAACAAGTAATCTTTTCTACTGTGGCACTTATGGATCCCTTCTGTCAGCTCTCATTTAGATTTGATACACCATCAAATGTTATATGCCTGTTAAAATATGAAAAAAGACCACAATTTAATCTGTAAAAATGGCATAGATAAGTGACAGCACAAATCTTTCTGGGTTTAAGTCAGACTTATGCATCTAAATTATTTAAGACTCTTCTAAACTGTTTTCTTAGGTTCATAAGGGAAAATTCACCTATAGTTGCTAGGAAATTAACAGTAAGCATACAACCACATTAAAAAAGAAACGTGGTTCTTTAACTCTTTCCTCCAAATGAACTTTTAATTTTCTAGATGAAAGCTTTTTCCAAAAGACAACTTTTGTCTTTCAAATTCCTCTTTCTAACTACCTGTTTTAGAAAGTGTCTTTCTCCCAACTCATTTCTCCTTTGTGCTGTGTTGTTTCTGGAATGGTTTGTAAAAGAAGTCACGCTGTGGTCACTGTTCCCTAGAGCAGTTTCCACGGCATTTTGCCTTTATATCACAGTTGTTTCTCTGATGAGTTTTCAGTATTTCAGGGCTACTTTTTCAGTATTTCAGGACTGTTTTTTCACTATATGTGGCTTAAATACTCTTAGAGATTTCACTTTTCTTATCAGGTGCTCCTATAAGCCAAGATGACTTTTGTTTTCCCCCTCAGAATTAGTAAACCCAGTGTTTTTTGTAAATCTGTTTAGATATCTGCAGTTTTGAATACTGCACCTTTTTCACTTGATTTATAAAATTACAGACTTATAAAATGGTTGAGGTTGGAAGAGACCTTAAAGATCATCTGTTTGAACCTGCCTGCCATGGGCAGGGACCCCTTCCACTGGATCAGGTTACTTCCTAATATCTAAAGTAAATCTACTCTGTCAGTTTGAATCCATATCCCATTGTCCTGTCACTACTTGTTCTTGGGAAAAGTCCCTCTCCATCTTTCTCATGGGCTCCCTTCAGGCCCTGGAAGGCCACAATTAGGCTACCCCAAAGGCTTCTCCTCTCCAGGCTGAACAATCCCAGTTCTCCCAGCCTTTCCTTACAGAAGAAATTTTCCATCCTTCTAATCATCTTCTTGGCCCTCTTCTGGACTCATTCCAACAGATCAGTGTCCTCACTGTGCTTAGCACCCCAGAAATTGATGCAATATTCTGATAATTCAGGTAGGATCTCACAAGGGTGGAACAAAGGGGCAGAATCACCTCCACAGACCTGCTGGCAATGTTTCTTTGGATTGATTTCACAGGTCTTTAAACTAAACTTCCTTCTTTCTATGATACATGTCATAACTTCTAAAAATCCAGTTAATGTAATTGAAAGTAAGAGTCTCCTGCAGTAAAGTATGCCTAAAACTGTGTGTATCAAACCCACTTTTGCTAAATAAAAATTTTAAGCTGTTATTTGTTAAAGTATGTGGAGAAAAGCATCTTGTCAAAAGGATGAAATACATTATTACAATACATACATTTAATATTTTTGAAAATAATGTATTTGTTCATATGTACAGTGCATACAGAATTTAATTTCTTCTCTGCACAATTTATGTTCATTTATTTTCACATTTATTTTAAATGCTAACATAGAGAAAAGGCATCATACACCTAGCATCAGCAAATGGTGTGCAGTAAGCAAGTTATAGTCAGTAATTAAATTTCATATATACTGTGAGCTGATGTTATCAGAAATACATCTGTGAAATCTTGTACTTTGAAACTTGAACCTTTAAAGTTTCAGTTTCAAAATTTAGAACTCAGTCCTGCTCAGCATACACTGAAGTAACACAAAGTCACACTAAAAGCTGGTGTCTTTTCAAAGAAGCCATGGCAGATACTTCTCTGCAGAAGTAGAACTGTGCCTGCCTATATTTAAAGATTCTTACCCTGCTGTTTTTGATCTTTTCCTGTCAGTTTGATTATAGTAGTATTCTTTGAAGACTTACTCAGTGAATTAATTTTTTTAAATATAGAGAGGTTAAATGTGTTTTCTCTAATAATCTTGGTAGAAAGTGAGTGGTCTAGCTCAAAGCAAACATTGCACAGTTTGAGAATTTTGTCTGTGTCTCCAAACTACAAAGACCTGTTGAAGAGAACAATGATGACACGTATCTAGATGGAAAAGCTCTTATATTTACTTCATGAATTTCAGTTTTCTTTTATGGTTTTTCTTATAGTTTTAGTGATGAATATGATTCATGTGAGATGAAGGAACCCTTTTAATATTTTTATGTTTCACCTACAGTGGAAGTACGGTAGTCAATGGGAAAAATGTAAATGAGGCAAGACAAATCATAACATTTGGTGACAGCAATGGAAAATGTTGAAGTCAGAGGATTTTTAAACATCAGAATAATGGATTGGCAACTGGGAAGCACATCTAAAGGGGACCATCTTAGTTATATTATTAGCAAATATATAGATGGACAGATATCTGAAAATATATTACAGGGAAAAAAAATTACATGAATATAAAGATTTACTCCTTTGATATAGATGGACTTAGGTTGACATAGATAACCAGGAAAAATATTATCATGTTGAAGCTGATTAGAGAAGCCCAGGTAGAAAGTGGTGCTGGATAAATGCCTGGGACATTCAAGAGTTTGGATACATATCATCTATGAATGGGAATGTGCCCGTAAAGAGAAGAATTACGGAAAGTTGTTAAAGCATGACCTGAGGAGGAAAAATATTAAAATGAATTGATTGTGTATAACACTAAAGTTCTTTCTCATTTTGGGAAAGCAGAGCTGTAGCTTTAAATGTCTCTTTTTACTCTGTCAAGGACAGACATTTTACTCTGTCTAGGAAACAGCAATAGTACATATTTTTCATCAAAGCTGTAATGCATTGTCTTTGGCAGATGCCCACATTTAATGGTGACTTTTGTGCCTAAACATAGGTAGTGAAAAGTCTCTTCATTCCAAGGAAAAGGTGTCTTTCTCACTGATAATACTAACAGATATTTCTGACTTGAAGAAGGTCAACAAACCCTGTAATTTTTCTTTCTGAACATCATGCCTAATTTCCTTGCTATATGCAGTAAGTAATGAAAAAAAACCCCATGTTTCTTATCAGTATCAAGAGGAAAGACAAAGAATTTCCTGGGTCTTGGCACACTAATTGTTTTTTTTTCCCTGCATGTGATGATCTTTTATTTTTGTTAAGGTCAGAATAAAAAAAAATTAAACTTTGAAAGAGGTGATAAATACTGCCACTTTTTTTTTATTGTCTAGCACTTGTACTATGTCAATAAATATTAAAATGTTATTAAATGGAAGCAGAAGAAGATTTGCGCTTTCCTCCTGCTGGAATGGAAATATTTCCAATCTTGCTCTATTTAAACTTTAAAAAGTACATAAATCTGAGGGTTCTTTGATTTGCCTACTTCATGACTTGCCTTGCAGTTCTTCTTTTATTTTATTTTTTACTTTTCCCATTCTCCTTGCCCCAAGCTGATGCTGTCATTATTTCTGAATGGAAGTTCTGCTTTTCTCTAAACCATTCTAACTTTCACTTACTGGTTCTTTTCCTTGTCTTTTTATCATAATAATTGGCTATTTTAGCTGAAGGCATGTCTTGGGGTATAGTTCAGTTCCTTACATCATCTTTTGGCAGTGTAGCAAATTCTCTTAACCTTTTCCATGTCCTCTTCTGTCTCCTGTTCTGTTTCTCAGCTTCTGGGCAATTTTTTTCTTGACTGTCTGCAACTGGATCTTTCTACCTGCCTTGAGGAAACTGGTATTCTTCCTAGTTCTGCTATAAAAAGGGGGTTGAATATGTAGCATGCCAGTTTTATAAGGCTTTGTCAGTTATAATGAGAGAGATGCTTCTTTTTGATATTCCTAGACATTAAAAAAACCCCAAAAACTTGTTGTTAACTTTTTTCCTGGATAGGTTCAGTTGTGTGCTTATGGAGTTTCTTGTAGCAGTGCTAGAAAAACAATCAATAACTGATAACTTCACATTAGTAGCTGTTCTATCAATATTTAGCTGTTTCATCAGTATTAAACCTCAAGCCAACATCTATAACGACATTAAATTTTTAGTGGAGGCATCATGAAGTCTTTCTTTTTGCATATTCAAAAATGTATATAAATGTGAGCTTAGACTCACTGTTTGGTTTGGGTTGAAGGTGGACCTCGAAGATCTTCTGTTTCCAACCCCCATGTCATGGGCAGGGACATCTTTCGCAGGATCAGGTTGCTCAAAGCCCCATCCAGCCTGAATTTGAACAGTTCAGTGATGGCGCATCCACAACTCCCCTGGACAGCCTGTCCAGCATTTCATCACTCTCATCATAAAGAATTTCTTCCTTATGCCCAATCTAAACCTACCCTCTTTCAGTTTAAAACCATTGTCCATGTCCCGTTACTACATGTCTTGGTAAAAAACAATGTCTTGCTAGTCTAGAGATCCTTGAAAATAAAGCTACATTTTCCTGGTTGCTGTTTTTGGAGCCTGAAATGACCTGAGATTTGGCTCAGGCAAAATTTGAGTGGGTTTTGAAAGGAGGTGACGTGACTGCACTCATTTTTTGGGAAACCTCATCCGGTTTTATACAGACTATTTTAGCCACAAGTTTATGGTTAGGGATTTTTATGTTCATGAGGAAAGTAGATTCTTCCAGCTGTGGGACAGTGTAGTTCTTCTATAATTACTTGCTTCAAGCTCAAATTTTATATTGCCAATAAAGCATAGTTGAACAAAGAGCTTTCTTATTGTAAATGTGTGTGCCTTTATTTAAGTTGTCTGTCTTTATTTAAAAAATAGTTTAATTATTTAGTAACTAATTAGATTAGGCATTTTTTTACTAGGTAGGGTGCATTTTTTTTTCTGTTCTTCTTTTCAAATTTTGTGTTATGTTTTACTTTGTGTGGCTCTGTTTAGAGAAAACTAAACATGAAGAAGTCAAGAGAAATTTAATTACCGTGCTATTAAAGTTTAAAAATAAAATAAAAATTATAATAGTATCTTTATACTAAGTTAAAAAACCGCTGGTTATGCTGGAAAATATTTCAATGTGGTGTTTGTTTACCAGTGTGTGGTATGGCATGCATAATGCCCTCAACGATAATGATGCAGCTTGTGTTAAAATTTTTTTCTGGTTGAATTTTCAGTATGGTTGGTGTTGTAATAAAAAAAAATGAGTTAGGTATCTACAGTGAGGAGTCTGCAGCTGGAAGTCTGCAGCTGTATGAGCACTCATGGATTGTGGACAGGTTATTGGGACTTTGCCAATAAAAATAACATAAAATCTTTTCCTGTTTGTGTATCTGGACTTACTTGCTACAAGAATTTGGCAGCAAATCCAAATGTAACAATATAATTTTAATTATGTTCTCTTATGCCTCTCGTTGTGGGAAAAAATCTAGGGCTGCTTTCATTAACTTCTCTTTTAATACATTAATATAGTCACTGAAGTGACTTATGCTTGAATGGCAGGTGAGAGTTCATTTGGATACATATGTGATTTTTATACAGAAAAAAAGAAAAGTGAAGGTTATAGTTCTCTTAATTCAAAACTTGAGTTTTCCTAAAAATAGACTGTTGAATTCTATACAGAATATCTTGTAAATTCCTAAGCCCTGTTTACTTTCTGATGTACTCACAAATGCTGTATATTTGCTTTTTTCTTAATTCCAGTTCATTAAGAATGTACTAAAATTTGTATTTGGAATGACAATCTGTAACTCCTGTTTTGGTGGGGTTTTTTTTCTTTGTTTCGTTGGGACTTTGTTAGTTTTTTTGGGTGTTTTTTTTCCCCTTACTACTGGAATATCTCTCTTGCTCAAAGTTACATAGAAAAGACAGAAAAATTGCCTTTCACGTTTCTTACTCCAGCCACGTGCTGGAAGCCCAGTTCTGTTCCACCTCCCCCTTTTACTGTGCCCCTTCCTGCCTCTGTGCCTTTGCTAAACCATTTGTACACTTTCCTTTGAGTCCCAAAGGCTTAAGAAATATCCTATTTTGTTTGTCATTAGTTTTGTTTATGTTAGTTTGACAAGTGATGGTTGGATTTAGAATTGCTTCTGCAACCTGAAAATATTTTTTAAAGATGACATATTTGCCTTTCCATTTCAAATTCTATTGGCCTCTTAAAGTTATACAGTAGTAGTTAAAAACAGTGCATTATGTGAAATTTGTGGATAACATATGATAAATTTGGATAGGTCACAGCCTAAGTGCTACACTACTTCCCTGCTAAGACAGGGATAAATAATCATTTTTATGTGAAAGAATAGCTTTTGCTATTCTTTTACCTATTGTAGAGGTAGCAGCAAGAGAAATAGTTTCATTATAGCATAAAATGAATTCTGAGATTCTGTTTGACTGGTTGACATCTGCAAACTTGTTCATTCCTACAGAATAACAGAAAAATCCCCAAACCCCCAAAACCTTTCACATCTGAGCACCCTAAGTTCATATTCTTAACAAACTGATTTTAACATGGAATCACAGGATATCTCAAGTTGGAAGGGTGATAAAGATCACCAGCTCAGACTACCATGAAATAACCCATATGACTGATATTCCTTGACCTCTGGCAGGCTCGGTGTAATGAGCACTTCCTTGGGGAACCTGCTCCATTGACTGATCACTCTCCGGTGGAAAACCTTTTCCTGATAGCCAACCAGAACTCCCCTGATGAAACTTCATTTCATTTCCTTGTGCTCTGTCTTCTCGCCATGAGAGAGATCAGCATCTCCCCCCACACTGCTCCCCTTGAACCTGTAGACTGAGCCATCCCTTGCCATTCTGTTCTCCAAGCTGAACAAACCAAGTGACCTCAGCTTCTCTTACAGGGCAACACTTTGTAAAAGTCTTGCCCTCAAGGCTTTTCACCATCTTGGTCCTCTCCTCTAGACACATTCTAATACCTTGATGTCCTTCTAATTCTGAGGTACTTAAGCCAGCACACAGTGCTTGAGTTGTGTCCACACCAGAGCAGAGCAGAGTGGGACAATCACTTCCCTCAACCAGCTGTTGATGCTGTGTTTGATGCATCCCAGGACCCTTTTGGCTTCCAGGGCATTCCATTGACTTTTACTCAACTTGCTATTGACTGGGACCCTCAGATCTCTTTCCTGGCTGTTCACAAATGCAACCTCTTTCATGGATATTCAGAATGCTGATGTTGAAATAATAGGAAGAAAAACAACCAAGCTTTTAATGTATTTTAACCACGTCTTTATATGTTTCATAAGTTTGTGATGGCAGGTGCAATGTTCTGCATCGCAAGTGTTTGTCAAAACCATCGAGTTCTAATTCCTGTTTTTCAGGAAAAAATGTTTTCATCCAGACAGGGTTGATGAAAAAGCATTGAGTCATCCTTAGCTGGTTTTGCTTGTTGTGCTTTTGTTTTCACCTGAATCAAGTGCAATTTTTTTGTATGGGCATAAGAATGGTTTTGGATTTTTTTTTGTTGTTGTTGTAAATGTGTATTTTCTTGGGTTTATTCCTTTTTTTTCTCCCCCAAGAAGTCATGATACTTGGTGGTTTTAGCTCGAAGTGATTTTTCTTGAGGTCTTGAAATCTGTGATTCAAAAGTGAATTTGAGTGTTGAAAGAAGACCACAATGTTGAAACCGAATTGATTGAGCATAAGAAATATTGTTCACTACAGTACTTTCCACAGTTGTAATCCTAGCAAGAAGGGAAACTGAGCCACTTGATAAGAATTCCATTGTGTTTGTATGTATGTACCTAGATACAAAAGTGCATGGATACAGAATTGATTTTATTAAATCGGGAGATTTACCTGTAGCTTGTTGCTAGATATCAATTTTAAACTTTTTTCTTTTTTTTTGGAACTGATATTGGATATTTGGATATTTGTGGCTGATATTTACAAAGACATAAGCTTGCTTGTAATTAGGTATAGGAACAAAAATATTTGCATTAAAAATAGTTGGGAGTACGGGTATATCCATATACCTGATAGGGGCGAAAAGACAGATGGTTGATTTTATGTGTGTTGAGTCTTTATTTGCTCAACCCTCAGACACTGAGCGAAAGTGGACAAGAACTTGGTGAGAATGTGGGTTGTGTTGAGCTTTTCCCCCCACCTCCTACACAAGACTTACTTTCCATGAGCTTCATGAACGTCATTAACTTTTCCCATTATTTTGTCCTACTGATACTGCAAAATGACAATATACACTTGCAGCAGAGGTCAAAAATTTCTCCAAAGTTCTGATTTATGAGTTGAATTGATCACCCTTCTGCATTAATAAGACTTTTGCATTGTAACTGGCAAGTTCCAGTAGGAAAGATGTACTACAATTCTAATTTATAAATTATCAAAGATACAGTTTATTTTTTTCCCAGTGACATTGGTGAAAACACAGAAAACTAACTGAGCATGAAAATAAATTTCAGTCTTCAACCTGTTATCCAATTTAACTCCCTGATGCATTAAGTCTGTTTTCTTGGTTTGTATTCCACTGGTGAAAATGCCAAAGTATTAATCAAACTTCCATGTATCATTTAGTCTCTGCTGAATCACATGCTTAAAAAATGTCAGTTTAGAATTAAAACTTGTCTTGTGAAAACAAGTAAAGCTCAACAGTAAAGAAATCTATTGTCAAAGGACATTCAGTGTAAATGCTCTTCAAAGCACCGACTGCAGTGAAAGGTTTGTTTTCTTGTAAGAAAAGCTCTACAAAATTTCTTACTTATCAAACACAGCAAATAACTGTTTCAACAGATAAAGACTTTGTAATAATACTTCTTTAGAACTGAAAAGTCAAAACTGAAGCCTAATGCATCTAGGGTCAGTGTAAAAAAACTTGTCTAGTCTTTGATAAAATCCAGTGACAGCAAAAATAATTTTTACTTGCGGGGTGAATTTTCACAAAATAGTTCAGCTTTTATGTTCTTTGGCCATCTATATGCTATCCCTGAGGAAAAATTGTCTGAAGCTTGTTTTTAATGAACAGAAAACTACTTGGCGGTTAAGCAACAAAAGCTGAAGGATTCTTGATGTTTATAAAGACAAAAAATCATTTTGCTGCTAAGCAGATAAACACACTTTTCCATCATAGATTTAAATGGACATTTTTGACTCATCTCAGTTATTTGTAATGCATGAAATAACGTTGGACATCAATCATCTCATGTAATGAATCACTCCTATGAAAAATTTACATGGAGAGGTTGCTTCTACTTTCTTGTAAGCTTGCTGACAGCTTCTGTGTACCCATAGACCCTCTACCATGTCAATTTTCTCATTAAAATGACTTTATCACTTTGTAAAAATCTTAAAGATGTCAGTCTCCACTCATCACTATGCTTGGTGCCTGCACTAAGCCTGATTTGCCTCTCTGTCCAGTTTGCTGATTCCAAAGTCTTTGCATGAGGAATTCCTTTAAGTGCCACACAAACACAAGATGATTTTGTTCTCATGTAGGGTCTCTGTGTGTTACATAATGAAGATAGCTGACTAATTCCTGTAGGTGATTGACATTACTCTTGTCTTGTGTTTCACCTGTTTGTAGGTGCGTCTCCTTTGTGTTCTGGGGACTCTGACCTAAATTAAGTTGTCACAAGTTTGTATTTTCCATGTCCACTCCTGTTTTACGAAAAATTTTCTATCATGTACAAATCAGAATTACCAACAATCCAAATATGCCTGCAGATTTGAAGTTTTTTGCTTTATATTTCTTCAAATATTCATTTCTAAGATTAATATTTTAAGAAAATCAAGTGATAAAATTCAGAAACCATTTAAAAATATGGGTTTTTTTCCTAAAATGATACCTCACATCATAAGTGGTTTAGCCTTTTCCAAAATCAGAAATATGTGTGCATAGAAGAGTACAAGAACTTACCTGTAAATGAGGTAAGACTTCTGCAGCTTTTTGAATATATTTGTGTCACTGAAAAAATGCATCTGAGACTGGATACTCATCCTTTAGCGGAGAAAATGGCACACATGAAAAGGTAGTTTTTGAGACCTGTGTTTTGAAGTCCACAGAAATGTACTAATTCAGGACCATTGAGGCATGGTGTTCCATATTTGACATTTCAAAAAAGTTTTGATAATTTTTAAAGGTCAGTTAAATAACAGAGTATGGAATGTTGTATTGAATGTTTTGGATCCTGGATGGGACAACCAGTTAGGTCCTAATTTAATGGAAGTAGTCAATGTGGTTCAAGAGAAACCAATGAGAATTTTGTAGCCTCTGTGAAAGGGCTGGAGAGCAGTAGAACATTTTGATGATTCATCTTGAGGTTTGTCTGGATTCATCCAAACCAAGTGTCAAAGCAAAGCTTACAGAGACATATTGTGTTCTAAAAATATGAGCTGTTTGCAAATCAGGTACTCTTGAATATGATTATCCATGCTAATATCTATATATAAACATACATAACACAAATATGGATTTTTCAAAGGTATTTTGAGTTAACTTCACTCTAGCCTTTTTGAAGGCAGTGGTGTTATTCCCAAGTGGTTTTGATCACACCAAAATGATTAATCATTGCCTACTAAGGGTGGTTTCAGAGAGGAAGAGTATGCTGTCTTAAAATAAAAAAAAAATAATGAATGCAAACAATTATACTGAAAGTAAATTTACGGTGATTCCAAATTAAATTTTTATAATGTCAGAGGAAGTTTATATGTGAAGTTGCTCTTCTATAATTTTATTATATTTTTTCCTTTTAATTTAACTGTCACATACTTAGAATTTTTCTTAAGAGATGGAAAGGAAAGCAAGACTGATTCCTTCAGAGAGCAATTCAGATCACAGGCCAAGCATCTGAAACTCCCTTTGGAGGCTTTCTCTTCTAGATAAGTAGTGTCTTCTTGTTGTGTCTGTCTAAAACAGAAAAACTTCCATAGGGAAGCCGATAATTCTTTTTGCTTCTTGAGAGATGTTCTGTTATTCTAAATTAGTACAATGTTGCAGAAATACAAAAGTGCTTTTTTGTATGAAGGAAGCTTTGATCTGATACATTCTACTTACAAACTCCCACTGTGGTAAATATTTAGGTGCTGTGCATCTCAGAATAAATTCCAAACATGAAAAACTCTTTGTTATACTGCCCTTTATGTGAAAAGAGATAGTAAAAACAAGGAATAGGGGAAAAGTGTGTTGCTATCTCTAGTTCTTTATGGGTAGCTATATGTCAGTTACCAGACTGTGCAGCAAGGTCAATAACAGCTGAAATTTTTTTCAGTTTAAGAAAAAAGAAGGGGGAGTGGTTGAGAGAGATGCAGTTTTCATCTGGTTGAAGGCTCAAAGAGTTTCAGAAGTGTTCTGTTCACTTCTATTCAGAAGTATTCTGGTCTACTTCTCATTCCTTTGAAAGAACAAGTTTGTGGTCCTAGTGAACTGAACTGTGTTGGTTTACCTGAGCCCATGGGTAAAGTTTTATTCTAATGTACTGTTTTCTTAATTTTTGGTTCTTGTGTACAACTATTTATTAAGAATGTGTTTTGTTGGTTTTAATTTTTTTTTTTCTATGTGTATCCAGACATGGAATAAACATTCCACCTCCTTCTTTCCTTCCCTCTACTGTAACCCATTATAAATCATTTTCATGGGTTAAAATTGCACTTAATCTCAAGCATTTTTGGAGAAATGGATGTTCTTGGACACACAGTAGGCAGAGACGGGTAAGAGTATGCATAGCAGGGTTATTTCTTTTCAGATGACCTGAAAGGGCAGGTTTTGGTTTTTTATAATTTCTTTTTTGCTTTAATTACCAGTGAATTACCAGTTATTAATGAAGATTGATAATAAATTTACTGATTAATGAAGTATGGCCTCCCTGAAATACTCCCTAAATTATGCCCAGTATAGCCCAGTAGTTTAGAGCTCACAGGGCTCACGTAAGTCTGTACTCCAGCTGTCACTTAACTTTGCCTTTGCTCACCACAGAAGTTCACTTAAAATTTTTCAAAGGCAAACTTAAGAATTCAGAAAGCATTTCTAAACTAAGGGCATGAGTTGTCTGGTTGTTCCTTCTGGGGAGCTTGGATAATTGGTTTTGATAGTGCTGGGTAAGAGAGCACATAAAAGAAACTTAGAATTTGTGATTTCCTTCAAAATAGTCTCAAGTCTGTAATTTCTTGTGGCTCACTTTGTCCAGATTTTTGAGAAGTTTTAAGAGAGATTCTTTCTTTCTGTTGTATTCATTTGATGGAAATTTCTCCACGCTCTTGCATGAGGGGAGAGGACTGTACCAACTTTGATATGACCTACAAGGGCTGTTTGTGTATCTTGTGTGTTCTTTAGTTTCTGTGGCAGGATGGCTAAGGCTGGAAAGCCTCTCTAGATTTTCTAATTCAGTAACAGTGTATAAAGCACAGTCAGCTACAGTAGACAGGCCAAGGCCATTTTCACTTGGGTTTTGAATATCTCCAATGGTGGAGATGACATGTGGACAGCCTGTTCATATGAAAAAGGCTTTTATTCCTTTGTTTCTTTCCTTAAGAGTACTTCAGTGAACTCTGAATTTTAGGTTTCATTTTTCCCTAGAAGAAGGTATTTTTGTTTTCAGTACTGACTAAAATCTGGGATAATTAAAAAAAAAAAAAAAAAGTGGACCTAAATAGGTCTGTCTTGTATTTTCATTTTCTGCAATATAAGTATCATAGAGGCCAGTCCCTCACCTGATGTGGTATTTGCTACTGCCTGGTTGTACTTGATACAGGCCAAATCTTTTACATCAGCTCTGCTTTGTGAGGGCACATCTGGCTGTGCACTCCTTTTAATTCAGACAAGGGACTGGCATGAAAGAGGGAGACAGGTCAGCTTAGGCTCCAGCAGAAGTATTTCTGCAACTGCGTGGTGAATAAATTCCAAATCCTGATGAGGCTGAATTGATTTTTTTTGTTGTTGTTGTTGTTTGGTTTGGTTTGGGGTTGGTTTTTTTTTGTTTGTTTGTTTTGTTTTGGTTTTGTTTTTTTTTTGGGGGGGGAGGGATTTTTGGTTTCTTTTTTCAAACTATATTGTATTTCTAACTGATTTCACTGGGAAGCAGAGCAGAAGCTTGTGCCAATTTGTTTTAACTGACATAGTAAAAGTCCAGCCAGCAGCTTGGCAGCACATTATTTAATCCTGTTGACGGAGGTCTTGGATTCTTTTTTTGGTCAAAGACATCATCTCATCTTGATTTTTAGAAAACTTGTTTGCTTCATCTCTGTAGCAGACAGTAAATGTAAAAGAGGTTGTTGAAATAGCTGCAGGGCTTTATTGCTTGCTTTAAAGAGTTTCAGGAAGGAGGGTTTGTTTTACTGGACAGAAGTCTGAGCCACTCACAACTGTGTGAGCCGTGTGCTCACAGCATGTGTGAGGTCTAACATGGCTCAATATTGCCTATGAGCAATTGCTAAAACATAGTGATTTAATTTACTGGTTAAAATAAATAGCTGCATGTTAGAAATATAGCCGAGGATCCTTTACAGATTCTGTAAGACAGACTGTTCTGTTAGCCACTGCATCAAAAA
Organism: Petroica traversi; assembly: GCA_025920805.1. NCBI lineage: Eukaryota > Metazoa > Chordata > Aves > Passeriformes > Petroicidae > Petroica > Petroica traversi. Next base: position 28,501,190 of record JAHLSL010000022.1, read on the forward strand.
TTACTTTGTTGGGGAAATATTAAGAGTGTGACAGTCCAGCACTTGCTGCTGGAGTGGTTCTTTAATACCAAACATTCAAAGGTATGTACTGCAAAATTGTTATAGGCTTCAAAAAGTCTTTAAGCAGATACCTAATTAAGAAAAAAATACCGGAATACCTTGTGGTAAAATACTTAATCCTGCACTGAACTCTGGATTCTGAAGGCTTTGCTGTGGAACCACTAAATCCCCACTGAAAGCAGTTACATACCCCAGAGTCTATTGAAATAGACTTTGGTCTTTTTACTGCAAGTAAATCTGCACTGTACTTGTATATGAACGTCACTTCATAATTGCATGTGCTGCTAATGTGGTGGCTTTGGTTTAGGTTTCACTTATTCTACAATTTTAAACCAATTATAATTGCCATTTGCATTTTGAACTGATGGCTTTAAGTACTTTGTCTTGGAATTCACACCATTTCTTAACACCTTACCACCTTTTCCACATGCCAGTTTAGTTCGTAATCAAATTTAGAAGTTTGATATAAGGTTCGAAGGGTTCGATTTGGCACTCAGAGTTTGGCTTACATGGCTGCAAATCACTTCAGTAGAAGTTCATTGTGATTTATCATCCAGCTGTTATGTTGTCGTGCATTTATTAATTTTTTTCTAAGATCTATAGCTTGATCTCTTTTTAATCTGATTTTCATTAGATACTGTATGAATACCTATTCACTAATTTTCTTTTGAAAAATATCTTTCATTTAGAAAGATGTATTCTTGTTTTTAATCATCATGCCTTTCATATTCTAGAGAGAGCAACTCTTGTTCTTTTGATTTTTTTTTCTTTAAGCTTTCTTATTTATTTTAATTGAGCTTTTTGCTGTTCATTGGACAACAGAATTTGTACCAATTCTTACAGCTGTTTTAGATGTGTGTTTTTTTAACACACAAGCAGTTAAATATGAAAACTGAATATTTCTTTCTTGTGACACTTGAGCACTTGTGTCACTTAATGGCGTCCAGGATTTTAATCTCAATTCCAAACAACAATTTTGTTTCTAAGTAACTGAAAGCTATTTTAAAACAATGTATGCAGAAGAGAAACAACTAGATGTGTTACTAGGAGTGCTGACCTGTCACGTTCAGAGTTTAATGAAGTGTATAATTCTATATTTTTATCTACAAAATCTTTCATAATAATTTTCCAGACCCTTTTGCAAATAGAGGTATTTTAGGTAAAAAAATCCTTCTGGAAGAGAAAGATCTGGAAGATACCTCTAGGATGTACTTTTGAAAACTATGGATTCATTTCAGAAGTTCTCATGAAAAATTCATCTTGGGCACAGGGAAAATAGAAGTAGAAATATATTTTTCATCTGAATTCTGTTAATTTGCATTCATTGCATCCTATCTCGATTCCCAGAAGAATTTTGAAGCATAGGCACAAGATAGAAAAAATGTAGTCAGTGAATGTAGTTTTGGGACAACATAGTGAGAGATGACAGTTTAAAGGGATAGTATTAACTTGAAATACTTATTTGGTTAGAAAGTACTGTACCAACGATGCAGTCATGAGAAACATAACGTTTGTGTTGGCTGGTGGGCATGAAAACCTACATTCCATCTTGCATGGTTCTTTTGTAGCAATTTCAAAGGTGCATCAGTCGATGAAGTATATGAACTGTTGAATTTCCTTTGAAGAAAAAGGGGAAGGGTTAGAGTTCCTGGATGAGCAAATGCAAGTCAGTAATGTGTAGCATCACCTCCAGTGATATACATGAAGGTAGAAATTAATTTGCTATGTATTATGCTGTAGAATAATATGCCAAGTTGATGAATGAATAAAGGATGAATTATCATTCAGTTAAAATATAATTTAAAAAATCCCTTAGAATATTAATGTTGAAAAGTTAAAGTTAAAATGTAGTGCCTTACGAAGTGCATTCAGTCCATCCTAAATCCTGGAGCCCCTTGCTGTACTTTACTGTCTTCAGGAATTGACTGATCAGGAACTGTGTGATGCTTTTTGTGAGTGGAGGTAGAACACAAATGCATCTCCCAATGAGCAAAACACACCTCTTGAAATTTTAGTGTACAATGGCCAGTCCTGTGCTTTTTTAAACTTTCAGTGCTAACATGAAAAAATACGTGGCACTGCAGTTCATAGTGTCTAATTTGCACTATGACATTCCTCCAGGAAAAGAAAAGAAATGAAGCATGTCTGCTTATCAGTAGAAGTCTATTTGAATGAGAGTGTCTGTGTTGTGAATATAATTCTGTATATGGTGATGTGGAATTTTTTCATGTTCTAAATGCGAGCTCTGACAATGTGAGCCTTGTACGATATTTACAAGGAGTTGTTAAAACTGAACCCGAACAACAACATTCAGCTTAGTGAAAGCTTTGCATTTACATGAAATATATGGAAATAGAGTATCAGGAAGGATGCCAACTGCCACTTCATTGAATATAAGACTACCAGTACAGTTGAATTTACAAAATTCCTTAACAGAAATCTTTTTATGGGAATCCCAGCAGAACACTTTCTTATACTGGAATTATTCTCACTAGGTTTAACTGCAATGAATATTCAATGCTGATGCTGTCTTTAGTGATCTCAAAAAGGAAAAATCCCAGGGTTCCTCATCATGTAATCGCAGAGTATCTCCAAACCTGTGGAGGTACATAGTCCACACCCCTCTTCTAGGCTGGATCAGCTATTGCAAGTTGCCCAAGACTGTATACAATCTCCAGGGATGGAAACTCAAAAAACTTGCTGGGCAGCATATTTCTTAGATATTTGGCCTCAATAACAGGGAAAAAGTACCTTCTAATGTTTAAATGGAATTGCCCATATTTCAGTTCATGCACATTGTCTCTTCTTTTGTCTCTGGGGATCACTGAGAACAGTCTTGTTCTGTCTTCTTTACTGCTTTCTACCTAAATACACTCCAATAGAGCACCTCCTTTTCCTCTGATCTTTGGGCTTTTTGTATTTCTCACTTTTCTCCCTGACACCCACCCCAGCCTTGGCTCATACATCCAGTAGATCCAGTTTCTCTAGCCTATTGAAGTCCCTCTGAATGACAGTAGAACCATCTGCTCTTTCAAGCACTCCTTCCAATTTTGAATCATCTGTAGAATTGCTGAGGTTATGCTCTGTGCCATGAGCCAGGTCCTTAATGAAAAGCAGTACTGGCACCAGTATTGACCTCTGGGGGCTCCATTGAAGGGATGGCCTCCAGCTGGACTTTGGCTTGCAGATCACAACCCTAGAGCTTGGCAGCACAGCCTGTTTTTGGCCACCTTGCAGTCCACTTTCCTGTGTTTCACAGTTTGTGAGGATGTTCTGAGGAACAGTGCTGAAAGCTTTTCTTCAGATAAACAACATTCTCAGCTCATCTACTTTCTAACCATTTCATTGTGGAAAACTATCACGTGGGCCAAGCATGATTTTCCTTCAAAAATAAATGCTGCCTATTTTCAACCACCTTCCTGTCCTTCACATGCTTGGAAATTGTTTCCAGGATTATGTGGTCCATCACCTTTCAAAAAATTGAATTGAGATGGACTGGCTTTTGGTTCTCTGTATTCTCCTTGTCCTTCCTGAAGACAGGAGAGATGTTTGCTTTCTTACAGCCTGCCTGAAGCTCCCTTGATAGTCATGACCTTTCAAAGTTATTCTGGGAGTGGCTTTGCAGTGATACAGTCCAGGTCCCTCAGGACTTGTTGGAGCATCCATCCCATCAGGTCACATGAACTTATATATGGCCAGCTTGTTTAAATCTTTCCTAACCTGCTTCTTCTCAAAGGGTAATAGTTCCTTGCTCCAGAAGAGCAGGGATGAGCTATGAAGCAGCTCATTTCTATGGTTTCAGCACGGCTGGTGTTCCATAACCCAGTACAGGATTGGTGGGACCACTGTTTTGAGTATGAAATGTCACTCAAATGGAATATCTGCCCTGACAGGAGTATGCCAGCCATATCTACCGATCTCTCTGCATCACACGCACACACAACTAACCCAATTGTTAGATATTATCTTTATGGGGAGAGAAAAAGTGAAGTGGTTTTTTGTGAGGAGAAAGCTTACCCATTTGAGAATGCAACTGGAATTGAACACATGTTCTCTGCTCTCATGAGCTTCAAATATTTACTTAGATGGGAAGTCTACATAAAATGAACTTACACAGAATTCTGGTTTCAGTTACGGGGGTTATAAGTGGATTTCAAATATTAGAATATTGTCAAATCCTAATACCCAGAATTTTCCTAATGCTCTAAAATACTATGTTTACCTTAAATGGATACTGAAAATTCACTCAAGTCCACAGTTATTCATCAAGATCCATTTTCTACTTTCTGAGAGAAACAACATAGCCCCAGCTGAGGCTGGACACTGAATGAGTGGATGCTGGACTCACTGGAAAATATTTTTTCATGATCTGTGTAGCTGCTAAGATAAAAATGAAATTAAGTAGAATCTTAGAACTCTGAATTGTGTATTGGTACAATTTTATTGATAAATCTTGGAATTATATGCCTGTCACAGCCAAAGTAAGGATCTGCCCAAATGCAAGTTTTGTATTGGTCTTAACAGTAGAGTCTGTTCAGTTTTATCGTGGTTCCATCAGATATTTGATGAATTTTGATGCATGAGGTAAGCAGGGGAAAGTAATTAGGATTTTCATGAAGTATCATGAATATTAGTTTTACAGGTGCTGTCTGCTGGAATGCTGGTTATGTCCAAATATCACACCTATTTGAGCAGTGTATGTCCAGCTTGCTTTAGGGGGCATAAAAGGAAATGTTACTTATCTAAATGTGTGATTTTCCTTTCTTGAATGATAAAGATGCTAAACTTAAATGATTATACTTGGTTAAAATATAATTTACTATCTCAAATTTGGCTGAGCTCAGCTTGAAACTAAATGTGCAGTTGGTAGTTTAAAAAAAGTGACAAAAGCTGCTAAAATATTCAGGACTAAGAATATCTTTGACTACTTAGATACTTCAGGAGCAGTGGCTGAATAGGATAGTCACAGACGTAATGCACTACAACCTTCTCTCTCATTATGCTGTTTATATCATGCTTGAATGAAAATATATTTTAGTTCTCTGAAAACCTCTTCTCTATAGCTTTAAACTTTCAGCAGATGGGAGTATTAGAGGAACATTTTTGCCTCTGCTTCTGTATTGAACTGAGAATGCCACAGGACTGTGAAAGGATTTCAGCCAAATTGCAGAACCTTCCTTGCCCTGCTCTTGAGCAGCCCACGCCATTAGCAGCTCTCTTTGTGGTGTCAGAGATGTCATTAGCTTGTCGTGGGAGATCCCTTCAGCTATGCTAATTATTTCAACAAGTTCTATTAATGAGCTGTCCGAACACTGGAGCTTTAGGAAGTAGTAGCTATTCTGGAAAGACTTTTGATTGCAGATCTGTTTCTGTACATAGATGTTTCAATGCTGACTGCAGAGCATACACAGTAAAACTGTGAACTGGACACTCCTTAGACATAAGGATGTAACCCAGATATTTCTACCTCAAGTCTTCTATTTTGTGTAATACCCTAATCATAGATGAAAGAGAAAAGGACACAGTTCATTCTTTATTTTCTTGTGCTCTTATGAGACTGTAGATGGGCTGTAATGCAAATTTCTAGTTGAGTTACTCTGAAGCTTTAGGATTTTTGAATTTTAGTCTTGTTTTCAATGATCATCAGCTCTTGAATGTGCTGCAAGTACAAAAAGTACACTATAGAAAGAACTTTTAGGGTGAGAGATTTCAAATGTTTTTCTGTTTAAGTGTGTTTGACATAATTATATTATCTTAAAAATATTACATTTTCAACAAATAGTCAAAGGTGTTTTTGTCTTCTTTATTTTACTCAGATTCACCCCATTTCTGGAAGAATCACAAAATCTGAAGAACTTCTGCCGCAGTTTGCTTTACCCTGTTAACAAGATTCCATTCCATTAAGAACAATGAGCTCCACAACACCAGGTCAGTTTTTTTATATTTGTACCTCACTCCTGCAGAAAACTGTGCTTTATTAGCAAGTAAGTACATAATCCTTTGTGTTGATGAAATTAATTTGGCAAATGACTGATATGCAGCACTTCTTATAAAACAGGACAATGGCTTTAGAGGCAGAAAAAGCAATTTTGGGGATACCTTATCACAGTAAAGCCAGTATAATCCTATAGTACATTTAAAATATTTTAAGTTTTTCCTTAAGAAAATGATTAGTCATGATCTGACATGAATTGGATTTTCGTTACATTTTAGCCCTTAATATATACAATTAGATATTTATTTTCTGCCTTTGCACAGATGCTTCTTTTAAAGAAAGACTTCAAATGATATCCTTTTTTTTTCTTTTTAGCTCCAAAGTCATCTTTACCCAAAAAGGCATTTCTTGCAGAGCTTCCTCCTTTAAATATGTGTAATTAACAATGGTCTCTGCACCTGCTTTATCCAATGCCTGCAAAATGAGTCACTGCAGGTTCACTTGATAGAAAGTGAACTATCAATAGCTTTTTAAACTTCCAAGAAAACAGAGTACTGCATATGGAACATGCCTTGACTTCAGTTCTTTTGAGGAGTGAGAGTCCCCAATTCAAATCTCTGCAGCATCCCATATGGTTCACACTTTGTTCACCCACACTTGAAGTATCTATTCCTAGTACTGTTGGTAAAATAACCCTTTACAGGTGGCTTATTTTGTGACTGCTTCAGTTTGGTGAAAACAGCCTATAAAAGCATCAGGGAAAACACTGTAATACTTAGTGAGCTGTATTTATCTGTACGTGCCCTATTGCATAGAAATTTAATTCAGTGAGCAATTTTTGAGAGTTGTTGATTGTAGTATTAAAAACTGGCAAGAGCTTTTACATTAAATGGAGTCAAGCGTAGCTGGGTTTCAGACATGGCCTCTTTTTCTCACAGTGCAATTTGGTGCATGCAGTGAATTATCCATACAGAGCACAACAGGGTATTCAGCAGAAAGGCACATCTTTATCTATATCACACTGGTGCTTAATAGGAAACAATCTTGTACTTTCCTAAACATGCTGTTCAAATGCCAAGATACTTCAGCTGATTTGGAGGCTTTCTAACGTTTCTCCTTTCATGTTACATGTAGTCTGAGGAAATAGCCAAAAATAAAATTGGGTCTCACAAAAAGAAATTAGATTTTCCACTACTCTTATTCGTATGAAGAAAGAAGATAGCAAATGTGAATGCATATTTATTGTCTGTTTCTGCAGGCTACACCTATTGCAACAAAGGAGAAACATTCAGTATGTTCAGATAGCTTATAAAGATATGTAGATACTTCAGAAACATCACTTTTGGTAGGAGTTAAGTACCTAAATATTTTCATATCTACTCCCTACTGTCCCATATCATTAGAATTTGCCCCTGAAAACTCTGAGTTGCTTCACCAACCATTTCATTATACCTCTAAGGCATGTACAGAAATGCAGTATTCAAGGATAATGTCAGCCATGGAATCCTCAGTTTTCTTTCCCTCAGTGAGACAACAGTGAGGCAGAATTTATTTAGACTTTAGTCTTGCATCCTGCTTGAAATTAATGCCATGTACTGGAGGAGGATGAGTGTCTCTGTGTGGTGTCTCTTCTGTCCCCCAACTGAGTGAGGCTGAGATGTGTTTTGTGCAGTAGTTTGTCACCTTTAGGAAGTCACTCAAATTTCTGGTTCCAGTGAAGCCCCTGTAATAGACTGTTTGGGAACAGAGTGGTAGGAGAAGACTGCCATTTCTCTGAGCAATTAACATTTGATTGGAATTTTTTAGAAGGTAAAAATTGCTAAATTTTCTTATTGCGTCCATAGTAACTGAGTCCTCTTTTCCAGTCCTCTTCAAGTGTGCGTATTTTTTCACACATGGCCAGTGTCTTTGTCCCATTGCAATTGTCATTGTTACTTTTCCTTTCTCATGGAGTTTTTTTTTTTTAAATGAAGTATAACCTTATTAGGTGAAGAGATAGAAGGGCAGTTTTAAAAGTCTGTTACAATCAAAACTATTTTATGACTCTATGATTCCTATGATTCAACTTACAACTTAGGTTTAAAATACGTATCAGGTTATAATTGTTTCACCTGTAAGATGCTCCAGTAGTTGCAGGTGTCCCTAGTATTCCAAAAGAAAAATTAATGAATTGTCACTGACATGAGCAGCTTGTTCATGTGATGGCGAGCCTGTAGTAGGCAGTTCTTGTATTTATGGCTTGTACTTTAAAGTCTGAGAGCTCAGTAGTGTTAGAGTTGGGTTTCTTTTTCTTTTTTATTTCTGATAATCTTGAACTTGGGTTCAAGATACAATCTTTTGGGTCAAGTTACAACAAAATGGGGAATGTACTTTTTTTTTACAATATATCTAGCCCACATATATATAGCTTGTGTATGTACATTCATACATGCTGTTTGCACAGAAGATAAATATACCTAAAAAAAATAAAAATGAAGAAGATAAAAGCAAGAGGTAAAAGCAAGAACAAGAGGTAAAGCAGTACAATTCTGTAGATTAATGGTATTGGCCAGCCCACTTAATGGATGGCTTGTTCTGTCAATGTAAAATTCTGAAATACTGTAGAAAGGATTGCTTGCACTATGCTAAATTTCTGTGTTTTTATCATGGGATGTGGTAAGTGAAAAAAAAATATTCCTTTAGAATTGCTTTCACTTCAATCCTAAATTGTCTGGAAGACCTTTTGTGGAACAAACAAAAATTATGCTTGTTTTATTCAACCATTATCTGAGGAACCTCTTTGGACAGAGTTTGTTTGTAGAGCCAATGCACATGAGTATTTCCTTATATTGTATGATGCAATGAATGTGGGGCCTCCGGCATAGCAACATCTCCTTGCAACAACTCTGTAGCCTATTAAATTGATCCCAGCTCTTTGAACCTTCAGGGACCAGGCTCTTGCTCATCTCTAAAGCTATTAGGTAAATGCTGAATCTCAACAGGGAGAGGTGCTGATGTTTGCTTTGCTTCTTATAAATGGTAAGATCATTAAGGAAATGTTTACGTTCTGTAGCTGTTGCATGCTCTGAACCGATTACTGTTCATAAAAAGTATTGGTCAAAAAAGAAAATATTTATTTCACGGAATCACAGAATTCTTACAGTTGAAAGGGACCTCTGGAGATAAACATTCAAATCCCTCTGCAAAGGCAGAGTTCACGTAGGCCAGGTTACACAGGAACTCATCCAGGTGGCTTTTGAATGTTTCCAGGGAGGGAGACTCCATAACCTCCCTGGATGGCCTGTTCCAGTGCTCTGCCACCCTCAGGGCAAAGAAGTTCTTCGTCAAGTTGAGATGAAACTTCTTGTGTTTAGTTTTTGGCCATTGCTCCCCATTCTGTTACTGGGCACAACTAAAGAGTCTGGCACCAACTTCTTGGCACCTGCCTTTGAGATCTTTGCATGCTTTAATGAGATCTCCTCTACGTGTTCTCTTCTCTGGCTACACCAGCCCGGCACCCGCAATCTCTCCTCATCAGCGAGTGCTTCAGTCCCTGAACCATCCTTCTGGCCCTGTGCTGGACCCTCTCCAGCAGCTCCTCGTCCCTCCTGCACTGAGGAGCCCAGAGCTGGACACGGCGCTCCAGATGTGGCCTCACTGAGGGGAGGGGCAGGATCACCTCCCTCAACTGCTGACTGCACCCTTCCCCATGCACCCCTGGGTCCCACTGGCTCTTGGTCCCCAAGGGCACTGCCAGCGGAGTCAGCGTGCAATCCACCAACACTCCGAGGTCCTTTAACTGCTCTTCAGGGAAACAATAACTTCAAGTTTTGAGATAGACTTTTTTTTGTTGTTTTTTTTTTTTTTTAATACTAATACTTTCCATCATTGAATTAATATTCTCACAGTTATATTTTGGAAGTACCGCTCTCTAACTGTCTAGTACTTTGAAATACATCTTCTGCTAACATAGTGGTGTAGCTGGAGATTGTGTCTGTTGTGTGCCTACCAGATCATTTTCCAAGGATTCCAACCTTTGGGAAGGATGCTACTTGTCTGAACAGGAGAGAGATTGCTTCTTTGCATGCATTGGTTTAATACAGTATTTTTTACCCAGATTTTTTTGAAGAAAACTAGCATCTGTGGGGAAGGATGGGTTATAAATGTTTCTGTGCAGATACAGATCATAGGTTTTCTTTTTGTAACCTGAGAAGAGGAATGTGTCCAGAGAGATCTCATTTCTTCTCTCCTTTGTCTCTCCTGTCACCCAGCTTTCAGATTTTGTGGTCTATTTTTCCTCTTGTAATTAAAATCAATATTGAAATAGTTAAGTGAAAAAAAAATCTATAAAAAAACAACCTAAGCCATTAAAGGTGGTCATGGAATAATTTTCTGTTGGGGAATAGAGACAAGTAAAATTAATACATGGTACTAATAAATGATGAAGAAGAGAAAATATCTAGAACTCTTGACCTGTCTGGAAGTTTTCTAGATGTTGCAACCACTGCTAAATTGGCAGTCTTTGGTATCACAGTTTCCCAGTGGAAATCCACACATCCAATTTATCCAGTTTCTTGCTTTTACTCTTGCAGACAAATGAAATCCTGTTGTGTAAAGCTGGCCAGAGAGCTTTTTGCTGTCCCTGGTTTTCAGCAGCATTTCAACCTGCCTGCTGCTGAAGATAACAAGCTCAAAATCTGTCTAGTTTACTTGCATGCAGCTAGGTGAAACCAGCTCTTTTATCTATTGGTGATTACTGAATTAAAATCCAAGTCTGATACATAATATTTTGCAAATCACTGTCCGAACTTCTTTCTGATCTTCAACAACATTACTTATTTCTTCAGGTCTTTAGTGTCTTCGAAGAGCTGCTATAATAACAGAAAGTGATATTTCTTAATAAACTGAGTGGGGGAGAAAGGAGCCGTATGCTAAATTCTGCCAGCTTCTACTTTTGCATCCCTTTCCTGTCATCTCGATTCTGAATTTTTTTGATTGGCATTTGTTTGTTCCTCATGAGAAATAGCTTGTTTTTCCTCACTGCAATGCTGACTCCCCCTGTTTTCTTGTTCTGCTTTTCTCTGCATTTTTATAAATAATTTTTCTCATATTAGTAAAGACTAAATATAGAAGGAGCTCCAAAATGCAATTTTCACTGCTGTTTTAAAATTAAAATGCACTGAAAGGTTACATTGCAGTCCAGTAATCATCTCTTCAGCAGCAGTAGATGCTGTGAACAGATGAATAATCACATATCTTACTTTGAAATGTATTTTGTCAGTTTTTTGGTAAAAAGATCTAAGAGAACTTTGAGTCCAAAAAGAAGTAGTAAATTAAATACCAGAAGGCTAAAGCCTCTTCTTCATACATAGGTCTGTTTTGGCAGGTATTTAAGTTCCATTGAAGTTAAGTGCATGGATCTTTTACAGATTTCTGACTGTAGACTGAAGAAATCAAATACATTTGTTCCTTGCGATGACTTTGTGATGAATTTTCCGTAGATTAAAAAGGAACTGCATCACAGGCTGGATTAGATATATATAGAGAATTCACTGAAAATGGCCCAATAAGGTTCAGGATTAATACTTATGTTATCTATATCTATCTGTCTATGTATGACAGAGTACTGCAGCTGTTTAAGATCTCAAAAAGGAAAAAAAATAAATATAATAGCCTTAATATAATATGTGTAAAAGAAGGATTCTTTCCTCACAGTACTCCTTGCTCTTTTTAACTTTTAATGCAAAGCATGACTGAGATGTAGAGCTCAGATTTTGACCTCTTCAATCTCCTTAGAGAACTCAAAAATAGCTTCAGTCTGACATAAATCTTAAGTTTGCCCTTATGAAATGTAGAAAACGTTGCTCTTTAGAGACTCTCTCGGTATTTTTCTCATAATAATTTAAGCCTGACATCTTTATCTAGGTATTTCTAGGTAAAATCACAATAAGCTTGAATGAAAAATTTGGATTCATAATGTGTTCTGCCACTGGGGATTTATTGTACAGGACTACCAAATAATGAATAAAATGCTCTGTGCATGCATTAGATAAGAAAGCATCATCTTGTTCACTTGCTGTAATTAAAGTTTGTAAATACATTGAGCTACTTACTATGCTTTTTTTCTTCTTCTTAGAAGTAATTTGCAACACTTACAATGAAAATTGATAATTAAAGCATTAAAGTGTCACGGTTCTGCTCTTATTTGTGCTTTCATGAGCTTGCTCAGGTTCACGTAGGTCTATGCTAATTCTTCAGATTTTCAGTGAATAAATAATGACAACACCTCAACAGTGGGTTTTGGGATTAGTTACTACTTTCAGCAGATTCAGGTTAACCAAAGAAAGCAAATCTGAAGAGTATTTTTTGTATAACTCTGTGGTACTTTAATATTATATATATATATACATACATACAGACTTTAACCTATACATTCATAAAAAACTCCTATCTCTTCAAACAGATACTATGCTTGAAAATTAGAACTATACTGGTTTTTTTTTTATTTCAGGAGTCAGCTGTTAATATTGGCTGCTGAATGTTTTTTTTTCTGGGAATTTGTCTTTCAAAATAACCATTTTTTGGTCTGTGTAGCCATAGCACAGATCCGACTTTTTTAACATTAGGACCTTAAAAGATAAATTAGTTTACTGGAAATAAATCTTGAAATGTTTATAAAGCTTATAAAGATTCTTTAGAATGGCTTTTTAAATTAGAGGTGAAAGGTTTTTCTCATTTTAAGTATAACCTAAAACATACACCTCTAGAAATAGCCATCACATTTATTGTCCAGTGACAAACCACAGTTTTCCACTGCCCTTTCTGCTGATTAGTGGTTCATTAAACCAAGGTGACACAGTTATACTTTCATTGGAGTCTAGTGAACTTTAAATAGGTAAATGTATATGTTTATATTTTGAGAGACCTTAGAAAAGCAAGTAAGAGGATTGCATTCCCTCTGGAAAGTGAAAATATGGTGTTTTATAACAGTGTTGATAATTAACCATTGAAATATGCTGGAAGATAGTGGAGAGGCTAATTCCTCATGTGACTCATCATTACCAGCTATGAATCCCAACAGCCATCTAGAAGCTGCTTTGATTGTATATGACATGTATGTGACAAAATTTTCATGTGTTTTTACTGAATAGAAGTCTGCCATCACTCTAAGTGAGTTTGGAAAGCCTCCAAACTTAGAAGTTTGGATTCCAGTCTCACAGGAAATATTTAACCAACTCTGCTTTTATTACTTTACTGTCTGTAATCCCAGAGTCATTGTGCTTGCTGGAAGCTTACACCATGGGAGCATCCTGCATTGCCTCATGAAAGCTTGCCTTGAAGCAAACTTTTAGCATAACCTGTAAAGCCTTTCCTAAATATAGGAATATTCTCTAGGAGAAAAAGTATTGTGTAATTCTAATTCAAATCAGAATCTGAAGCTGAACTAAAGAGATTTCCCTTCCCCATCTGGTTTCAGCAGTTGACATTCATCTTCCTGTCCTCTAATTCCATACAGTCCAGAGCCTAGGTTTTTATATTACTGGAGGAAGGAGGGACTCACCTGAATCTCTGAATTTCCTATCTGGGCAGCTGGACTGTCAAATTTTTTTGGACATTTTTTCCTTTTTATTTTTTTTTTAAATTTTTTTATTCTTTCCATCTCCCCGGCATCTGAATTCCATTCTTTGTCTTGTCATACCAAATAATCTGTTTGCTCTTCTACAGATAATATTTGCTTTAATGTAGAGTCTAGAATGTTGTTTGAGGAAGGGGGCACTGGGGGGGGACAGTTCAGGATGTTGTGTTTTCAAGAAATCCTAATCAATAGAGCTGAAAAGTTACAAAGTTTTGCCTCTCCAGGTGCTTCATTGCTGTACTCTACTTGGCAAGTCAGTTGCCTTTCCAAATTCTTGTCCCTGTAAATCCACACATTTCTGCAAGGAGAATTGCTATTGCAGTATCCAGATAAGCAACAGCAATAAAATTCTTCTGACAATGTCACTATTAGCAGGGCTCTTTATATCTGAAAACATATAATTTTTGAAACAGTAGTGTGGAAGATGTTCATGCTTCCTGCATTGCTGCAAACACACTTTACCTCCGGAGTGGGTTGGCTCATCAGATAACGCTTTCAGTTCAATTTCTTAATAAGTGATGTTGTGTCAAGACTCATTACTGTGTGTTTGCCTTTGTGGGGGGAGAAGACAGAGGTGTCCTAGAGTCACCTCTAGGACAGCAGAGTCAGTGGAATTGCATGGCTCAAAGAGCCACCAGGGGGAAGTTACATTTTGAGAAATTACTTTTTCACTGGCAGTGCCAGAATAAGCAACTCTAGGGACTGCCTGCCCATTCTCACTCTTCTCATTGACTGCTCAGCTGTGCCAGGTATCCTTAGTTGTGTGGCCACAGGATGAAACAGATTCAGGAACTGATCCAGGCTCAGCTGCTCCCAAAAAAAGAGGGTTGTTTTTAGCCTGGATCGGTTCCTCAGTGTGGTTTAGTACATAGCCACACAATGGTCTTGGCAAAGTTAGGAAGGAAGAGGGAAGAGAAAAGGTTTGTTTAACTCATGTCCTACATTGGAAAGAAAGGATCACGAGTGATCCTTGAACAAGAGAAGCAGGGTCAGCCTCCATAACCGGGATTGCTTAACCCATAGTAAAACCCATAGGTAAAGCTGGAGAGATGTACTAAGGAGATCTTCGCACTTCTTCACTTTATTGGTCATTTTTGGCGTATGGATTTTAAGAATCCTGTTCTGTCCATGCAGAATTTGGAGGCTCAGTGAACATTTTAATAGCTGAATGAAATGACCAACAAAGTCATATCATCAATTACATCCTACAGCATACCACTTTTAAGGTGATAGTTCAGCATCTGGCTGCCAGGCATTCTTTCAGATTCATTAAGACATATGCAACACAAAACATTTAGGAGTATGTGAAATGCGCTTTGTTAAAAGATCATAGGTTTAATATTTACCTATATGAATTTATAATGTCTACAGTTTTGTAAGGCTACATTTCTAAAATGTTGCACTATACAGAAAGTTGGATTAAACTCCATGAATAAAAAGTTTTCATTTCTTCATTTATGATGTTAGCTGTATGAATATTGGTAATATTGAATACCCTAAAAAAGGCATGTTTGCCAACTTTTAATGTTTTCCCACCCACACACCACCTCCTAATTTTGTCTCTGGCAGATGTGTTTCTGCAGAACAAGTGTTTCTGCAGGGATAATTGTAACACTTATAACAGGTAATTTACAGATTTGGTAACTCACAAAAAGTAGGACTATTTTGTTGCACCTTAATTTTGAAGCTGGCAGCAATTTCAAAACTTCATTACAAAATCTAAACTGTTAGAGAGTATGGAATATCTTAATGTAGAAATTAAGCACTGCTTTGTAGCATTTAGCAAATGAATGTATAAAGGGAGCTCAAGGTATGATTAAATTGGAGAAGGAGTTGTGTCTTACTTTGCTTCAGATGATGATGTGCACGCTGTGGGTGGATCCAAGCCCTGATGAACCAATGAAGCTGATGGTTTGGACCTGCTTCAGGGCTTTTTGTTTTTTTTTTTTTTCTTAAATTAGCATCTCTAAGATGACAAGATGATTTTCAATATTAAAAGTTAGCACTACAATCAGTTAATCAAGTCTCCCTTGATGACGTGTTTCCATGTGTGATTTTACTTAGAAATCTAAGTATTATATAATATAATAAAATGTATTATATATTTATATTTCTACTAGTTATATATATTTCTGTTTAGCATGCAGTTTAGATTTGCAAGATTTCTAAACTCTGAGAATTGATTTTGAAAGTTTAATGGGGCCTGAAACAGATTAACACAAAAGATGTTGTTTTGGACTGTTATTCTCTGCACGGGAGGATTTTGATGTCATGTAATAATTAGAAATTTTATTTATTTATTTATTTTTAAAATAATGAAAAAGCTGGGTAGCTGTCAGGGTTCTTGAGGTAATGCCTAATTTTTGTGATGACTGTAGTTCTAAGGGCTGTGATGGGGGGTGTTGATATTGTCAACCTCAATGTCTGTTCCAGGAGGAGTTTCCTTCAGGTACTGACCTCTGGCTGGAAATTCTGGCAGAAAGGAAGGCAACCTGAGACAATTTGAAAAAACTCCCATTAGTTAAACATAAGATATTCTGAGTTCAGAATTTCTGGTTTAACATTTTGACAGTTTCTGCCAAAGCAAAGCACTGAGCTATTTTAGGATCCCTGAATTCCTGCCCAAAGTTCCCTTTGTTATCAATTGCAGTTAATGGCTGACCTGAAGACGTGAGGACTCATGACCTCTGCCATGCTATTTTATCCTCTAAGTTGTTCAATGTTCTTCTCCTAGGATAGCATTCATTAGTTTTTCTTTCCAGTCTTCTCTTTATTAAATTGTAAAAATCTGTTACTTTAAACTTTTTCATGGAGAATTTCAAATTCCTCCATGTTTTTTCTCTTAGATTCTTAAGGTGCACCTGGAAGTGACAGAAAAGTTTCTTCTCCATAAAAGTAAAATTATGAAGTACTTATTGTTTATTAATCTCTCATTGCTTTGTAACCCTCAATTTGCAGATACAGTCATACTCAATTGTCTGGATCATGGATTGATAAGGGTTTGTATCCCCCAGGGTTTGACTGCAGGACATTGCCATGATATGGGTGATGAAGGTGGCAACTCCTTGCACATGGCTTCCACTGTATATTGCTCTCTAAGGCTGCTTACGTGCTTTGCAGAGTGTACACGTTTTTCAAAATTGAATGTTTGTGTTATTCACTTACACAGGTTTCATGTCGTCTGTACTCTTGATTTTTCCTATGTTGGGAAATGGAAAATGATCTGACCTGAGGGAGAAATTCACAATGGATTATTGGGGCATGGTAGAGCAAAAAAAGGTTTTCTGTAGGTATAGAGACAACAATGTTCTGTGTGTGCTTTGTGTTGTGTGACTCACATCACATGTATTAAAAAAAATCTACTCTGTATTTTAAAACTGTACTATTTTGCTGCAGTACTCAGCAATAAAGGCCAGTGCACAATACGCAGACTTTAGGCTTCATGAAGAAAGCAGACATCAGATATCTTTCATAGCTCCCCCTAAGGTGCTTGCAGCTGTTTCTCTAGCCTTGAAGTTTATCTTTAGTGACTTGAAGTGAATACAGCTCATTTAGATATCCCCAACTCAGCTTTCAGTAGTTGCTGTGGGTGCAAAGAGCACTCTTTTATATTGCTCAAAAGCTGCCTCAGATCCTGATGAATATCTTTTTTTCTCTATTGAAGCATTCAGCAGTTGCCCTAGACGATTTTTTTGTGGACAAATTCACGAGTACGTGTAAGCTAGGTCTGGAAAATCCTGAAATAGCCGCTGAGTACTTTGTCTTTTCTGTTCAGCTATTTTTAAAGAGTAGAAGAAGAGAGAGGATCTCAAAACAAAGGGCTTCTACATGAAGTACTGCATCGCCCTTCCCATGTGTTGTTTCTGTGGCTTCATAAATGTTTTACCTTTTCAGTCTGGTGTATTAGAACACACCTTCTGCATCATGTTATTGGATACATTTGAGGGGTCTACTTGCCTTTCCTCACAAAACATACAAGAAAGCTGTTCCTTGGTGCACTCCTTAAGCCATTACCATCCAAGGAATCTGTGCTGGATGACAAATAATGTTTGATTTCAAAAGCTGATCAGGAGTGCTCACAGACTTGTGGAGGCAGCATTTCATTTCTCTGGCAGGGAGACTCAGCTGCCTTTAGCTTGCAGACCCCAAAAGTACATTGGGATTTAATAATATAGTCCCTTCAGTAAGAAAAAAACCAACTGAAAAATTAAACAAGCCCAGCATTGGCATGCAGAAGATTAGGAAGAAAGACAGGGAGAGTCTTGAAAGCAGCACAGAGAAGGGAAAGTGAGATAGAATGGAGATGTAAAGAGCCACGGAGGGGGGAAACACTGGACTTAGATTAGAAGAATACAGAACAAGGGCGTAAGAAAAAAGGTATATAGAGAAGACATATGCAGAAACCTAAGAATTCATGAGAATAAGTGTGTCTAAAGTGTTAGTGAGGAAAAGAAATTTTTTGAAAGAACTTCCTGGGGAAATAGCCTCCCTTCCTCTTGGCACTGGTCCTCAGTGTCACAAGGGAACTGGGACCAAATTCAGTAGTGCTCTGCATGCCTAGATACTGAAATGGAGATCTGTTTCAAAGTTGACTAAGATTTTACAGCTAGTCAGTACTTTATGGTGCTGAAAACATTCCCGCTGATAGGTTTCCAAGGTGTTTGGCTGGCACTCATTTCAAAGTCGGTTGTATTAGTGATGTAGCACAGTGGATATGGACTGGAAGAGCAAATTCCTTTAACTGCATGCTAGAAGGAAATCTGGATTACTTTTGCTCTGTTTTGTATTTTCTTACCTCTGGGAAGTGTTTCTAGAAGAAGTAGAAACCTTTTACATTTGGAATTAACAGTCCTTTTGATATAACTGCCCAGAACCAAATCCTGGGAGCACACCCTGTTGCAGAGTGCCAGCAGGTGCCTTTGTCAACTCACACTGGCTGGTGCAGCTGCCTGCTTTGGTTGGGAGGAGCAAGGGATCAGAGCTGGAGGATGTTACATACACATAGTGGTCTGTGAAATGGAATAACTAGCAAGTTCATGCAAAATTGGGCATGAATTAGCTTTATTTTAGCTGTGTTTAATTACATTATAGCTGGTTATTTGTCTTAGCCTCCTCCAACCCCCCCCCCCCCCCCCCCCCAGTTATGATGCTGCAATTCAGTTATACCATGGAATGAAAAATGAGAGACCTTAAAAAATCACAAAACATATTCTACATTTAACATTTCTGGTGCATGTGTCCTTTTGAAACAGGTATTTCAATGGTAAAGGAATAATCTGTTATTCTATAGTCAAAAATCAGGTGTAAACTCTGTGTGCATGTGTGTCGATAAAGAAAAAAGTCTGATAATGCTTCCTGGATTTGCAGCATCCACTGTTTTGACATTTTCAGGGCTTTAACAGCAGATTTCAGTCATTCCAAATTGTACATTGGTAATTATTCCACCAAAAAAAAAAAGAAAAAAAAAAAGAAAGATTTTCTAGGGGAAGGTTGAGCCAGGAGATGTGTACTCTTTTCCTAGGGTATGCCACCCAATTTACCTGAGAAGTGATTCATACTGTTGTCTATCACTGTCTTCTTCCTGCCATTCCAGCTCTCCCGAGGTGCTTTCTGCAGTCCTGTAAAGAGGCTGCACAAGGTCTCTGTAGTTAGAACACACGATGTTTTATTTAACCACCCATCTATGCTGTGCAGTGACTGTGCCACAAGAATTGCACAAAGCTTTTCTTAACTGTAGGCGGTTGTTCATTTATTAATGTAAACACCATGTGCCTTGGATGTGCGAGCACTAAAAATAAAGTTGCAGAGTTAAAAATAGATCTCTGGGAGTACTGAGATGCTGCTTAATCAGAACCAGCTGCAAGCTGTCTAGAAAATGTAAGTTATATGGAGCCAGATGGCTTTTGCCCTTTTTGCTTTAGACAGCATGTAATTTGGGTAACTGCAGCTACAGTAATGTATTTTCCCAGTCAAACTGTTTGATAAACATATTTGTTTCAAAGAGACACTTCCAATTACAGAGCCAGTAAAATGTTAATTTATTTTAATATTTCTCCATGTGGGTAAGCCAAAGGAAGGTTACATAATAATAAACTCAAAAGCATGCACAATTACTGCTCACAGCTGTATTCAGCAGGAGCTGGATTATGACTATGCATCTTTGTACAAGAAAGCCCTTATTCTGGGTACAATCCCACTGAAAACAAGAGAAGAAGGATATAAATTAAATTAAATTAATGGTAAGTGGGCTTGTGTGAAGTAAGTTTGGAGGAGTAAGGCATTACACAAAGTACAGGAAGTGTTTCAGGATGATGTCTGGCAAGTGCAAAACAGCCCATGTTATTTCAGGAAGGGTTCCTTGCACGCTTTTAGTGTTAAAACCAAAGCCTCTTCTAGGCTCGGCAGTTTCCACAATTCACCAGCCTGTTGTTAGGGTCCTGTGTTCAGACTACATTTATGCACCTCAGTGTCTTGTCTAGGAAGTGGGAAATTGAAGCTCAAGTCTACTTCATTTGATTTGGAACCACTTGGGGTAGGGGATTATGCTTTGATTGGGAGCCTTAAAGGCAAATACCTCCAACTGCAGGATCACCCTAATTCTCTTCTTGAGGTCTACTGATCTGCATCTAGGGGTGTGGAGTGGGAAATTGAGTCTCAGACCATTGTAGGCATGTGAAGATAAATTACTGTTCACTCTTGTACTTACATACCTGGGCTGGTGTTATGGTGATAGGAAAACCTGGGGGAAGCAGGGGGATGCGTTTGAGAAAGTTGCCTCCTTTAGGAATGGCTGTATCACAAGCCAAGCCATACAAACCCGAGAAGCAAGTGACCAGGTTTTTAAGCAGGGATGTCAGATGATCCAGCAAATGAGTCTTGGTTGAAGCAAAGGCTTCTGAAAGATGGGACTTATTAAGATGCCTGTTTTACAGGCGGATGATACAAATTACTTGCAGTTGGCATAAAGCAGTTGTATTGAGTGATTAAATCTCTCCATATCCTTCTCCCATCAGTGTTTTACATTTTCTGTGATAACTGGATTTAATTACAGTCTTGATGTTCCTTTGATATTCTAGCTTTTTTTTTTTTTAATCTTAGCACAATTAGCTGTAATTGAATGAATAATTGAATTTTCTGAATGAAATGCCTTTTTCTCTGTAATGTTTTCATTCTATTTAATAAAAATTTTCCTTTCTCTGCTTCATCCAATCTCCCAGAATTGTCATCATCTTATAAATTTAAGCCTTCCAGGATAAACCACACAAAAATTTCAACCTGCTTCTGAAGGTAGCACTAGCTGCCTGATCTAGCTTAGTGGTGGGTTGGTAAGATGTGTTTGTTTTATTTTCCTAAATGCTTATATTTAAATATATTTACAATGCAAATCTGTCTGAAATTGGTAGTGTGGCATTCTCTCCTCGTTTTTAATTCTTTTGCACCTGTCATACCCATGAGTCATGAGATTTTTTTTTTTTTAACTACAAGAAGTAGATTAATCAGTTTTTTGTGGCCTGTAATTTTTTATACTAATTGATGCCAAGCAGAGTTCCAGGTTACAAGCTTTTTTGGAGACATTTCAGTACAAAATTAACTTTTAAAAGTGCTTTGAAAATGCAGTTACTAGCTTAAAAAAAATTCTCTTGTTTGTTCTGTTTGATTATTGGCTGAAACTATTAGCGATTTAAGAACTTGCAAATCTGTCCTTGTCTGAACATGATTGCAGATTCAATTTACAAGTGGTTCTTAAAATAGTAACATTTAAAGTCAGCTTCTAAGATGTTTTAGGATGAAATCAAACTATAAGAATTTACTAGATTTTGACAGCAGAAGTGATAAAGCTGTGCAGATGAATTTTTAAGTAGCTGTATACATGACATCCAGGCCTTAAATTGATGAGTGCCTGGATTTAGATCAACCCAGATGTAGGAAAACTCTGTGATGATCTGATTGCTCCAAGCTTTCCCACTTAAATATTTTGTCAGTGACCTAAAAATGGTTGCTACTCTTTTTTTGCCTTGGGATAATTATGACCCACTCCTAAACAGAAGAGCAAGAGAGGAAGGGAATATAAGACCACCTGAGCTCCTTGGCTGAGACTTTAGGTGTTGCTTTTGTTGAGAATCTGGTAGAAGAGAGAATGCTTTGCTTATCTACTGTTTTCCTCCCTTTCACACTTACTTGTTGAAGGGATTATGATTAGACACAGAATCAGCTTTATGTTGGTTGTGCTCTTCAGCAGATCTGAATGGTACAGGCAAAGGTATAGGTTGGATCAGTAAGGATATTTGCAGTACTTAATGGGAGCTAGTTACTTTTAAGGGAAAGAAAAGCAGGCAGTCATACTTTTGACCAAATTTAGAGCAAATAATTGACTTCTGAATTTGGTGATTGTACTCTAACTTCTAAATTTCGAGTAATTTGCTTTACAAATGCCTCATGAAATAGCTAAATATTTCACTTAAATGGCATCAGAAGGAAGATTTTTTCATTCCAATATTTTTAGCACAGGACACATTCCACTGGGCTGGAAAGCCCCATCCAAATTGGCCTTGAACACTTCAGGGATGGGGCATCCACACCCCTCTGGGCAACCTGCTCCAGTGCCTCACCACCCTCACAGTAAATAATTTCTTCCTAATACCTAATCTAAATCTGCCCTCTTTTGTTTTAAGCCATTAACCTTTGTCCTGTCACTTCTAATCAGAAGATTGCTGTCAACAGTTTAAATATTAGGGTTTTGCTAATCTGGTGTATTTTGACCAGAGCAGCTTCAGAAGCATTTGCAGGAGAAGCCAGTTAGGGGATGGAAGCTGTGAAAGGTCATGCCTGGTACACAAGTGCAGGCAGGCTACTGAGAGGTAGTGATACCCTTGCTTGCAGATCAGAACCTTCTGTTTTCTGCTTTGCTTCTTGCTGTGCATGGCCTGAGAGTTTTTGTAAGCCAGGAAATCTTGGTCTTCCCTGTAAAAGATGGATGATTTTAGAATAACTTGCTATCTGCTTGAATTTGTACATGAAATTAAATTAGCATATTAATTTGCCATGTTTAAGATTGTTTTATGCCTACATATTAAGAAGGGTTGAAAATTGAGAACAGCAAATGACCACAGGTCTCCCATGTTGCACTCTTTCTTTTTAGATTTTAAGAGTAAAAAGTTGTGTTTTTCTGGAAAATGTTAAATTTCTTTCCTAAATAAAAATAAACTTTCTCAAATGTGGAAATGCTCGTTTATTACGACTGTGTCTAGGCTTAGTTGGAAATCTTCCTCTGTGATTTCTTTTAGTATTAGTCTAAAAGTAGGTCCATGTCCTCATTTTGACACTGCTACAAATAGAGGGAAATTGATTTATTAAAGGAAAAAAAAATCCAAATTTAAGAATTTAAATTCGAATGCCCTCTTTGGAAAAAAAAATTAAGCAGGAAAAAATAAAGCTGAAATAAAGGCTTGCACTTAATATATAGGTTCTTGCATACATTATGGGGTGTGATCTTAAACCTGTCCAGGTTTGTTTGCGTGATAGGGTATTGGGTTTGGTTTATATAAGGACAGGGAAAAATTAATATACACTAACCACATTTGAAGCAGATTCAGCAAATTGCATTAAATTCTTTGTTCAGAATGCTTTTAAAATTAGTTTCCTATATTTAATTTATATTAATTTTTTTTCGAAGTGACCTAAACTGTATGGAGTTGATTTAATCCTGAATGAGTATCCATAATGGGGTCAAACTAGTGTAACCATGCTTTTTTAAAAGTAAGTCTGGATTGTTTTCAAATATTTTGATATTTCTTTGAATTTCTTCTTCATTTAAGATTAAATGTCTAGATTTGCTTTTATACATGGCCTTTTTTTTTTTTGTGTTTGAGTTGTTTGGACTTTTTTTGTTGTTTTCAACTCACTGTGTTATTGTAAGCAAACCTTAATTTTTTTATTTCAAGTATGTTGGTATTTTTAAGAAGAGGACCCATTATATCTATTCATAGATAATGACCAGGAGACAGATGAGATGAGTTACTCTCAGGCTTGTTCTTGGGAAAGGAGCTGAGATTTTTATTTTATCTGGACGATATATTTCCTCCTGTACAATGTATCTTTTGAAGTGTACTGTTATCTGGTTGCTTTTTTCTGGCTTTCCTTACAACCTTTAAAGTGATACATTTCCTTTTTTGCGTTTGAAAGGATGTTGATCTTATGGCAGAGTTTACTGAATGATTTCCATATCATTTGTCACAAAAAAAATTTAGGAAAAGGAGAAATAGATCTGTGAGGTTCAGTAAATGAAACTATTTTAATATTACTCAGGGTGAATGTATAGCTATTAATTACTCTCCAAACTAATTAACATTGGAATAAATTTTCAATGGAATCAAAACTTTCCCCAAATATATGTCTTTAAGCAAAAAAAGAAAAAAAACAAAAAAAACCTGTCCATACTTCTTTAATGATGTTAATATTTTAAATGAGGAAATACCACAAGAAATAAGTGTAGGCTTTTTCTTTGTTACCTCTGTTACCTCTGAGAATCAAGATATTATGAAATGATGGAAGAGGAAAGACCCCTTCTGGCCTCTTCTATATATGCTAAATAATTGAATTTTCAGTAGTTTTATTTTGGTATTTTAATATTTGATTTGTTGCTAATTTCATTAACTGGAATGGTCTGTGTGAACATATTGATTCTGTGTGTACTAAAAGCAATAGCTTTTAGTTTTGTGTCTGCCTCTGAGTGCTCTTCCACTCGCTGCCTATCTCTATAAAGCTTAACAGATTTGAATAAATGATTGTTGCCACTTTTCCTGTCAGACAGACGTAAAATACCTGATGCATCTGTCAGACCTTTTTTCTTTTTTTACATAAAATATCTCTGTGAGGAAAGAGAAAGGGGCAAGGAGGGTGCATGAAAGCTCACACAGCTCATCTCAGTCCCAAGTTACACACGTGAGGCTCTCATCTTTCTCATATCATAAACAATCTCTAAATTTTACTTTTTTTTAACTTACGTTGTTGTATGTTGGGCTTATTGATGAACAAGCTGTATTATTTTGCTTTTTTTTCTGATATTGTTTTGAAATTACTGTTGCTGCTCCAGGACTGAAAAGCATTGTGACCCCTGTTAGTGCTTATCTGATGTCTGTATCCTTATAAGTTCTCATTTCCAAGCTGCCACACTAATACTCCTCTAGATTCCCCCTCATGTTTTAATAATCATATTGGAGTCTCATTGCATTGCTCAGTATGTGTTCAAAAGATTTATTTGCATTTCTATCCTGAATAAATTATAATAATTTTGTTGGAAAATGACTTCACAGGGCTTGAGTTTCCATATCTTTCAATTCCTGCATACTTATGTTTTAATCTGCTCGAAATGCCAACAATTTAAAGGTAAAAGAAATGCAAATGCTTCTTAAACATGCATTTAGCATGTCTCCTGGATGCATGAAGAGATAAACTACTTTCATAAACAGAATCAAATGTTTGAATTTTGGCACACTAATGTCCTGTTTTTTCTATTGATAAAAGGTTTCTTTACCAAAAAAATGCACGACTTGCAGGAGGTAACAGTATTGATCATGGTTATATAATAGTAGGCTGAATATGAATTCACAAAAAGTTAGTTTTCTCTAGCTGGAAAACTAAATCTGGTTTGTGATGAAGAAATATACACTTAGAATGAATATATTCATATTTTATCAATAAATGTGTCATTCAAACTCCTAATACTTCTTTGCATGCCAAACTATGTTTCTGGTATCTGCTGAATAATTTGTGATTGACAAATTCTTGGATTATTTCAATGTGAATGTAGGACTGTGTAGAAAGATGCTTTCCTTAATAAGCAATATTAATTTCCTGAAACATTTGGTTTACATTACATGCTTTTAAAAAACATATATATGCAAGTAATATAAAGTATGCTGGGTTTGTGGTTTGGTTTTTTTTTTTCAGCATAAGATGCAATCACAATAATGTGTAACATAGGGATTGAAACAGCCCAGGTAACCAGACAGGCTCTCATCTAAAGAACTGTTCATTTTCATGGTGGGCTAAAATGAAGTAAAGTCAGAGATCCCAAAGTTTTATAAGAATCTGAAAGTTTTGCTGTGTTTTCAGAATTTTAAAGATCCAGCAAAATCACAACAAAATCACTGAGGATCAGTTCTAGGAAACTGAGTGAGTCCAAGACAGGTGAATTAAATAATGATTCAAATATTCTAGTGGATTTTTTGTTGTTGTTGGTTTCTTGTTTGTGTTTATTGGAGATAATTCAAGTACATGGAATTAGTCAGCTTTGGAGGTATTTTACAGTCTGGTTTTGGCCAAATGAACATTTCAGGTGTCAGATGTCAGGGTTTTGACTGGCACCCATAAACAGAGCCACATTCTTTGCCAGCTGCTCTATCCCTCCTCTCCTCAGCTTGTCAGGAGAAAGAAAATATAGTGAATGCCTGGTGCACAGAGATAAAGGCAGGGAGAAATCACTCCCCAATGACTCACTTGGAGAAATTAAATTAATTCCCAGTCATATCAGAATAGAATAATGAGAAAGTAAAACCCAAGTCTTAAAACACCTTTCCATCATCCCTACCTTCTTCCAGGCTCAGTTTCACTCCCAATTTTCTTTTTCATGCTGGTACCTTTGCCCTGGGTGCTGATCTTCAGGAACAGGCTCCATCATGGGTGCCCCATGGGGTCACAAGTCCTGCCAGGAAACCTCCTCCAATGTGGGCTCTTCTCCCTATGGCTCCACAGGTCCTGCCAGGAGCCTGCTCCAGCATGGGCTTCCTGTGGGTACTAAAGGGTGTCAGGGGAAGCCGGTAGGGAACAGGTTCAAAATAAAGGAAGGGGCCTTTTTTTTTTTTTTTTTTTTTTTTTTTTTAATCTAAGGGGATTCTGAACAAGTACCTAAGGCGAAAACCCTAAAGGTTTCTTAGCATACCACAATCATATCTGCCTCAGAAAGTTCTTTGGAAAGGGTGAAAAGTATGTGAAGTCTGGAAGACTGTTCAGGGGAGTATCATCTATGTTCTGTTTTTACTTTTCCATGGACAGCTTCTTGAGAATATTGGTGAAGATAAGATATTGATCTTACCTTATATGTCATTTAACAATCAGTTGGAGTTGTCACATGTTTTTATTGACTTCCTAGTTCTTAAACTAAGAGTTTTTGTAGTTTATTCTATTTGAAAAAGAAAAAAATCTATAATCTGATCTTGGCTCATCTTCACTTAATGACTGACAAAGAAGTACCAAGGTATTTGAAGGCTCTCTTACATGCACTGCTTCCTTTCTTTTGAATAAAGACTATTTTCAATGACTTAATGTTGGCTCTTTCAAACTGTGGACCAGGATACTTTTAAACAAAATGCAGTCAGAAATGTCAGTCAAGAATTTTTGTTGATTATGTTTTATTTTTTAAATCAGATGCACTAAATTCAAACCAAACTTTGATCTAAGCATGTCTGATGTATACCGAGGTAACATTTCTTATGTGTTTTCTTTATTTTTATTCTATAATTTATGAATTTAAAGGAGGACTCATTTCAGTCTACAAGATCATTCAGGTACATGTAGACAAATATCTCTGCTAAATGTATTTTTATTTGAGTTCTCATTTGGTTGGTAAAGCATTTCTTTATCAGGATCTGACCAGCAAAGACAACAGTGTTAATGAAGTTTTTCTTAACTACCTATTAATGACTAATATTGAAAAGAATTATTCTGCTAGCCATCAGTACTGCGGCAGCAAAAATATATTGTGTTACCCTTACACTTCTGTGAGAAGAGAAAAGGCTGATTTCCCAGTGGGAGACAGAGAGGGGCAAAGAATATTCCAACTTAGCCATGGCTCTATGGTTACACATGGTTTAATGATAGTGATTAAGTGATAGTGGCCCTGCTGTGCTGTGATGTGAGGCTGCTGACTCCCAGGCAGATAAATTGCTAGAATAGGTTTGTTAGAAATCAGTGGATTTCTGATGACTAAATCAGCATGGTGACTACACTCTTTTGCTTTTTTTCTGATGGCTTTAAGCAAGCCAAGTAATTTACTTACCAGTAGCATGTGGAATGCTATGGAGTATGGAAAAGGAAAACAGAAGGTCAGTACATTACTACTGTCCCCTCCCTGCCTCCCAGTGAACAGCCTCAACTTCCTTCTTAGAGCTTCTTGCATCCTGCTGGGTTGTGTAACGTGGAGCAGTCCTTCACAGAAGTCATGTAACAAATAGGGAAAACTCTGCAAAAGTGGCTTATGGGATAGCTAGTGTTGATAGGGCAAGCTAAAAATATATGCTTAAAATTATAGCTTTATTTCTGGCAAACGTGGGCCTAATGCCTAAACTGGTCAGACCTTGTAGTTTTATTCTTCCTGGAGCAGTTGAAGACACATTTCTGCTCTCAGGTCCTTTAGTGCTCTCCAGATGGAGGTTGCTTCCCTTGCAACTCATTTTTGTCCTGGCAGTTTTACTTAATGGTCACAAACAATTTAGGACAATTTTTCCTAGGATAAAAATTGCCACCTCTGAGGATTATAGGGAAAATAGATTAAAAACCACTGATATGAAAAAATGGTGAGATATGCTCAAGGGAAAGTAAGTTCACAGTGCTTTGTAGATTATTTATTGATGTTGGATATCCAGAAACAACCCTGTTGGACTGGACCTGTATAAGCAGCAAATGATACATTTGCTGTGCAATGAAGCAACCTCATTTGCACTCAATTTTTAGACTTCCAAAGCATTTTTTTTAACTGTAGCTTTAAGCAGTTCTTGAAAGCAGTGTGTTTCCTCTCAGAAAATCCCCAAACAAATTGAAACCTTATTCTTCAAAACATGTTGAGGACAGAGATTTTATAGCTTCCTGAGGGAGGAGTTACAGAGGAAGGTCAGCGGCCCAAAGTCACCAAGTTTAGCAAGTCCATTTTAGGCTTAAAGTATTATAAAATTAGGATTCAATAATTTTCTGGGCTTAAAATTATTTATATTTATAGAATTATATATCTTTTAGATTAGAAACTATTTACATCCCTGTATGATAAATTTCTGGTTCTGTAGACTTTAGCATTATTGAGTAGAATATGTACAAATGATGTCATTAAACAAATGAGATTTTTTTTTGCATAAGAGTATATCACTTTATATGATTAAACTCCATTTAATGTGGTGTAAAATAGTTTTCTAAGACAGAAGAGATTACAAGAAATAGTTGGTAAGCAATTTATGCATACTTAGAATGAAAATCCAACTAGGTTTTAGCCAATAGTATTGTGTGTTGCTAAATTCCTATTTTTTCCCGTCTTTGCAAATTTGAATCTATCATGATGATCAAAATGGAGAGGAAGACTGTCAGTTTGTTTTTTAAAGCTCATGGGAAGCAAGCTGCTGCTTCATTTTGAAGAATACTGAAATACTTCATTTCTATATGAAGTGTGTGGGGTGTCTCTATTTTAAGAAATACATAGCAAACCCCACATATCTCTATGATTTGCAATAAGCTGCTTCTAAAGATAAAATAAGACTTTTTGTTGCTGAATTGCATGTCTTGCACAGTCATATTTTTGATTGAGGGAGGGAAGTGGCATTGGTGTGCTAATGATAACAGCTGATGCACAAATATTCTGGAAGGGGTAGTACTGTAGCATGGCTATGAAATTCAAAAATTGCAGAATATCTGAATAGCAATTAGCGAGGCAATGGTAATTTATTGAAAACATTTGAAATTTTAAATTGCTGTAGCTGAATGTATTATATCAAAGCTTAGAAAGATGCTTATCATATTTGTGAACATGTTGTTAAATCTTGTGAATGTTTAAATTCTCTTTCATCCACCTTTTGATGAGATAATTGTGCAATTTGGACCACTACCATTTTCCATTCAGAAATACTTAAAATAACAAAAGAAGTCATCAGAGTTACTAAGAGATAGGATATGATACTATTCCTGTCTGAAGGACTTCTACCAGAGGGGAAATGTGCAAAAACCTGTATTTTTTCCTCCCCTCCATCCCCTCGGGTCAACTGGGGACTGATAAACTACTGGTTTTGTTGCCCTCACCCAAAGCAAACCCAAGTTCAGTGGATAAGGTACAGGATCATGCCTCATTAGGTTGTCTTTTTCTCTGCCATTAAAGTAACATGGAAACTAGCCAAAAGGCACTAAGTTTATCTGAAGTAACACTTGCAGCTTTGTGGAAGTATGCGACTGAGTAATAGTACAAAAATAGCAGGTTATTTTGAGGAAGAGCATATGTTCTGTAACAATGAGAAATTGGTATACAGATAAAAGAAATTATGCATCTAAATATAAATTTCATATGAGAAAGATCTGTGGCTTAGTGGCACAAAGTTTTCTGATGCAGCCATTAAAAGTTGTTTAATGGTCATTTTTCTAACACAGTTATTTAAAGACGCACCATCATTGGTAAATTGCTTTACTGCCTTAGGGGTGCATATTTTGTAGTCTGTAACTGTACAGATAATAGGCACTTTTTATATTCCAGTGCACACTGATATACAGGGTACCACACAGTGATAATTGCAGGGTTTTTTTTCTTTAAGGAAAGGTACATTGCAGAACCATAGTGTTTGCTTACTATTTAAAGACCCTGACAGCCAAATGCAGCTATCTCCTGTTAGAGTAAAAATTAAGACAACACTGGAAGAGGTTTTCAGGTGACTTGAGGAAGGAGTTATGCTTAGACACTGGAAAACAATTCCAGTACCTTCACTTGTGCAGCATTATTCAGAATTTTTCATGGTTCATCAAATAATAGCAAATTTTTTTTAGAAGATAGAAAGTATTGCTTTGAGGATTAAAACTTTCCTTCATAGAAGTTACTCTATTTCTTGGAAGAGATTAGCCTCTTTATAGAAATATGAAGTGTGCACCAGGTCTCTCAAAGTCTTTACCTTTAAATGCTTCTCCATCTGCTTTTTTGTTTAAGCTTCCCCTTAAACAATTAGAGATTGGCATATGTAAAAGTCATACTGATGAGCAGAACAAGAGATTAGAAGATTAAGCTGCAGTTAGATGTTGAATAACTAGAACCTAAGGCATTACCAAATAAAATCCATGTCAAGCTCTGCATAGTGTAACACTGACTGAATAGAATGAGCTGACTGAGCTTTGAAAGCCTCAAAAGTAATTATGTAAAATAAAATCTTCATTGTTAGAATTCTGCTTTTCAGAAGGTACCAGCTTGAAAATATTAGACCTTAGCAAAGATCTTGGCAAAACAAAAATCAGTTCTTAATGGGTTTTGGGTAAATATTTTTTTTCTTTTCTGAGCCACTTGCATGTCAAAAATCTATGTGCTACTTGCTGTCATTTGCTATCAATACGAAAGACATGATCCTGCACAACTTCTATTTCAGAAAAGGAGAGACATACAGAATTTAGGAGTCATATAACCACTCAATATATGTATTTTTAACCTATTTGTCTTCCTCTCTCTCTCCTAATCATTGAATAACCAGCCTTATCTCATTAGTGTCTGTATTGCAACGTACCTGTGTTGCTACTGCAGAGGAGAAGTGAGGAGAAAATATTCCAAAAGGAGAAGGTTCTAAAATCAAGACAGAAAATTATTGAGAAACTAGGAGAAAAGGTGAAGAAAAGAATCCTTGAGGTATTTTTTCCCCATATATTTTCTCTGTACTGCTGAAAGTATTGAGACAAAGTAAATATAGTAGCTTTAGCTCCTGCATTTACGATTCCCTGAAAAAGAGAGATCAGTTTTCTCTTCATCTAAAACAGTGCCAAAACAGGAAAGTATAGGAGGTAAGATAGTATTTCTGCTGTTAAAACTTTAATGCACAAATATGTATTAGGAGCTTGGAGCTGTTTTCTAGAAGTAAAAGATAAAGTAAAAAAAAAAAAATCATGATCTTACTCTATGTCTAGGATCTGTTTCATGGATACTTACTTGTATGAGCTGCAGATCCTGGCTGGGCTACATACCCAGGTTTATTTTCTTTGTAACTGAGTATACAGAGGAATAGCTCAAACATGTTCAGATCTCATTCTAATACTTCAGATGGAGCTTGGAAACTTAAATGATAGGTAAATTTTAGACAAGAAAGCAGGAGAATACAAAAATATCACCAGGCACTGTAACTGTGAAATCTGGGCATTTAGGGAGTAGTCCTGTTGAGGCCCTCTGGCCAAAATCAACAGTTGGAATACTGAGTTTGGAGAGAAATTGGAAGATACTTTTCTCTAATGAAGGGAACAAAGTGTTCTGCATGGTGCTGCCTTTGTAGAGACGTTCCCAGTACTCTATTTTACTTGTTTATTCTTGTGATTTTAAAAAAAGCTCCTCACAAAATGCTCCTCGTATGGAGCTTTGTGCATCCATGCCATATGTTAAAACCATGATAAAGAGTAGTTGTAGAATCAATGCAGCAACACTTATCCTTTATCTTTCTCTACACTCACACTGAAATAAAAGACTTGTAGTCTGTTATTTTCTGCACCATTTTTTCCTCCTGCAGACGTCAACTTTCTGGCTATACTGGATCAACACTTTTCAAATTTACCAGGGATTTTTTTTTTTTTTTTCTGACTCATGTTTTGAGAATCTATATTTTGGTTCTTTAAAACACTGGACTGATATATCTGGAGTGCATCAACTAAGAACTGAAGCATTAATAGCGACTAAAAATGAACACAAAAAATTACTAAGAGTATTTTGAAGTGCTGCTGCAAACACCAGTTCTGTAACACATTTTATGCCACTTTTCATATTTTCAATGTGTCATCTGGAAGGTAAAGAAAATTTTAAGAGGATTTTGGGAGCCAACTTCAGAAATTTTGAACTTGTTTGAAAAGTGTAGTCTTCAAGGAGAAACAATATCCAATTTTACTTACATATGCTAATATCTTGGCTTATTTCCATATCTGGTGCATATGCCAAAATATTAAAGAGGGAAAAGGTTCTCATCCTGTCTGATCTAATTTTGTTTAAAGTTTTTTTTCCCTCTGAGCATCCTGTGACAGTAATTTTTAGCAAAGGAATGGACTTATTGCTTAATTTTTATTTTTTTTTTCATACTGACATGAAAGGAAGTGTCTAGATTGCATCGTGAAGTACAATGTATGTTTAAGCATGGAGAACCCAGAGCTGTTACAAGAAATGTTACAAAAGGTGGTATAATTTCACATGAAAATGCCTGTGGGCAAATATGAAACCCATAATTTTCAGTGCAAAGAAAATACCACAGCACGTTAGGTAGAACATGTAATCAGTGGTTTGTTCTTGTTTGTAAGGTGCTGATCTCTCTGTTTTGGCCGATGTGAGAGAGAAAATTTCTCCACAAAGTATGTTTTATAAATTAGTAAATTTCACTGAAGGGTTTTACTTCAGATGTCAATCCTTTGTGACAGTTTCATGTGTCTTGCTTTGGTCATCTCCTCCTTTAAGGCAAATTGTGAACATTGGCCCAGATCACATAATCAAAGGTAATGGAATATTGGATTGTAAGAGAAAACATTAGCTAGGAAAGATGTAAAATAACTTTGAAAGTTCCAGCATGCTCAGAGACTTTTCATATAGCAAAGATCCATGAGGTAAGAACAAATATGTACAAAATGCATTTCTTTTCTGGCTGTGGGACATGAGTAACATAAGAACATAGAGAGATGCTGCTTTGTGACTATCACTCATGGAGGAGGCAGTGCTGAACCTTCTTGGAGTGACTCCATCCAGGAACAGCTTGAGGGGCCTGCACCAGCGGTGATCCAGACATAACTTACATTTATCTTCTAGTCTCTGAAAATAAGCCATCTTTGTAAAGTAAATTTCCTCCCTGTGTAACCTTACGCAGGATAAAGAGCATTCTCATTTAATTTAGTGCTTACTTAGTCTCAGAGTCTTTGTGTGTTGAAGAAGCCTCAAGATGTTCCCAAAAAGGAAAACTGGCATTGCTTCTCCTGTGATGTGTATAATTCTCAAGCTTTCCTCTGACAGAGCTCTTGGCCTCAGGATGCCTGGACTCCGGGAAAAAGGAGACTGGAAGAGCTTTGCTATTTAAAAAAAACCTCAGAAAACCAAGGTCCTCTGGGTAGCTGAGGGCTACACTGTAGCATGTGCTACGCACACTGAGATGTGCAGCCCTGGATCTGTAAAATTAAATAGGAGTGTTTTCAGTCACTGAATGGACCAAAAGGTTTAGTAACAACAGATCTGTTTTTATAAGATGCCACTTCTGTTTTGTACTTATGAGCACCTTTTTTTAGATTCTGCTCTTTCTCTTTTGCTCCACCCTTTATGGAAAGATATTGTAAAGAAACAGCTTAGGGAAATGAAACAAGCTGTCCTTATTTGTAAAAGTTACGCTTCCTCATGGAATTTCAGTAATGTATAACAACTGAAATAAAATAGGGATTATAACAGTTTAGATTTTTTTTATTATTGTTTTAAATAAGAAGAAGGACTATAATGATTTCCCAAGAGAGCAAGGATGACATAGTCAACCGTCATGCTGGAAGAAAATTACATGCTTAATGTATAAAAAATGCCCTAGTTTACCATGTTTTGTCTTTTAAAATGAAACACGTAGCTATTTTTCCTGCTGTGGTGGTGTTAACCTAGTAGAAGCATCTGACCAAACAGAGCAACATTTGAAATATGTAGATATAGATTGAGTAGACTAGTAGACACTGTAGTTGACTATTCCAAAATGTGTGTGTTGCCTGGATGTCTGGTATGTTTGCCATGTGGCACATATTACATATAATACTGTATATAATATATTGTGACCAATGAAAACACCTTTATGCACTAGCTTTGGTACAGTAATTTTTATTTGCTACCAATGTTTAAAGTTTACTTGATAAGCCACTGTACAAAGGATTGCTGAGATTCAGCAGATACTGAAAGGAGTTTTTAATTAATTCTTCTAGAGCCAAAAGTAGTATTTTCATTATATGATACAATCTGGCAATTTATCTCTTTTCCTTCTCTATAGATGCTGCCCTGTAATCTGCAGAAACGCACAAGCAGATTGAGAGGACACTCACAGTCAGTGTGTGCTAATAGAATCTCCAACATGGCTTCTCTGATCCTCATATTTATGGATTTTCATGAGAAATGTTGAAGGCTTTTCATGGAAGTTTGAATAATAGGTTGTTTATTTAGTAACTAGAGATAGCTACAGGCTGAGAGAGTTGGGGCTGTTCAGCCTGGTGAAGGCTCCAGGGAGATCTTAGAGCAGCTTCCAGTACATAAAAGAGGCTTACAAGGAGGCTGGAGAGGGACTTTTTACAAGAACATGTAGGGATAAGACAAGGGGAAATAGATGTGAGCTGAAGGACAGCAGATTTAAATTAGGTATCAGAAACAAATTCATTGCTATGAGGGTAGTGAGGCACTGGAACAGGTTGCCCAGAGAAAGCCCCATCTCAGAAGTGTTCAGGACGAGGCTGAAGGACAACCTGACCAAGTGAAAAGTGTCCCTGGATAAAAGCATACCCACCTGCTCACCCCCAATTTCCCTGAATTTGTGTAGGGGCTGCTCCAGCCTGAGATTCCTTTACACCAGTGCAGTCATTGCAAGTGAGGGAAAAACTGTCCTTAAGCTAAAGGACAGTTTGAGCATTAATATGCAATGGTTACAGATGAGCTATAAATGGTCTGTGTGAGCTACTCACATATATATGTATATATTGGAATTCTGTAAATGCTTTGACCCTCAGGTAAGTGAAAGTATGGGACAGTATCTTGATTGAGAGGTAGGCAAAACACACAGCAGTTATAGTGTGAAGTGTTTATGAACATGGTGTATTTTCTTACTAGACAAGGAAATTGCATAAAAACCAGGTAGCATTACCTAGTCCACATTTCTACTCCTGCTGAGTCAAGTCTTTTATAATAACCTACAGGAGTAACATTTTTGCCAGGTTTTGGAGCATCTCTGTCTCTCCAGATCCCATTTTCTTTTCCTCCGAGGAAAAGTGATGATTCCACAGTCTGCTTAGTAACTAAATATTGTAGAAATTAACAGTACTATTGTAATGAC
>JAHLSL010000022.1:28536828-28647536 GCA_025920805.1 Petroica traversi
GCTTAGTAACTAAATATTGTAGAAATTAACAGTACTATTGTAATGACTTTTTCACTGTCAAGGTGCAGCAAATGGGACTGCTGATATCCAGTTGAACACCAAATTACTGGGGAGATGCAGCGATAATGTTGTTAGAATTGACCTGCTGTGGAAGAGGATGGCAGCATAGGTGTGACTGACCTTTGTGGGTACATTGAAAGTTCTTACAAAATGTAGCTTCTCCATTGGGATAAATTGACAATCCCTATGGATGGAAGGAAGAAATGTGAGAGAAAGTGAACTATTTCATGTTCTTTCTGCAATGTGGCCAGGTCATTCTTCCACAAAAGCAGGACTGCTTTTGTAGCCTGACTGGGCAGGGTATGTGGGTGATGCACACATAGAGCGCAGTTCCTTCTGGCCTCAGTCATGTCCTGGCTTGTGGATGTGACAGGTTTTTTTTTTGGTAGGGAGAGAAGTTGAACTTTGACCAAGTTTGTGATTTATGTCAAGTATTCAATACACCCAAACCTCTGGATGCAGGCACTAAATCTTATGTGCTTTACAAATGCCAAAGGAAAACACTGAGTAAACCATAAGACCACAAATGTAAAGATAAACTTCTGTGGTTCAGCTATAACCAGCTCATCTTAATCCATTTTATTTTATTGCACAGGAACAAAGGGAGATGTCTTGTTTGGTTGGTTTTTTCTACTGTTGCTAAAAGTAGAAATTCTTGGTTTTCAAAGAAGCTTACTAAAAGAGGATGCTGAAATTGTGTTAATTCAGAGTTCCTTTATTGTGTGGTATTAAACATCGTGTGTTAGGAAAAAGTCATGGCTCAGCAGTGAGATTGAAATTTGAAGTAAATTCCCCAGAACTGGACTGTAACTTGAAGCATACAGCATATATATGAAAATATGTTAACAAATATGGCTTTAAGGTAAAAATTAAACATATTAATTTTAAAAATTATGTAACTTTTACTTCTTTTCTGTCTCTCGTTACCCTTGGTCACTTGAAGTGACCATAAAATACTGATTTTTTGTTACATAGCATCCTCTATTCAGGTACAGGTGAATAAGTAGCTGAATAAGATCCATTGACTGAAAATCAGCTTGATTGGGGCTGTTAGATAACTTGACTAATGATATATACAGATAATTTATTCTTCCCTTCCTATGAATGCAGAATGTTATTATCTTCAGTGAAAGCAACAATGAGAAAAACTACTTTTAAATGGATTTTTGGTTGTGATTTATTTATTTTTTTTAATTTTCCCTCTAGATAAAGAGAGATTACCACAGTTTGGATGTTTTATCTAGTACTTACTGTGAATATAGATATTTGTCATCTGATTTGAAAAACCAATAACCCTGCAAAAGTTGTGTTGCACTTCTTTTGGTTTTGTTTTTTAAAAAATAAACAAAATTAAGAACTGAGATAGTGAGCTGCATTATGAGCCCACCGAGTTAGGTACTGCTGTAAGAAGTGGGAGGGAATAACAGAACCAACTGGTTGACTAACCACTTCCCTTCATTGTTGCTTTTAATATCAGAACAGCCTTGTAGCTTTCTAAGCCACCATAAGTTACATTAGAGAGACCATGTACAGCCTAACTGGTAAGTTCCTTTCATTTTAGATCTAAATTGAAAGCGATTAAAAATTGTGGTTAAAATCGAATAAGTTGTATTTCTTTGTGCTATTATATCATAATAATTTAAAAATTATCTTCTGTGTTTTTAAAGGTAAATAAATCTGCACACATATCTGCCTTCACAACAAACTTCATGCAGGGTCAGAAGGATATATTCACCTGACCAATTACAAGCTAATTACCAAATAAACAATAGCAGTTGAAAAGACAATGTAAGTTTGTAAGGTCTGAAAAGGTGTTTGACTGATAATTTTTGAATGAGTTGAGGAATGAACTTCCATTTCTCTCACGAGTTCTGTACCCTGTGCTGTGCTGCCCTTCACAAGCTGAAGCCATTGAAGTTGGTTGCTATCACTGCTTGGTGGTTGGAAGATTGGTCTTTGATGGTTTCTGTGGCAGGTCCTGGTAGCAATAATTATTACAGTCTAAATACAGTCTTAAATAAAAGGCAAGTACTAAAAGTACAAGCAAGTGCTTTTATTTTTCTGTATTTTTAGTATAGTTTCACTTTTAAATGCACTAAATAATCTGAAGTGAGGATATCTTACAGTGGAGATTTTTAGTCAAGGCTAAAATAAGCTGAGTTTGACTGCTGTGCTCTAAAAACTGTCAATCAGCCATGAAGTCTGTATTAAGTTCAAGCCTGGTGCCTTGGCAGCAGTACAATGGAAGGTTCTAGCCTGTATTTACTGGGCTGAATGGGAATTAGGTTGGGTTCTTAGTGTGCAGCCAGAAGTTGTAATAGGGGTTTTACTTGCTACAGCTATTTCTTTTTGTCTTACTGATCATGTGTCTGATGTGGCTCAATACTCCCCAAGACTAGGGAAGGGCACATCAGTTCAGAATCTGTTTTATCACAGTCATTTAGCAGAATGAGCTAACTTGCATTGTCAGTACATTTTTTTTATTTAATAGCTTTACTTGAAATATATTATGAGCTTTTTAATGATAATTTTCCTAGCAATAGAAGTCCAAACCCCAAACCCAAACAAGCAAACCAAAAAAAAAACCAAACCCAGTAATAGGTGTTTTTCCTATGTAAAGCAGGCATCATTAAAAAGTTGCCAATATATTTTGGGTTCTTAATCAATACATTCTACTTTATTGAAAGCTGTCTACCAACATTAGCACTCTATATTTTCTACAGCATGTATTTACAGAGTGGCTTCTATGTATTCCTTTCATATTTGGAAATTTACTTTTGAAAGATAAAACATTAAGCCAAATATTTGAGGAGCTTCATGAGGCTGAGAAAAAATAAGGATTTCAAATTATTATAATTTTATTTATAATCTCACACTGAAAAACATTACAAGTAACTCCATTTGAATCTCACACAAGAAAACATGGATCATTCAGCTGTGGCCTCTTGTGCTCTAAGATATGGGTGTGCTGTGATGAAAAGGCTTCTCCATAACTTACCTCTTATGCTGATGCCTTTTAACGACCATCAAAAAATAGTTCTTTCTCTTTTTACAGAACTTACTGGATGTTAAGTCTAACAGTAGAAAAGAGTAAGAGCAGTAATAGCTGCAGGAAGTGTTGCTTTCTGAGGCCATCCACATCCCTCATCTGAGCAACATGAGAGTAATTAGCAAGTAATTTGTTCTTACTAAGTGACAAAACAACCATGTTTTGCAGACATCCTAACCCTTAATATTGTCCTCTGCTTCTTTATGCACAATTTTGTAATTATTGCTGTTCTTTTTTCTGGTTCTCCAGCTACAGGAGATCCCCTCAGGGTTTTTGGAATTTTTCCCTCATTCAAATCGTTAACAAATTTCACCCCTTCCTTCAGCCTTCACTGTGCCTGCAGCTGGATCCTCAGCAAATTTGCACAGTTCTTAAAAGTCTTGGTAGACCTGTGACAAGATACATTTTACTAAAGGGGTTTGGTCAATGCAACTTTCATTTCCAACTGAACTGGAATCATGTAAAGAGTTGGTCATTCCAGCTGGCATTAGTAGAAACAAGACAATCAGACAAAACCAGTCTTGTCCTTTCCGTGCTCCACCTGGGCCCTTGAGCAGCACAACTGCAGCAGCCTGGTCTCAGAGAGGCAGGGAGGAGCTCCTGGATGCTCTCCTGATGTTTTGCAAAGGCATCTCCACAGTGGGATCACTGCTTACATTCCCTTTCCTCTCCCAGCTGCCATTTTTTGGTAATCTAATATGTTTCACACCCTATCAGACCTGGCAGAAATCACTCCATGAATTCAGAAGTTATTGTGATGAGGGCCTAACGGATAAGTTTCATTTCCTTAGGAAACCAGGCTAAAAATATCTTTTTAGCTCTTCTGTGTAGAGAGGAAATTTTTTTAAATGTTAGTACCAAGTTTGCTGCAAAATGGGATGCAAAAAGTGATTTTTAAAAAAGGACATTTTAGCCAATCAGTGTGAGGAATCTGTTTAACTTTTAATGTATTGGGTTGTCAATTCTTTTTCCTCTTCTCTCTAGCACTCAAATATGCTTAGTGCTATTCCTGAGACCATCTATTTTTGGTATTAGAAGAAGACATCATGTAATTATATGTGTTACCAGAGCCTAACCTCAGGGATCTTAATTCTGTCCAGTGTTTCAAATTAATGTTCCCAATCCAGTATTTAATCTCAAAGCAGTTGTTGTTTTATCCATTCATAAATCTGTGGTGTTAAGAGTCATAACAAGTGGAGACTTGTTGTTCATGTTATTAACTGTTCAAATGACTATCTGTGAAATTAAGGAACTCCATTGGATCCTGACTACCAGGGAAAAGAAATAATTTGAAGTCCAGAAACCTCCCTTTTTGAGATCTGTTTTGAAGTACAGCTTGCTCTTAGACAGTTTTCCTCCTCTAGTTCAATTTTTTTCTCTTGCAGTTAGTTGTAAGTGAAAGGGTGTGCCAGCAAATGTAAAATAATTCTAGAGAAACTTTTCCTGTATCATTTCTGTGCCGTGTGATGTTAATGTTATGGAAAAGGTTGCTGTACGCCCCCTCACCCCTTCCCAGATACATTTTTCCAGCTAGAACAGTAATGTTTCTCTATCCATAACATAGGCAAAATGAATAATGTTACAAAGAGGCAGGTCAGGCCTTA
Source organism: Petroica traversi (assembly GCA_025920805.1). Lineage (NCBI taxonomy): Eukaryota > Metazoa > Chordata > Aves > Passeriformes > Petroicidae > Petroica > Petroica traversi. The sequence goes on from JAHLSL010000022.1 coordinate 28,541,542, forward strand.
AAATCAAACTCGTGACTGGCAAATATGTATTTCTCAATGAAGTTTTCAGCTACATTAAATGTAGTGCGAGTCACCATAGTGAGTATAACCACTGCTCTGAGTGGGAGGGCATGCTGGATATTTTAAATAATGTTTTTAAAATCTGATCACATAATACTTCTATAGGAAGGAGAAGGTCGGAAGTGGGAATGGTTGAGGGAGTCTTTGGTATTGCACTAACTGTGGAGTTGTTTCTGGAGGCATGTGGAAGAAATGAGGCTGTCTCAGATGTCACAGTTTATGGGAGAAGACACTTAGCAGCTCCATTGGAATGTCTCCATGGCAGTTGCACATTCCTTCGTTTCATCTGTCTGTAATCTGCCTCCCCATCATAGGTGCTTGCAAGGTCCAGCCTGCATTTGTCATCTGCAGTTACTGTGGAGAGCAAAGGACATGTGGGCAATGATTAGAATTTTATATCATTTCCATGGTGCATTCTCACCTTCGGTGTCTGAGTGCTTATAGGAAATGAAACTTGACTTAGGGTTAGAGTAATGGTGGGGTTTGATGTTTCTCAGCACTCTTTTTTTAAATCCTAAAGAATGATTATGGTTAGGAAGCCCAAACTAGTCAGATTTGAAGGGCCTGTAGTTTATAGTAAGTAGTAGCATTTTAAAGCTTCTCTGAGCCTTCTAAGTTGCCTCCTCTATTTCTCAGATAATGGCAGCATCATTCTGACAGTGTAAGTTTCAAGAGTTAATGGACAGTTTTGAATAATACAATTCACTGAGTAGTACGATTAATTTTTTTGATCTAATTTTCTACCCAGTGTTGGTGAAAGATGAAATGGAACAGAATTGGTTTGAAGAGTATGCAGGAATTCTGTAAGATCAGAGCTGAAATTGGCAAGTAACAGCTTGAGAATGTTTTAACAGAGGCTGGAAAGCATTGGCCCTTTTTGAGTTTCTGTTTAAAGTAGCACCTATTGTGTCATAAATATTGGTAAGAAATTTTATTTTTTCATCAAATATTCTTGTATGAAGCACAATCACCGTGCATCAGTGTTTGGAAGCAGGGGAGGCAGGAGAGTGCACAACTCTGTGAGAAAGCTTAAAACCCCTACATTTGCAGCTGGTTTGATGTACTATTGCAGTGAAATAGCAGATGCTGCCAATTATCATCACTCTGATGGCTCTTTAGTGTTGTTACATTTTTCAAATTATTCTCAGCTTGCTAATTTGATACTCTTAACCAAGGCTGTTACTAGAGCTCTCTTATTTCATTATTTATAATTACTTTTGGCTTTGTAAGTGAAAACAATCCTGCTGCTGATTCTGTAATTTATAATCTGAGTAATTGGATATTTTCATTAATTTCTTATTATTTTCCAAATCTTTGTTGTGCAAAAGATTGTTATTGCTGCCATTTTTTAAAGAAATAGTCTGTATCTTGGGAGGTTTCCTTCTTTCATCTAGGATCTATTTGAAAATTATATGCATTTTTTTGAAAAGAAGACACAAAATTGCAGGAATTAATAAATTGTTTCCATACAGAAGAAAATACTGAATAAAGTGTGGTAGTAAACAGCACAATTAATGGAAAAATCATGAAGAGTATTATTCAATTTATGTTTCATATGATGGTTCCAGTTTCTTTCTTATCTGTCTTTGAAGACAGAGGAGTGATGAAAAGAGGTCCTTAAGCAAACTATCTTAGGCAGATGAACAGTTTTTTAGAATAAAGAAAACACTGAATTTTAAAGGTGTGAGGTCATAAAAATGTTTGGGAGATCACAACCACTTTTTACTCTTTTACAGATTTCTGTTTGCAGATATTCTGGTGAGATTGTTAGCTGAGTCTAACATGATGGTTTGAAAGGATGAACTTTCATATCAAAACGTATAGCAAAGTGGGAGTAAAGTTTTGAAGTTATGCCAGGAGTATCTTTGACTGACAGATGAAGATTTTTTTTTCTTATGAATTTTTTCTCTGTTGTAGTGTTTTCCCAGACTGTGAAGAAGATTTTAGACTGTGTGAACCAGATTTATCCTTTCATGTACTCACTCACTCAGAATTGCTGCATTTAGAAATGTTACAGACAGTTGAATGCTGTTTAGTAATAAATTGGCAAAAGTTCTAAATAATATAATCTTTTCTCAGACATGTATTTTTCTGAAAAGGCCATGCAATAGTTCCTTAATGAATATTTATGGTTTATAACCAAACCCTTCTCTCTCTAATGTCACGCATGTCTACTAAGAATACTTAGTGTGGAGATTGAATTAGGATAGCTGCTTTATTTTCCATGAAGCCACGGCAAAGCTTTGAGTATGTCTGCTGAAGACTGTTCTTCCTTAAGTTAGTGATTTGCTAATTAACTTAGGTCATTTTTCTTGCTTGAACACATACTTGTAGACCAGAACAAATGGAAGACTACATACTATTTTACAAAACCACATTTGGTGCCTTGAATTGACTCAAAATAAGTTAACTTGAGGGGGAAATATGGAATCATTCCAGACTCTGACTTGGCTTAAAAATAACATTTTAAATTATTGTTGGGTGACTCAGACACGTAGCCAATAGTCATGTATAGGCTACAGGTTGTGTGTGTGAAGAATATAAAGCAAACCTTCACTTGGATGGTTACACTGAATTGTGTGTGTAGGTAGGATCCTCTTCTTTTTTAAGAACAGTATTGTATCCTTCAAGTACTGTTCACTACAATAATCTGTCCTTCTGCAAGGCAGCATTCTAGACTCTGTTTTTGGTTTTATGGGTTTCTGTGAGGATCTCGCGTATCTACTCTCTGATTTGTTACTAATTACATTAATAGAGATACAGGAGAGATGCTTGCAAGTGTGGTATTTCATTGCATTTTCCAGAAGACACGTCTTATTTGATGGGCTATTTTCTTGTTCAGAATTTTTCTTTATTCTCAGAAACAAATGAAAAAAACCCTGAAACCCTGAAATAATAGATCTATCTCTCTAAATTATAGACCAAGAAAATCCCTTCAAATCCATGAACAGAGTTAAAAATATCTTTCATTTATGTGAATCCTTTACTGAAGCACAGTTTGCAGCAGTTTGGCAATAGCACACTACTAAATTGCTTTTTTTGGGGTGGTAAAGGTGCAAATTCCTCCTGGGCCTTTATAAGTCTCTCTTGGTTTAGGAGCTAGTTTGGCTCTATTTTTAATACCAAAGTATAGTCCTTGTACTCTCCAGGAAGTTACCCACTTCTTTCCATCTCATTTCAATGAGAAGTCATCATTTTGCATATTTTATCCATTATCCAATTTAATTCTGCTGCTTCCAATCATCATTACCCATTGAGCAAAATTTATAATCTTAATTCTGATTTTATAGCTCTAACATCAGTAAGTCAATATGTCCTTTTCAGACAGATGCTAGTTTACTGTTTCCATGCTGCAAACAGCTGGTAGATGATTCTTGCTGCATCCTGAGATTACAAAAAGCTGTGTTGGTACTATGCCCAAACTAATTGAGCCTATTTCTTAGCAGCAAGGGTTCTGCCTGTCCTAATTGCAGTTAAACGACTATCTGTTAGCCCAGGAGGCACACAGAGATTTATTGCATGTGTCTTCAGAGAGGTTAATGGAATTCCCATTTAAATCCGTGGCAACTCCTCTCTTTCATACCCATCCACAGACTTGTATACATCCTTTGATTTGGAATTTTGAAAGCAGACGTGAAGATCTTAATGAATATTCATCAGTTAGGCTTTAGAATAATGGCTAGGAAACACACTGTACCAGGGTAATTTTTAATTTGGGGATTTGCAAAGTTAGGTGCAGGACAGGACATACAGGACAGTGTGTAGCTGGTATTTGCTGGAACCTGAGTCAGAATTGGCTGAAGTTTGGCAGTAAAAACTGTTTCTCCTTTTGGTGTGCTAGTACCTTCACTGTCCTTCCCCTCCTGGTGCCTCATCCTCCATCAAAGCTGTTCAAAGGTGTAATATACCTATTGTAAATAAAACCAGAGAAAAACAAACAAACCTTGTCTTTTCTTATTAATGTTCTTCTAAACAAAGAACTAAATTTGAAGTCTAAATATGCCTGGCCATTTGGAACAGGGGATGTTTTGATTTCTGAAAAAAAGAAATTAAACAAGTCGATCTTTGTGAAGTTAAACAACTACATATGCAAATAAAGACATTTTTCTAATTAAAATTCATTTAGTTATTACAGACTCAATTAAAATGACAGCGAAAGAACAGCCTCAGGTGTGTGACTGTGCATTTTAAAGTGCTACATTTAATGTTTATGCAGAAGGTTTTATATTTTAGAAAGTGATTAGCACCTTGGCTGTACTGCTTTCAGGAGTTTTTTCTTTTTTTTTTTTTTTATTTTAACAGTGCATAAGATTTCAAGATTTTCTTTCAACATTTGACCTACTTAGGAAAAAAGTTCTGATTAGCCCCATGTAATATACTCCTTCAGTTTTGGAAGTGCCTTTGGGTAATGTATTGTAGAGAAAAGTAATCTCATCTAGTAAATGGACCCTATCACATTTTAAGATATAGATTTTTTCCCCCATCTATTCCCTATGCCTAATTTAGTTCTCAGATGCAGCGCTGTTTAATGAATCCACATTCAACTCTTGTGCTTTACTGATAGCTTAATTCTGTTTGCATACAAATTCTTTTCTTCCATGGTTGATTAAAAAGAATTGCGTTCTTTGAAGTCAGGTGGCACAAACAGAGTCTAAAAAGTTTGTTACAACATTAAGCTTTTGGATATTCTTTATTTTTTGAGTTCTGTAAAGCAGGGCCTGAACAACTGTGTTCCCAAAAGGCAAAGATGACCTATGACTGTTGGTTATGATCCTAGTTAGGGAAAACCTGTGGTAAAACAGAACAAAAATTGGCTGTACTTTCAAAGTGTGTATTTGTGTAATAATTGCAGTGTTTCTCTAGTTGCCTATTTTGTTCAGGTAGTCACATATCTATCAAGTTATTAGTCCTGTCTCAACACAGGTGCCACATTGGTGGCTGTCTGTGGGGCTTTGTATCAAAGGCAGTGATCTGCTTGTGTTCCCTCACTGAAAAATGAGATTTGAAATATTTGATTGTAAGTGTATGCCTTTTAAGTGTATGTTTAAAATATTTTGTACGCTTATTTTAGTTTTCACATTAACATAGTAGTGTAGTTGTATAAATGCGTAACGCAGAAAGAAATGTTACTTTAGAAGTAGGTACGCAGTTAATTCACTATAGATGCAAATTATGATCACGTTATTTTTTTTTCTCTGGCTTACTGACACAGTAACAGTTTCTATATCAATTCTATGAATTTCAGTTGCTATGTTGACCTTACAGGTACCTACAAAGTATTGATAATGATAAATAAACAAAATCCTATAATAAAGGGTTTGTGATTAAGAATGGCTTTTCAAGTCACGGATTTTCGCAGTGAAAAATAAAAATGCTTTGCAGTGTCCCATAATAGATGAATGTTACAAAGACTCCTACAACAATTAAATCTCCTGATCAAAGCAGTCACGTGCTGCTCTGAAGGATACGTTCTTGCAACAGTGTTTTCATCTGGATTGCACAAAACTCCCCAAGCCACAGTTCTGCTTAATTCTTGCAACCCAGGTGTCTCATGGTCTTGGGTGATCTTAAACTATGTACAAATAACCTCCTAAGTAATGTTGAATTCAGAATCTATTGTATGTGACTGTTTCTACACCTAGAGGAACAGGTTACTGTCAATTTGCAAGTGTCTTATCTGTGTGCAGTTTGGTTAATTCTGCTGCAGAAACTGCCGGAGCATCTCTCTGAAATGGCCATTCAGGATGTGACTCCATTCAGGATGATAATCAGCACACTGAAATAGATGAGTTTATCAGGATACGGCAGGACCTGCCTGGGGGAATCATTGGAACCATCGAAAATTCCCACGTGGCAAGCTCCTTTGGCAATTAGTCAAAATACGTATTTGCAGCTAGAGTTGTAAATAGGTCCTTTTATTTCATCCCTGAAGAGAACTCCCTGGTGAGTTCCTGTGCCACCCAGGGAATTAACAGGCACAGCCCTGTAACCAAGCTGCACAACAATTAGAATAGATACGGGCCTGGACAGAACAGGCATCAAGAAGAGCTGGTTGATTTCTCAAGGATGTCCCCATCCAAGCTCAGGATCAACCCATCCTGGTGTGTAGACAGTCAAGCAAAACTGCTGGGAGGCCTACATGGATAAATGAAGAGTTTCTAGCAGCAATATGACATTAAAGGGAAGCATGCTGTAAGTTGGGACAGGGACAGGTGATTCTGGAGGAAAAGGGAGATACAGGGTTTGCAAAATCAAAGCTCACTCAGAGTTCTGTCTGACAAGGGTCATGAAGAACAAGAGCAAGAAGAAGTGCTTCTGCAGGTGTATCAGCCACAAAAGGGAGACTACTGAAAATGTCAGCTCACTTCTGAATGGCATGGGAGATTTGGTGACAGGGCACATGGAACATGCTGAGATGTTCAATATCTTCTCCATGCTGTATTTTTTTTTGCTGACCTTCAGGAGTCAGGTGCATGGACCTGTCTGGATTGCAGAAGATTAATCCTCAATAGAAGAAGATTGAGGAACATAAACTGGACATGCAAAAGTCTGGGAGCTGGGAGTGGTGGGGTGCACTGATGAGTGTTCAAGGAACTGGCCAGTGTCTTTGTGAAGGCCACTCTTGTCTGTCCTTGAAAGGGTGTGGTATTTGGGAGAAAGAAAATGTCATTCCTGCCCTCATGAAGGGCAAGGAGCATACAGGGAGCTAGTCTGGTCGTCTTTAACTTGATGCCTGTGAGAGTGAGGAACCAAACAGCAGAGGAGGTCACTTCTAGACATGTGAAGGAAAGGAAGGTTATTTGGAATAGTCAGTGTGACTTAGAAAGGAGAAACATGCCTCACCAGTCTGATGGCCTTCTGCAGGGGACAGTGGTGGATGTTGTATATCTATACAGCTGCAAGCTTTTCAGCACAGTCTCCTATAAGATTCTCATGGGTAGATAAATGAACAGGGAGGTGGACTACAGACAGGCTGAGCTGCCATCCTCAAAGGTTTTGTGAACTGCAGCCCATGGTCCAGCTGGAGGTCAGTAACAAAAAGAATTCCCCAGGGGCTGATAACGGGTGCCAGTACTGTTTACGAGCTTCATTAAGGCACTTGTCAGGTTGTACCAACAGGAATCTCAGGACTTTACATTTCTCTTGGTTGAACTTCAATCTTGTGAGGAATAACCACATGTACCAATTCTGACAGGGGGGCAACTGTCTGGAAAGCAGCTTTGCAGAAAAGGACATGGTGGAAAGTTGGAAGAGGAGTCTGCATGTGTGCCATTGCAGCAAGGAAGGCCAGCAGCCTCTTAGGCTGCACTAGGCAGTTTGCTACTTAGATGTCTCTCTTTGGAGAACAGTTCAATACACAGTATTTTGAAAAACATTTAAATATCTGTATAAGGTGGGATTTTTCTTAATATAGTTGAAAAATAAAAATTATGATCTGTATGTTGTTTTAGTCCCATTAGATGTGTTTTGCATTTTTCTTTTTGGTTGGTTGGGTGTTTTTAGGTTTCTTTTATGAAATGCATAGCTATAAGCAGCTTTCCCAAGAGCTTAATAATCTGACTGCTTTCAGAGAAATTGAGCTTTATGATTCAGTCAGTTATGCTTCCCATTCCTCTTCTTCCCTCAAATATTACTCACAGAAATTAACGTGCGAGAATGAATAAGTTTAACAGAAAAACAGTGTTTGTTATAAGTTGCAAAAAATGATTAGCTTTATTGTGTTTCTTCAAAATCTGTTTCTTCAAAACTTCGCCAAGTTCTGCATCAGTAGCAAAAAAACTTGTCTTTTTTTTGTACTTTTATAGTGATATACCAGGAAAAGGCTAATCTAACTACAGCTTTCATAGCTGAAGGTCAAAGCCTGCTTCCTTGGACAGTGTGTGGTACAGATTCTGTCTTCCTACAGACACTGAAAATGAAAGTGTTGTTGGGCATGTACAATCTGCAGTTCTCAGAGTGCCTATTTAGCATGAGTAACCTTAGCCTTGTTTTGGCTTTCTTAATTAACATCATTCCCCGATGGCCCCTGAATGTGAAAGAAAATCCACTAATTCGTGCATGTGGAGACATGCACCATTCGATGTATTTCTGAAAAAGGGTAATGTGTAAGTTGTACCATCCAGAAGCTTTTTTTTGATAGTGCAATTAAAGAGAGAACTTCTTCTCACTAGTGTTTCTCAAAGCCAAACCTGAGAATCCAACCTTTTTTCTTGGCAGATTTTTCTTTACCCTTCAGGTACTTTCACAGATGCTTGTTAGAGACTCTGAGTGTGTAACTATAGCAGTAAAAATAAAGGGAAAGCTAAAAAATGATGCTTCTAAAAGAAGAAAAAGATTTTATGGGAAATCTCATACTGTATGAAATGGCCCTTTGCATAGAGGTTCAGGGAATGGCATTTACATCTACCCCACTTGTCTTGACACATGGTAGAAGCTTTTGTAAAGTACAAATCTAAAGAGATGGCTCAGGATTTCTTTGTCTTCAACAAAGCATAAAAGGACAATGACCATTTCACTTGCCAGCCAAATTCTGAGGTGAATTCAGAGGAGGCAAAAATGTTTCAAGATCGGAAACAGGACTTCTATACAATTCATATATATATGGAACAAGTTGGGGAAATTTCTGTTTCTTAGAAATGCTCTTGAGGCTCGTTTGAATGTCATGCAATAAATCCCAATCCTGCAGTATTACACAGGAGTGAAAAAGTTCCTGCAAGATCCCAAGTCCACACATGACCAGCTTCAGGCAAGCTGGGCAGTCTCTGAGGTAGGGGTCCAAGCCCAGCCAACAGTTCATAAAGCACCATCATGGTGATGAGGCACAGCCCAGTTTTAGGGTTTTGGGGTTGGTTGTTTGTTTTTTGTGGGGATTTTTTGTTTGTGTCTTTTCTTTTTTTTTTTTTTTTTTTTTGTCTTGGACACTATTTCCCATTTCAGAAATAACTTGCTATTTGCAGAAGAAATAGTCTTGTAGTCTCAGCTGAGTAAAATTTTAATTGGCAGCCTGGCAGGTAAAGACATGGTCTGTTAACTAGACATGCTAACATAGCATCCTTAGGAAACTGAGGCAACACCACATGGATTATTAAGGTTGTTAGGTTTGGAAGCTGGTGGAGATACTGGCTAGACGTGGATATTGGCACAGAATAGCATTGTGGTGAAACGGGGGTTAGAGGAACTTACCTGCAAAAGGCCAGACTGGGAGAAAACTGCTCTGCAAAGGAAGGTGGTCACTTCTCTCCATAGTGTAGAGAAGTGTAGAGAATTCTCTCATATTGAAGGGATTTGGAAAAGTAAAAGTTTCAAAGTGACTTTCTTCAAGATTCTAGAGAGCTCATTAAAGAAGTGAATAATTTTGTTTTCAAAGGACGATGTACTTTGATAAATTGCTTTTGGAACCTTAATCAGCAAATAAAGGGAACAAAGTATAAAAGCTTTGTGTTAAATGAGTAACATACATCCCTGCTATAAGGATTCTACATAGCATAGGAGAACTTGATTAAAATTTTTGCTATATCCATATAAGAACAGCAGCCAAATTAATATGCCAAAGACAACTCTAATCCAAAGTAATTTTGTAATTTCAAAATACTGATTTTTGTAGCATTAATATTCTGTTAAGAGTTTTATATTTGTAAAATATGACTATCTAAAGTCTGAAAGCAGTGAAGCATGAAGCAGTGTAATTCAGGTTTTTGCTTTTTCATAGTGGATAGCTGTTGAAAATCTCAACAGATAAGTCTTTTTTATGACTTTGTTTTCTCAGATTTTTGTTTCTTTTGTTGTTGGTCATGGGTGGGTTTTTTTGGTTTTTTGGGCTTTTTTTGTGTTTTCTGTTGTTGTCAGGTGGGTTTTCTGTTTGTTCGTTTTGTTTGTATTCTTTTCCTCAGGAGATGTAAATGAAGAGAGGAAGTCTGTCTAGAGGTATATATAGCTTCCATGAAGCACTATTGTAATTTATTTATCTAAGTTATATATCATAAACCAGCTTTAGGCATAATGAGAACTCAGTTTTAACTGTCTGTATATTTTGCTACTTGCATTAGTCTTTTGCTTAAACAGTTTTAACATTAATATAGCTAAATTCTTCAAACTGTTCTGAAAGCATTTTTTCTCTTTGACAACATATTCTAAGGAGCCCAGGGAGCTGGGCTTGATTTTAAGATCATTTTTGCAATTAAATATTTTGACAAATTACTACCAGCTTTATTCTGCTGGAAATATTTTGACAGATGGGAGAAAATGTTTCAATTTTAGAAAAGTATTTTAAGGTAATAAAAAAATTGGAAAGAATTAGAGGTAACATCTTGGAAAACACTGCATTGAGACTTCCCTAATACTGGAATGAACCCGAACTGAGACTCAATATACTCATTGCATTGTAGACCTCTATCATTTATTCAGAATAATTTAAAAAGAGAGAATGAAAGTAGTTTTAAAAAACTTAGATGTAAGTGAACAACATAGAAAAATCTGAAAGGTTGATCTTGGAGATTCATCTGAGTGAAAAAAAATCTGATTTTTATTTTTTTCTGGCTGGTACTTAGAAACATGTAGAAGAAATAATATGTATACAATATATAATATAATACAATATAGCCTCTGTGACAAGTGTAGGGGAAAATGTCCTGTGGGTATAAAATTTTATTTGCCTTAGTATTGCTAGAAGCAAAGCCCACTGTGTTTGTGACATTTTCTTAGTAGCTTTGAGTATTAGATATCTTTTCTCAGGTGGTAGCTATATTAAACAATGTAGTGAAAATTAGGTCGGAAGAGGCAAGAAGCTGATGCTTATTTGTGGAACTGCTGTTGCTGACAGAATGGGCTTCCTGCTTGTGAAAGGTAGGTGGTATAAGACTCTGCTAAATAAATACCTCTATCCAAAGATCACATTGTTGTCTCATTAGTGTTTCACAGCTTCCTTTGCAAGGCACTAAAATAAGCCCTTTAAAATGGCCAGTTTCTCCTGGCAGCTGCTGGGAAAAAAAAAAGTAAAAAAATCTCTCCTAAGCAGTATTGCTACAGAAATTAATGAACAGAAATGTCTTTTTTTTCCCCCTCTACAAGAATCAATATTTTTTGATTTAATTTTAATTGGTTCAGAATCCAAATTGGTGTATTTTCACATGGTTACCAGGATTACAGTTTCACTGTCTTGATTAACAATGTAGGAGATAAAGTGGGTTAACCAGCCTTTCATAGGGCATTTTTTTCCCTGGGTTAGGAGTGCAAAGCTAAGTGTAACATTATTGTAACAGTCTCCCGAAACATTCAGGTTCTCACCTTACCACTTCCTCAAATATCAACATGCTCAGTAGTTTTCAGCAATGAAGATATCTTTGTAATGTCTTGTTTATAAGCTATATTCTTATTTTTTGAGCTAAAAATACTGTTTTGCGGACACACACACAAAAGGCAGCATCATTAAGCAGATTGCTTTCCTCTTAATACAAGAGAAAAACCTTTCCCTAATTTGCCTCCCTCTTTGATCATTTTCTGTGTCTTTAGAAAGAATTAGGTATTTTCTTAATTTAAGAAGTGGTTGAGACCTGCTGTAAAAGTTGCAAGGAACCAGCCAAGCCTAAAATAGGTCTTCCACCAGCTCCTTAATCTGTAACAGAACTGTTTGCCAGTACTCTTCTTCCAAGAAGTAGCTTTTTTGTAGTATTTTGTTTTGGAACCATGTGTGGGTGTCTGGAGTCATTCAGAGCTGCCCTGGTTTAGAAGAGAGTATTTAGCTACTTCATAATGGGCAAACTCTGGTTCCTGTAATACTTAGGAAATGAAGACATCATTTATGCTTTTGTGACACAGTTTCTTCTGAAGCTGTGCCTTTGCTGAGTGGCTGTTTGCTTCCAGGCAGCTTTCCAAGCACTCTTTGGTCTCTTGCTGGTCTGTGAACGTGCCACGTAGAAGCAGCAACCAATACTTGATGCAGTATTCACAAATACTCTGTTAAATTCATGGATTGTGTGAAGAAAAGGGTTAGCTAAGTCCCAGGGAAAGGGATCTGATTGGCAAAGTCCAGGAAAAGAGGTGTTTTTGAAGGGCAGATTTGAACGTTGGGAAGAAGATGGAGCTGAGCCTTGGCGTGGCTGAGGGTCAGCCCTGTGTGCATGGGTGTGAACTAATATGAAGACATGACCTACTACAACCTACTTTTCTGTAGAATCTAAAGAATGACAAAACCAGTCTTTTGTTTTTCCTGATCTTTTGGGTTTTGTTTGTCCTGAGTAGTGCCCTGCTCTGGTGCTGCCCTCTGACTGCAGGGATGTTGTGCGCCGGGACATGGTTCAGCCTGACAAAAGGTGCTGGATCTTTGCCCAGACCTCTCGAGTCTCCCTTATTTGATCTGACAGTCATTCTCTTCACCTGGCTGTCCTTCTGCTCTAACATGTGCTGTGCTGACACCCTTCTTGGACATGGAGAAGGAGAGTCTCCAATCTAGCTCTGTTCCCTGAGTGCTGCTGTACATTGGAAGCACTGGAGTCCTTCCAGCACACTGCTGTGTTTGTGATGAAGGTGTGCTAACTGTCAAAAAAACCCCAAACTAAAGCCAGATTTTTTTGGTGTGCTTTATTATTATGGTCATGGACTTGAATGGGGAAAGCAGAGGAAGGAGAAAGTTTATAGCTTTGTCAGTGTTGAGATTTCTTTCTTCCAACTTGAGCTGATCTTTGCTTACTACACAAAAAAATTGAATGCTGCTGCTGCTGCTGAAATATCAATGACATAGAGTAAATGCCCTTAACTGTGCGTTCTAACTTAGAACTATAAATCCTGTTTTCTAAAAAAATCAGGCTGAAAATGACATTTAGTTGCAGAACATTCTGGACAAATACCAAAAATAATAATTGAATAAGAGAAATTCTGAGGAAACTGGCACAAAAATACAGGCCCATATTGTATGTATGATTGGGGAAGACAGGTTTTAAGTGATGAATGAAAGTGTTTTGTGTCTTTTAGGTGCATACATTTGTGGAAAATAAATAATTTAAGTTTGTTAAACTTCTATTATTTTAAAACTAAGAACACAAGAAATTGAATTTACCTTCAATCCCCCTTGACCTATGATTAAAAAAACCTCACAACAACCACCAGAGTTTTTAATTGGAAATTTGTTAGTATAACTACAAAATGTTGAAGGTATTTTTTTGAGTTCTGAAGCTCCTTTTATGTAAGTTTTATCAAAAAGTAGGATATATATGTAAACACTTCAATTTCCAAGGGTATTAGCCTAGTTTCTAAAGAGGAGTTTAACATTTCCAGCTGGTAAGATTAGTGTGTGTGCATCTTTACACCTTCTCAGGGGCTATGATTTTTCTTCAAGTTTAGTTTTGAAAAGAGCATTTAGCTTCTGACTTCATATAGTGTCTTTAAGAATTGCAACACACCTACTTGGTCTTAATTACCAAAGCAATCAACTTTCATTAAACAGAGATGCTATCTTGCCAGCAGTAAGACTTAAAAAAATTCCAAACAAACTAAAGTTAGACTAAGCATCTGAAGAGCTAGAACAGTAATAATTCTTTTGTCACTATTCTGCCTAATTTTTTAGCCTACTATGACTAAACAAATGTGCAGGTAGTGGTGGTTGTCTGTATTTCAGCTGCACCAAAAGGTTTCAGGATGTTGTGCCTGGTGTTAGCATAGAAATGAAGTTTCCAAACAGTGAGCACTTTAAGCACTTCTGGCTGCATGCATCTGTAAGGGTTGGCTGGAATTGTCATGTCGTCAGTGTTTCTATTTACTAAACTTTGCTTTAGTGTAAAAAAAGGGTTTTGAAAATGGCATGAATATACTACAGCTCTTCAACAAAAGCATTTGATGTATTTATTGCATTTATATGCCATATAATTAGTTGGTATGTCTACTGCTTTCCTATTTGTGCTAGATATACCATCAAATACTAAAGTGAAAACAATTCATACTTCCATCATATATATATATACTTCTCACTTATGTTGCAAAAAGTGTCTGGAAGAAACTAAAGGTTTCTGTTCCACTCCACACTAGGAATTTTTAACTGTGCTAGGAGCAGCAGATCTCAGCATTGCTGGCAGCTTTCTTTAACAGAGAACATGAGATGGAAAGTCTTGTTCTTTTTGGGCTGCTTGCTCTAGACAGCCCTAGGAAATCACGAAACCAAAGAGAAATCCCAATGCTTTGTGTCCCCATCTATTACTGCCTTCAGGCCAGGGCAAGGCTGCTGAATTTGGTTCTGTGTCATGGTACAGTGTGAAAATCTTGGGGCTATGGCTCTCACTTTTCCTTAGGCCTAGGAATAGCAACACAGATGTTTATGTGTGAGGTACATTTGCCCACGTGAATATCCTTAAGCAAATGAATAACTCAGTGGATCTTAATGGCATTCAAAGACAAATCCATTCTCTTTTGGTCTTCCATTTGAAATTGGAGTGTCTGCTAATCATGATGGTATAAAAAGGGTGTAAAAAACTAATTTGTTCTGGAACTTGCATAACAAAGACACTAAAAGTATGTTTTTGGCGTGTCAACAGTAGATGCAGTGCGCAATATTCAAATATGTCTAAGTTCAGTGCTACTCAAATCATCTTTTATAGAAGTATTACGTATATGTCATAAATCAGCCACTTATAATGACTCATCACATATACAAACAATTTAATTTTTATACTAGTTTGTCCAGCACTAACTTGTCAGAAGATGAACCATTGCTTTATTACATGAAGAAACTCCTCTGCATATCAGCTTGTAAAATATTTGAGAGTTGTGAGGATGATAGGAATTTTTACTTTTCCAGCTCCAAACCTTATCTTGACTGGCTCTGTGTTACAGAGAGAGAGACAAAGCAACTTCGAATATTTGGGACTAATGACTATTTCTCCTTAAAATATGTCTGACTCTGTTGAATTTTTATATCAACCTTCACATCCCAAATATTTGCAAATTAATAATCATAATAATAATAATAAAGAGGCTATTATAATTTTTTTTCTGTTCCAATTCTGTGAGGAATGTTGAAACAAAAAGATGTCTCTCTCTGAAGAAATTTAGATTGTAGATATTAGAGATAATATTGCAAGAGGTTGTGGATGCGTGTATAGACCAGATACATAAAAATGTCTCCTACTTTTAACAGAGGTATTGCTATAGAAATTGTATAGGTTGCTGCATGTATTTGCTGCACTGTTTCTATTATTAGAGCCTTTATTTCTATGCAGCACGTGGATTTTAGCACTATTCTGGAAGCAGTCAGCTTGTGTAGCAAAAGACAGATTGGTGTGTAGTCTGAAGAATGATTTGTCTATGAGTAAATTCCGTTTGCCCTGAAGGGAGACTTTGCCAAGTTCTAGCCCTGAATTCAAGAGTTTCAGTCTCACGTCTAATAGCAACTGTGTACTTGAACTTGTTCTGTTTTTTGTTTTGAAATTCACCTACTGTGTTAAGTCACAAGATAATAGTTGAAAAATGTGTTTTCTGTGTCATATCTAGCTAGACAGAGTTTTGTCAGCTTTTGCTGAAAATTGTGAAGTGCCTTGAGACTTGTAATGTGACAGACTCCATTTGTGTTGTACTATATTAAAAACTGCTGTTTTTTTAAAAAAAAAAAAAATCATATTTTTGTTCCAGATCTGCTTGAATGCTTTTTTAGCAGAAAGCAGACTAGAATTTTCTTTAACTTATTTTCTGGATTTAGAAGTCATAATTCATAAGCATTCAGTGCTGTCAAAAGATATGCATGTTCAGAAAGAATGAATTCTCCCAAATGTGCCTTTGCCTTTAACGGATGCCATCGATATATAGGTATATGTTGTAGTCTGCATGTAAATAGGTAAAAACCAAGTGGATTGTGAATTTTGGGAGGAAGATGGGCAGAGATTTTGAGATCTGTTCACTGAGGGGTTAGCATATTAGAATAGAAGAATAAACTCAGTTTATGAAATAAGATTGGGAAATTATCTGGGTCTTCTTTTTTCTATTCTGTTTCTGTTTTTTAGTAGGGTATTTAGTTTTGGGGTAGATTATACTTGATTTCCTCTAGTGGTTTCAGTACCTTATCAAAGGGTACAATTTAACATAAATGAGCTGTACTGTGTATGTATATTTCATTTGCATGAAGCTGCATCAAGTTTCTGTATTCATTTCTGCATTATGCAGAAACAATTTTTTATAGCTTAAAATCATTCACTAACCTTAGAAAACTGAACCCCCCCAAAAAACTCAAAACCAGACTGATAGCTGTCAACTTCTACTTTCAACTTTCTCAAAATGATTATTCCATTTTTTCCTGAAAACCAGGCTTTTAACTGCCGTAATTTTCATTCAGTACAAAATAACTTGTCAAAATTACTCATCTTCAGACTGCTGGAGCTTTAGATTAGAAACCCATAAAAAATTTTTGTATTATCATTCTGTCAAACCTTGTAGGACAAGAATTCTGTAACTCACATGAAATCTGAACCAAAAAGACAGTTTCTGTAATTTGTCAATTTCTTAATAGTAGGATTCTTTTACTTAACTCATTTAAAATTATATTTGAAATGAGTGTTAAGGACTAGGTAAAAGCCCCAAACATTGAACCTTATTTTAAAAAATAATATAATATTTAATTTGGAGCACTAAAAAAGATAATTCTGGCAAGTTTTAAAATACAGTCAAAAGCAGATTCATTAGCAGAAGAAAACATTTGCAAACTTTGTTTAAAGATAATTCTAAAAGGAAGAATGTAGAAAAAAAGTGAATGCCATAGTCTGAATATTTGAAATAATAAGACAAGAGAAAAGTAAAGTATAGCATTAAATTGTATCATATTAATAATGCTTGGATTGTATGCTTTGTCTTCATGTATTTTAAACTGGAGTAAGAGAGTACCAGATTTCTTCCAAAACTCCACCCAGAATTAAGACTCTCTTCCTGAGGCCATATTGGGAAGCATGAACAAAGTATTAGTTCTCTAATATTATGTTATTTTAGCTTTCCAGAAAATACATGACTGAAGCCAGTATGAGCTTTTCACTTGCCTTAAGCACAAATACCAGTAGGTAAGTAGGTGGGTTGGCATGTAAACATTTATTTTGAGGATGTTTTGCAGTCCATGTGAGCTAGGAATATTTCACACTTGAGTGCTTGATTTATTTATTTATTTATTTAAATCCTATGGCTTCATTTGGGAGTTTAAATAAAGTATGTGTGAGAAAGTGATCACACAAAGTTTAGACTGAATATCTCTGGTTAGGTTAACTAAGAGATGTATGGTTGTTTTGTGTGGACCTACCACACAATCTTGTTCTCATTGTACAGAGAGAGATCTCCTGAGAGCCAGGTAAGTGTTATACAACATTGATTCCTTTGAGATTTTTTAGTTTGTTCCCAGCAAAGGCAGTGTTTTTTGGTGTGAAGACTCAGAATTCCCTGAACAAAATGAACTGTTGTCCTACTGGCCTTAAAACAGAGAATCTCTGTCAATATGGAAATCTTATCAAGAGTTTCCCTTGAACGAAGAAAAGGAAAAGTAAATCCTTTGTGAGAAAAAATTGTTGGTAAAAATGGAATGCACCAAAGCTTGGAAACAAGCATTACGAAGCTGTATGCGTGCACCAGGAAATACAAAGAAAGATAGTTGCATAACACTAATTCAAAAGTTTGGCTTCAACCATGAAGAAAATCTTTGTCTTTTCATACTGTGTTGCCAAATTGCATAAAGTTAAACACTCCTCAAAGTATCAGATAAATTCCATTAACTGGGATGTAGTGGTGGTGAGTCTCATTCTTTATAGAACTTCCCCAGTTATGTTTGATATGCTAACTCCTACTGCTAATAACTTTGTACTATATTTTTCATGCCTTCTAGTACGGGGTACATCTTTACAAAGGTGTTGCTGCTGAGAAGGCTATTTGCAAAGGATGTGAGAATTGTATATAAAATCTCAGAGCTGACAAAATTGCTTGCCAAATCTAAAGTATTAAACTGTCTTGAAGCTGAATCAACTCAGGCTTGACATCACATTGGCATAGTGCAGAAGCAGGGCAAGGAGGCTTTCCCATATTATGCCATGTGAATTTAGCCTACGATTGTAATGGAAACAGTTTTATCTTATTAAAATTTTATTTATGCATTCTAAATATGCAAATTGCAATAACATCCGATTATTTACCTTTCTTTTAGTTTTCCCAGTTCCCCCACTATATGTGCAATAAGACCAGCAATTACAATGTTCTTAATTTCCATTGCTGTAAGATACAGAGCTAGATCAAGGCCTATGGAAACCATAATCAAAATTAAACTTTACGTCCCCAAGGCTGAGGGAGAGTAAGCAATTTTTTTGTCTTTCTCAGTGACAGAAAATATCAAGACCAATGAGCTCAGTGACAATTTTAATAATGCAATTAACCAGTTTTGTGAAGTTAAAGTGAATCTGGAAGCCTTGTTTTTATGTGGGAGGAAGGGAAGGTGAGGAAATTTGGATGGTTAGTTGGTTCTCGATTAGTATTTCAAGGCATCATTCCTCTTCATTGATGCCCATTCCTTTCAGTGGCTGCACTGGCCTGGTGTCAGTGTGCTCCACCTTCTCAGAGTGCAGAATGCCTTCAGGGTCTCAGCAAGAATTAAGAGACTCAAATTGCTTAAACAAGAGCAATAAAAGGGTTTTGGGATTTAATCAGTGGGAGTTAGAGTCCCTGTATATTGACTCTTGGTTTTCCTGGGACTGAAGAAACTTAAAGGTTGTGAGTCATGAAGGTAATTCAGAAAGGGACAGCATTTAATGAAAGATAAAAGGTCTCTAGGTTCTTGCTCAGTAATGGTGTTGGGTGAGGGGGTCAGAAAGTATTCTTGTGACACTGATAATATTTTCAATTTTATAATGTCGTTAGCAAGTGATCACCAGCTAGCAGTCCTGAAATTCACAAATTTTTTTAAATGGAAAAATCCCTATAAAATAGCAGAAATGTTTTTAAAAAAATAATCCTGATGACACTTTTTCCAGTGTATTTAATGGCAGAAAATCGACCTTTCCAAACACAAAATCAATTATCAATGTCAGTTTTTAATTCTTAAGTGCCCCAAACCCAAGGGCAGAATCCTACATGCATTACTTCCCTAAAAATAAAGAGAACAAACCAACAGATTCTTAAGCTCTAAGAAATGCTCTAAAAATGTCTATCTTCTATTTGTGTTTTGCATTCCTATAGGTTAATGTAGCCAAACTGATTTTCCTCCTGATGTACTGTTAACTGAATTTCCTCTGAGGCACTGTGTTTTGGTATCTGCTGTATTTTGTCTCAGAGTAAGTTTTTATATGCAAACTGTAACTCTCAGAAGCACATTCCTTTGACACCACTTTAAGTACAGTTGCACTGGCAGTAATATATCTGCACGGGAAGAATCCACTAAACAATAAAATTATGTAAATTAGACTATAGGAAGATTATTCATAAGAAAATGCCTGGATATAAGCTTAGCATCTCCTCTGTGGTTCATGGATTTTGTTAAAGTATGACAAACAATCTTGGCAGAAATCACAAGAGAAATTAAGATCAAAGCCTAAACATAAACTAAAAGAAATGAAGTGTTTTCTGCTGATCAATTAACAATGTACTTTGCTGCCAGCCTGCAGTCATAAACCAAAGAGGAAATCACATTAGGCTGCTTTTATAATCAGTAATAGAAATGGCACTTATGGATAAAAAGAGAAAAACTCATTATGTTTATCTCTGTATTGTTTTTTAATTGTTTTTTTCCCCCATCATTGTTATTTCTCATCATTCATATTCAGATTAGATACCTAATTTTAGATGAGCGACTAAGTGTGTAATAAATGCATGAATTCCATTTAGTTTAAATATCCTCATCTAATTACCCTGTGCTTTTGTTATCAATCTCAGATGTTAACAGTCTAATGGCAAAAGGGATTTTTAGTAATTAAATTGTTAGTAGAATTATTGTAGAGCACGTTGGCATACCAAACACACTGAATCATAACTATAAATAGTCCATAGAGGCTCTCAGTGGGAGCGAGATTAAAAATCAAAAGAATAGCAATCTAATATTATATTTCATGTCCTCTCCCTGTATTTTAAACTGCCTTATTCTTGTCTCCAGCATTGTTTACCATTTTATGGGGTATTGAGCTTTCCATGTTCTGAATTTCTTTAACATCTCTTAGATGCTGAAAAATAGGAAGCTCCTGCTGGAAATTTCATGGTAGAGCACAGAAGACACTTTCCCATTTGCTCCTGTAAACCAACATTTTGGTAAATGCAACTACTAAGTGACAGTTTCTTTCTCTATGTTGCTTTTTTCCTCTCTCAGATAATATTTCATTGAAAGAAAGATGTAAAGAGCTATGCAATTGAAAGGACAACTATGGTGTCCTTTCATGTAGGACAGCGATGACAGTGTGTGTTTTTGAATGAGATGTGTGGAGTTGCACCCAGCTATAAACGGTTGTATTGATTTCCATAGCAGCAGGGGACAAGAATGTTCCTTCTCATCTTCAGAATGAATATAGTGAGTTGTGTCTTAGTTTTTCAAGTAGGAGGTGTAAGGAAGGAAAAAATAAATGTCTTCAGGCCAATGTAATTAGGGAGGTTTTTTTCCCTCTGCTAGGCTGCAGGCAGCTCTTCTGCGTTCCCTGCAGTTAAAAACTAAGGAGAGAAAGAGAGATAAAGGGTAAGTGCCCATGGTTCAAAAAATGACATAAAGTATGTCCCTGTCTGCCAGTCCTTTGCTGTGTAAAAGTTCTGTAGGTGAAACTGGATGTCTGCCTGAAGTGCAGTCTTGCTGGTGGCATTTCAATCTCCGTGCCTTCCCCATCCCCCCGTGGCTCTTCTTCACACACCTTTTCCTCCCAGGGTTATTTCATTCTCAGGTCCTTTGCCCTGGCTGCCCTTCCTTGCCCTGACCTTGGTCAGTGCACTGCCAGTGGCATTGCAGGGCAGCCCAAGTCAGAAAGCTCAGCTTAGCTTCACATCTGGTTAGGAGCAGCCCGGGCTGGGTTTTGCTGGATGAGAACTGAGGGTGTAAATCCTGTGAGGCTCAAAAATGTGGTGGTGGTTGACTAAACCAGATAAGCTGAGGGACTTCGCCAAAAGGGGGCAAAAGGCCAGGATCTGAAAATACATGGCTGAATGGCAAGTCAGGTTAGACTAATGGTTTGATTTTTGGGATAGGAAGGAATTTTCCTCTGAGTCATATTGGCAGAAACAAATGTGTTTCTTTTTCCTTCCTTTACAGCATAGACTCTCGTTCATTTGCAAGGGTCGCCAGGTTTGTTTTGCCAAATAAAATTTCTTCAAGGCTACTGCAAGTCCTTTTTTTTTTTTCCTCCTTCCCTCTCTGTTTATTGCTCTTTCTTTTCAGTGATCTGCTGCTTTTGAGGCTCATAGGTCTCGCCTGTAAAAACTGACACTTGTTCTAAATATTTGAGGAAAATTCTGGAAAAAATTCTAATTAGAGTTTCTTTTTGTTTTTTTGGTGTGCTGATGGGCTAGCATTGGTTTGGGTATGCACCTAACTTTTAGACTCCTTTTAAATCTGCCTTTTTGGTTGAGAAAAACTGAGTCGAGCCATCCAGGTGGCTATCTTGGATTCCTGTTAGCTACTTTTAGGCTGTTTCTTGCTCATTGCACCAATTTTGTGGTTTGTCCTCTGAGGTGACTAATTTTTCCATGACCTGGAATTTTCTATAATGGGAGAAGAAGGACTTACATTGTATTTTGTATTTGAGCCGGTTTACTACACAAAATGTAGCTGTTACAACATTAGTTTTTTAAATAGAATTAGTCCTCGAACTTGTGTTTTCTTAAGTGCATGTGTAAAGTGAAATCAGAGAGAGGATGCCCAATACACATGGGAAATCAAAGGCTTTTGATTTTGAAGACTTTATTTCAAAAAGGAATGCAAGGGTTACATTTTTGTTCCCTTTTTTGTTCAATTAAAACAAATCTGGTTGATATGGTAGGAGTTGGTTCTGAGTGTGTAGGAAATGTACTATAGCATACACCAAGGCATAAATCTGTCATAAATCCTAAAATTACAACAGCTGTTGAGCTGACTGTAATGCTCACTTCATGTTTATTAGGACTTTAATTGTTATATTTCCTAATTGTTCATCATTAATGAAGTTCCCACATCTTGTAGAGGTCACTTCAGTGTCTGTATCAGGAGATTTTCAAATGGAGTGAGATCGTGTTTGTCAGTGGGCTTTAAAATCTAATTAGGCAGTTATAGCTTAAATTCCACAGCTCAAAATAAACGGAGCTCCATCTTTTCTCTGAGCTATTTTTGAACAATGAAACCTGCTGAGTACAGACGAACTACAACGGGCAATGCACACATTTTGTTCATCAAGAATAAAAGTGGTGCTGAAGTATGCTGTTGCAGTATGAGAAATGCTGGGGCCATGGTTTCAAAAATTTACATTTCGCAGTAAAATGTACTGTATGTGTACAGTGTAGATAGGGAGGTCATGTATTTTGTGCAGACTGCCATTTTTACTTGCAAATGAATTATTTGCCGTGAAGAATGAACCTACGAGTTTAAAAGGGTGTTTCACTTGCTCCAAGCAGGTCTTTTCAGAGATTCACTCAAGAGACTAACTGCTATAAATGAAACAATCTGTCTTGCAAAAATGTGAAGCAGGTGATTGTCTTGTCTTGACCTGCAAGTACTCAGAAACTTTAGCCTCTGAGGATACTTACTAGATATTTTCCTAAAGCTTACCAGCTGTTAAAGCTTTTGAAAGTGCTAAAGTGAAACTGGTGTTTTGGCAAATGAAAAGTCTTTTAGGTTATGTGAACATTTGAGTGTGTGTGCATTGCACTTGTGAAGGCACTGATGAGCCTTTGCTGGTTGTGGTTGCAGGCAGGCTTCACTTGTAATGAGCCTAAACTTCTTGCTTGCATTTTGCCCATATACAGTGGGCTGTAGGTGAAAAGATGTGTGCTAAGCACTGTTAAAGGGATGGATCTGTCTGTGCCACGGTCCACTTGGAAACCAGTGCTCAGCTGTGAGGACATTCTGATCCAGGGTTGGAAACTCTCCAAGCTGCATTTCCATGTGGTGACACAGAGCTGGGCAGGCTCTCCTTTTGGGAAGCAGTTACTTTTGGTACTTCCAAGCTTTTACCCAGAGTAGCCATTGCAATGAAGTGGTGTTTCAAGTAGAAACTTCTTCTCATCCTTTTGCCTCTAGAATAATTTCAAGGTGCACAGCTTTAGCATAAAAATGGATTTTCAGGAATAAATCATTAAAAATCTTAAGCTCTAGACTAGATTTGCATTGGCCCTGAAAAATACCATATTTTTTCCAGATGACATTGTGCAAATTTGGATGAGGGACAGTTAACTCAGCAAGCTTTAAAATGCCCTCTTTTTCATAGTTCTGTAATGTATCTATAAAATTCTTTCTCACTTGTTCCTTTGCTGATGGGGGCCACTGAAAATGACCAAATCCAGCTTGGTGCAATTTTTTGTTTACTAACTATCCCAGTCTTTCTCTTCTCTGACAGATCCTGCTTGATCCAGCTGAATGCATTAAAAAGTGTATTTATTTCTTAAAATAAAGTTCATAGAGGAACAGGTATTATCTAATACAGAGTTTCACTGTACTGTAAAGCTATGCCAGTCCAAATGACTTAATTAATTGAGAGAAATTAAAATTGTGGGGTTTATATTTCTTCTTACTAAGGAATTCTATGGAGTTTAGTTTTATAAAAGTGACCTAGCCTTTCTCATTCTGCCTCAGTGCTCTGGTCATACAAGTGGACTATTCCTTTTGAGTGTAATAGCTTTTAAGGAGAAATTCCTCACATTTTATACTCACCTGCATATTTTGATCACCTTTCTCTTTCCCATCCTTATTTTCTTTGATTTTTGTTTCCTGTGATACATCAGTCTCTCACCTGAATGTCAAAGAAGTTCTGCCTCTTGATTCCTTTTTAAAGTACCTTGGTTTAGTCTAGAAATCAGCAGTCTATCCCAAATCCCTCACCGCTGACTGTTAAAGTATTACATTATGTTGGATATAGATGACTGATTGGGAATTATTGCATCTTCAGTCTTCAGCAAAATCGCCAAATAATGGAGAGAAACCTACAGATGGTGCTTTAAATTAGTATTGATATGATATTGAAAAAAAATCTGGAGCACTGAGATTATTTTTGAGGCTTCTCATTATCACTTAAAATCTCCAAGATTATAAAAAGATATTTTCTTTCCCCCCACCACCCCTCCTTCAAAGCAATATCTACATAGATAATCTAAAGGTGAGACTTAGTGCCCAGATGACTTCTTGCCCTTAGTGACCAAGAAGGCCAAGGGCATCCTGGCCTGTATCAGCAATGGTGTGGCCAGCAGGACCAGGGCAGGGATTGTCCCTTTGTGCTTGACACTGGTGAGGTCACACCTCAAATCCTGTGGCCAGTTTTGGGTCTTTCTCTACAAGAAAGACATTGAGGTACTGGAGAGCGTCCAGAGAAGGGCAATGAGGAGCAGCTGAGGGAGCTGTGGGTGTTTAGTCTGGAGAAAAGGAGGCTCAGAGGAGACCTTATTGTCTCTAGAACTGCCTGAAAAGAGGTTGTAGCCAGGTGGGGGTCAGACTCTTCTCCCAAGTAACAAGTGACACAAGAAGTGGAAACAGTCTCCAGTTGCAAGGCAGGAAGTTTAGGCTGGATATTAAGAAAAATTTCTTCACCAAAAGGGTGGCCAGGCATTGGAGTAATCTGGACAGGGAACTGGTGGAGTCACCATCCCTGGAGATATTTCAAAAATATGTAGATGTGGTGCTTGGGGCCATAGTTTAATGGTGGACTTGGCAGTGCTGGGCTAACCACTGAACTTGATGGCCTTAGAGGTCTTTTCTAACCTGAACAATTCTATGATTCTATGAAATACTCGTAGTAGTGGGAGGCTTTGATTTCAAATGTTTATGGACAGTTCTTGGATTAGTCCTTTTTACACATGAGTCGTGTTACTTCAGTAATTCTGATTGACAAAATTGAGTATTTGGTGATGGCATTTCTAAGCCTCTTAAGAATGAGTGAAATCATGTTTACTAAATAGGGTATCTCCTGCTTAGCTATAAGCCCACCATAATCAAAGATGCAGTTTCTTTCTTTTTACACAGTAAACTAAACATTTTCTCCCCTCTGTAAAAATTCACAAACACTTTTTTTAAGTAGCTTTTCATGTTCTATTGAAATTTTTATTCCCTCTGAAATGACTACTGTGGAGATAAATTCTTAGCATATCTCATCTTGCTTTGTTTAAAAGAGCTTAATATGGAAAAGAAAAGAAAGAAAGAAGTTCTGAGGTTTTGTGAAAACTCTTTCCAGTAACTTTTAAATCCCTTTGCAAAATAAATTCATAATATGATAGTAATAAATCAAGAAAATGCCTGTTCTTTGAGGCTATATGTTTCAACATATTTACATTTGAAAAATCTTGTCTGTCTTAACAAGTTGCTGAAAAGAAAACTATTTACCCAGCTTTTTTAGATCAGCTCCCCAAAATCTATTGCTGCCAATACCAAGGTATTTTTCCCTTGTTTATTTAGTAGTTTAATCTCCTTGACTTTTAGGACACAGAGTTACTGTCAGGCCTTATGCTCTCTGGTTATTATTACATCACACATTTTAGAGTCCCCTGCCCAGCCCAGGAGGACCTGTGGTGGTTTTGCCTGCAGTACTCTGGCTGCTTGGGCCAGTGGTAAGACAAGGCACTGCAGCACACTGACACAGTGGCAGGCACTATTCTGAGAAAAAAAGCAAAGACACGATGGTGACAGAGTGATTGATGTCTTCCTGGTAGTTTTGGAAAATATTTGCTGGAGAAGCTTTCTCAGCTTTCTTTCTCTCTTTTCCTATGTTTAGGAAAATTTTCAGTGTATGTATAAGTATTACTCATGATTTCATATATCAAACAAAACAAACATAAACTGCCCCCCTTGAAAGACTTCTCTGCTATCTCAATGGTGCTACCCAGTTTTTCAATAGATATATGTAATTTTTTTCAATAGATCTATGGCAAATACTGTAATGTGGGCTTTTGTGCCCTTAATATCCCCAAAATACCTGCTAATACAGACTTCATCCATGTCACAGCTTATTCTAGGGGAGGTATTTTAATAGTGCCTGAAGTTTTTCACTTGCTTGATCTTCTGTTTGCTTTTTGATGCTGTCATTATTGTTTTAGAGATAGTTTCCATATTTTTCTATTAAATATTTTTTCCATTTTCCTGTCTTCATTTTTTAAAATGACATTGATTGTTCACAGAATATTTGCATTTTATTTACATTTAATAGTTACACCTGGTTTTCTTCCAATAGAAAATGAGTTAGACGCAAGTCTGAGAAAATAATGCAAGTAGTATCAGACAGAAATGTTTTACTGGTGAGAACCCTCTTCAGATAGTGGGTTTTCAACATAGCCTGGTTCCCTTTGCCACCTCCCTGACACCATGGCCGAGGAAAGTGGTAGCAGTCTCAGCTGTGGTGGTGACACTGCCAGATGGGGAGGTGACACAGCTCCTGGAGGAGTCCAGAACTGTTGGCCAATCTGAAGAGTTCTATAATAGACTTTGGAGGCATCTATCAACAAAGAGAAGGAGGGATAAAAGGGAAGACTAATTTTCTTTAAAATTAAAATAATATTCAGAAAGTTCCTTGTGCATTAAATGGCATGAATGCAACTGCTAAAACGGCAGCCACACTTGCTATCTCATGAATTGCCATAGGAACCATAATGGTATCATCTCTTGTGTTAATTATAATTGCCATTCATAACATTGAATTAACAGTGAGTATCAGAAACCAAAAACATATGAGGTCAGTGTAACTGTAAATGTTGTGACCTTGAAAAATGCTTCTCCCCTTCCCTCTCCCCTCCAGTCTTTTTTACATTTTTGTTAGTGTTGACCTTAGCCTTAGGAGCGTATACTTAAAATGAATGAGGGAAGCTCAGCAATCATTCTGCCTCCTGCTGCCATCTCCTGGCTGGATCCGACCCACGTACGGACAGCTCCTCCTGTAGTGAGAGAAAGCTCAGACAGTTCAGCCTCACGTGTTTGAGGAACTAATGTTTGCTATTTCTATGCCGTATGTATGTGGGCAGTTGTTGTTAATGGCGTAAGTACAGCCACAGACAGTTAATTTACTTTACATACTGATGGCACAATTCTGCATTTTGTTAAATATCTAAAGTTAAAAAAAAAAAAAAAGGCAACCAAAAAGCAGCCAGGTCCTTCCAATTTGTTTGCATTGCTGTAGTCTTTTATTTGAACAAAAGCTGTGATTAAAAAAATGCTCTTTTTCATTTCCTTTTTCATTTCGTGTTTCCACCAACAAATTTTACCAATTCAATCTGAAGAGACGGTCATCTTTATCAAATATAAGGTTCTAGAATAAATATATACAACCTTCTGTATATTTATAACTGTGTATGTAGGAGTGTTTTTTGAACAAAATCCTGTTGAGGCAGATGTCTGGAACTTTCTTTAGTTTTATGTCAAAGACACATGGCTCATACCTCATCTAAAATTGCTCTATCCCATTTACATTGAGCAAGGATCTGGTCAACAGTTGTTGCTAGAACTCACAATGGCATTAGTATGGGAAATTTCTGATGAATACTAGTCATGGATCACTATGGGGATTTAGTGCAGCCACCCGGATATTAAAGAAAAACTACAAATTCATTTTCAAACTGGCAGTGTTGCTTTAAAAATAATGGATATACAGGATATATATTATTTATATTTTCTATATATTATTTAAGAGCTGTACCATAGATGTTCAGTAGTGATTGTGACAGTAAAAAGGTGAGAGCAAATTACAAGTCGGATGCAGCAGATTAAAATCATAACGTAGCCTCTATGATATTGCTGCCCTCTTTTTGTCATTCTTTTGCACAAAATTGTAGAGTTTTCTCTAGTATGACCTGAAACCACAAACTAACTTTGAATTCACTGCCACGTAGCCTAGCATTTGGAGACCCTATTTGAAACACTTTGTCCATGGCTATTTGCTTAAATTCCAGTGTCCAGATAAACTGCAGTGCAGGATGATACTGGCAGTCAGTATTTGCACAGATTTAAAAATTGTCACATTAATGACATTTAGTGGTGCAAGCTAGGAAGCGAGGCAGCAAGTATTACCTAATGCCTTGTACTGAATTTGCCACAGTGAAGTGACAAGTCTAATTTTGTAGCTAGAAATGCAGATTATTGTTATAATAAAATAAAGGAGTATTAAGGTAGGGCTTTTTCTTTCTTATAATGTTTTCATGGCTTGATCTGAATAGATATTGCTTTGGATTGATGGGCTCATTCAGACTTTCCGCTGTGCTTTTGCTTTCTCATTTCCTGGGATGCTACTGTGAAAGCATCAGGAGAAAGCTGCTGTCTCCAACTTCCTCACAAAGGAAAGCAGAGGAGCAGGCACTGAACTCTTCTCTGTGGTGACCAGTGACAGGACTCTAGGAAATGGCCTGAAGTCGTGTCAGGGCAGGTTTAAGTTGAGTATCAAGAAAACGTTCTTCACCCAGAGGGTGGCTGGGCTCTGGAACAGACTCCTCAGCGAAGTGGTCACAGCACCAGCCTGATAAAGCTCAGGAAGTGTTTGGACAAGGCTCTCAGGCACATGGAGAGGTTCTTGGGGCTGTCCTGTGCAGGGCCAAAGTTGGGCCTTGATGATCTTTGTGGGTCTCTTCCAGCTCAGGATATTCTGTGATTCTGTGTGAGACTGATGTTTTCCAGCTGCTCTCCTGCATTGACCTGCGGGTAAGAAACACCAGGGCTGACCAATGGAGATAAAACTAGTTATTCTTTCAAAAGCAATTTGAATGGAGAAGGTGACCAACCACCTGACATCTTCTCTTTTACCAGCCAGCTTGTGGTGGCACAAATCCTTCATCCTGCTGCCAAAACTGCCACGGGACAGCAAGCTCACCCTCCAGCCATCCTTCCCAGGCTGGCTGGTTAAGCAGGAATGGCAGCAATGAGGGAGAAGGATGGAATAAAAACAATCCTCTTCAGAACAACAGCACAAGGAGCTCTCTGTACTGGGCAGTGCATGTAAAGATCTGCAGTCTGTAGGAAGCCCTTGAGAAGAGGGCACACAGTGCAAAACTTATGATGACCATTCCCAAATCACCCTCTAAATAGAAAGTTCTTGCAATTGCAGAGCTGCACGGCTGTTCCTGCCTTACGGGTCCCTCTGCTGGCCTTAGTTGTTTGACTGAATATTTTAAGGTAAAACACTAATTTAGTTTTCTGTGTATTATCATCATTAGAACTCCAGGCCTGGTCAGACCAAACCCCAGCTGGCAGCTCCCCAGTCTCTTCTACAGGTTCAGCTCCCTGGGCAGTGGGCTCCCTGCACAGAATCTCCTTTGGGAATCAGAGAGGAGCCAGCAGTCAGAGGGGTAACGTGATGGAGGTGTTAACTAAAATATATGAGGCTTTATTTAAGTACTTCTGTGTGTTTGTCAAGTAAGAAGATACCATTTTCTCAAATCAGTCCAAATGAGTTTCTCTACTATTTAGAAAAAAAAAAAAAAAGTGAAATACAGTGGAGTTATTGTTTATTAAAGTTTAAGCTTATCATGTTTGCCAAATGCATATTTATGTCAGTGCACAAATGTGCGTGTGGCAGAGAGGGATGGAAATATTCTTTTGGAGCTAATTAAATTCTGAAGATGAAAAAACTGTAGTACACAATCTGTAGATTTTTTCTGGTAGGTTTGGGGGGGGGTTTGGGTTTTTTTCCTTCCTTCTGTTCTCTTGTTATATTGGTGATTATTTATTGGCTTTACATCTCAGTTCAGGAGTTGTACTGCTTCTTAATTTTTTTTTTCAAGTTTATATCTGAAGTTGGTGTCATAATTCTAGAATCTTCAGTTTATGAAGTTTTCTTTACTCTTTTTCACTGTCAACCTGGATTACATTCCTCTTTTCTACAGCTGAACAAACAGAAGGCCATATCCATCAAAAACATAGTCTTTAACCAAGTGAGCTCATATAAACTATATACCTACACAGTACTGAATTAAAACTGATTGTACTCATAGGATGAGAAGTAATTTCAGATTTTATGTTCATCTTCAAGAAAAGTTTATTAGTTATTTAAATTTAGCTTATATGATAATGGCTTTAGCAAACTAACTTATAAACAAGAAATTCCTGCTGGAAATAGCGGTAGTGTTTTGGTTTTTTGTTTTAGGTTTTGTTGGATTTTTTTGGTTTGGGGATTTTTTGGGGTTTTTTTTTTTGATCTGTAGGGTTTTCTCCACTTTTAAATCTTTCTATAAAACTAGGGTGAGGGAATTCTGTCAGATCTATCTTCAAATAAGAGCATTGGGAAAAATCCAGAACTCAATCCCACAATTTTTACCTTAGAAAACCTTTTGCATGTCTATCACTTTTTTTTATTTTTATCAGTAAAACTACCATCTGAACTGATTCATATAGAGTGCTGCAAACATATTTCAGTTGCCAAATTCTGATTAAAACCCACTCATGCCTGCAGCTAGCTTGAGATTTTCAGGTTATCAGCTATCCTTGTGCTTTTCTTTGCACTAAACCAGGCTTTTGTATCAAGTCTTTGCTTTCAATTTAATTTAAAAGAAGTCTTGTAAGAAGGAAAACAGAAAAGTAGAAAGGAAAAATCCTGTGACATTAAGGTGATTTTAACTGAGCAAAGTAGATTTTAGTGATGTAATGAAAGGTCACATTTTACAAATACTGTGTATTTATCTAATAAAACAAACATCACCTCCTTGAGTTTAAATACAAAAGTTGCATTTGCATTCCCAAGGATGCTGCAGTTCATAAGGATCTCAGACAAGCCATTTTGCCTCTTCACACCAAATCTCTCAGGATTCTGTATCGTGCTCAGGTTTGTGCTCTCCCCCTTTGTCATGCTTGCAGAGAGGATCTGGGCCTTTCCCAGAAGCCATTCACTGTCTGCTGCTCCTCTTAGCAAAAGTATTGTGCAAGCAAACATTAACAGTGCTGGAATACAGTGTGGATTTCTAAACTTCAAAGTGAAATTAAATCCCACTCACAAAAGGAACCTGAATATATTTCATGCCAGTCTTGTTTCACAGCTGTATTTTCTAAGAAAGAGGAATTCTCTTTGGTTAATATGGGCAGTCAAATGCATTGATTTAGAAATTAATTATAATAACATTTGAAATAAATCTTACATTCACCTTGGTATGCTTTCGTTTATGTAACTACATAGCATATTCAAGATCTAATTTTTACAGCATCATTATGTAGAACTGATGAATCGCATTTATTAATATTTTTGTCAGATGAAAAGCTAGAATTAAATTTTAAAGCAGCCTTTTAATTTTATTTCTAATTATTAAATAATTTTATTCTGCTGCTTAATATAATGTATTACATATTTTCTATTATTTATATTATTTTGCCATAAATGTTCCGTCTATGTGAGAAACACACTTCATCAAAACATATGTTCATTGCACATCAATAGAGTTAATTTTTAAAATTAATGGATTTTTTTCCACTTCCTTCCTGGCTTAGATATCAGAAGTTATTTAAAATCTCCTAGATTTTAAATAGACTCATAAAAGGATTCTACAATTAGCTAGGGCACTACACTGTGTCTCTTACAATACAATATAAATAACAGACAAATATCAGATTAGTTATTGTGTGTTCCCCCACCTCACCCAAAAAGCTATTTTTCTAGATGCATGGTTTGCAAGATACTGATTTATAGAATCCATTGTAAAAGTTAGAATTCAGAAAATCCAGATTATTATTACTATATGAAGTTTTAGTTCTATACTCCCCCTATTAAAATTAATCATTTGTGATACCCACTAAGGAGAAAAGCTATTTAAGAAACTATTGCCATTTTTAAGGAATAGTAAATAGTATTAGTTCTAGTAACAGTTCTAATAAGTTACTAAAATTACTATTATTACCCAAATATGTTTGTATATTTGATATTTTCAAGTTTATGTTAAAGAATAAATAAATTTTTACTGTGTTTTTATACAGACTGAACTTGTAATTGGTATCTGAGCATGAGTTTAAATGAAATGTTAAGTAGAGTATACAAGCTGTGGGAGGCAAAAATTCATTGTCGGCCGGCCCTTGTACTATGAAGTAAAATGAAAAGCTCATATGCTTCCTGAATCAGACCTGTGGTTCAGACTTTTTCGATATTATACCAAAATGAGGTATAATATTGATCAAATATTAGACCAAAATGAGGTCTAATGAGGCATTTCTTACTGTAGTTCTATCTGTGTAGAACTGTGTAGCTGTTTGTCCCTAGATGCAGTCTATCTTTTTTTTTTAAGTTCCTTATTTCGCACTTCTTAAAGTCCCTGCTACTTCTTAAGGATTAAAAAAAGTCTTTATGGTTATAGCAGCTTTGAATTTCATTTCTACTTGAAAGCAGGGAGACGTCTGCCAGCAGTGGTTAGCTGAGCGTGGTCTATTGCCATAAAGATAAACTGTGTAGGTTCCCCAGCAATGGAGGTCAAAGGACACATGCTCAGCTATTTATTTGCTTTTAGACAAGAAGGAATATGATTTATGCAGGATATTAGCTAATGTTTGAGTGTTGAGCTTTGCAGGTGCGGCCATGGGAGCCTGACCCCCTGCTAATCCCTCCAAGTGCAGCGGACACGCATGCAATGGCTTTGTTGTTGCTGTGCTGCTCCCTGCCTCACTTTGTGCAGTGGTTTCAGAGGTGAGGCTGCATTTCCCTGGACAGGCTTCCAAACTTTTGATTAGACTTGAACTGAGCAAGTTCTGGACACTCGGGCAATGCATTGGACAGAATTGCTGATACCCGGAGTTGCTTTGAGTCTTACGGCATGGGTTAGCTTGCTTGGGTTTGAAGCTGCTTCTGCTTGGTTTTGTACTAAACTTCTGCTGCAAACGCTCCCAGCCATCTGCTGATACAAAGCCTGCTCAACACCCTCAAGTGATGGGCTCTAAAAGGGATTAATTCAAAAGGGCCAGGCTTGATCCACACACACTCACTCCTCAGGAAGCTGAGCCAGTGCTGACATTTCCAAGAGCTGACTGTAACTGTTAGAAACGCCCTAACAATACCTCTAATAATTCTTTTAATGATGCATCATTACCCTGTCTTACCTGCATTCTGTAAGGTGCAAAGCATTGATGGCCAGCCCAGCACAGGGAAGAGGCACACAGATTTTTGGGCCTTCTTACTTTGTTTAGCATATGAGTAGAAGGCATAAAAGTTTTGTAACAGATTATAAACAGCAATCTTACTGCTTCTAACTGTTTTTTCTTATATTGCTGTTGGGCTTAATTTGAGGTGAGGAGCTTATTCTTTGTGTGCTAGCAGTGTGTAAACTTCAGTGAGATGTAACTAATTAACAGTCTTTGGAGTAGGATTTACAACGAAGGCCTTTACTCATTTGATGTTGCTTGGTAAGTTCCAATAGCCTGCAATTTTACTTGGAAAAATTAAGTAAATAATGATGTTTTAACACCACTCAGAATAATAGTAATAATAAAACCTGGAAGTGAGGAGGTGCATAAATATAAGACTGATGATTTTACTTTAAGAAAATAAAATAGTAATGGTTCACATCAGAGTTTATCAGAAGACTATTATTATGAAAATTTGGAAATAATTGCTTTGGTTTCGAAATATTTTTCTCACAAACATATAGGAGATTGTGGTAATTTAAGAACAAATGCACACTGAATTTTTCTCTTAGAATATAGAAAAAGAGTGCTTATTATACCTTTTACCTTTTCCAGAGAGGGGCAGAAGTAGCATCTCTTTCCCAGAAGGGTTACATGTATTTTGAATATGTAGTTATTTCAGAATCATATATTTCTTCTCCCTTACCAGATATAAGAGATAGATATTTGTATAGGTTATGTTAAAAAAAAAGTTTTGTAAAGACACAGGTAGAAACCCCTAGAGGGAGCCAGAAGCCTTCCTTTGAACTGAAACAGCAAACTTTTATGTGGAGTTGTAGAGCAAATTACTCTTTTTTTTTCTCTTCTAATACAGTATTTATTCCTACTTCTTTAGCTTCAGTTTTAAACATTCTGCTATTTGTGTTACTCAGAAATATATTTGACAAGTTGCACGTGGAAGTTCATAGCTATTGACAATGATGTATGAAGGAGGAGAATGTGCAGCAGTGATATGCACTGAATGAGTGTGTCTTGCTATGCTGTCATAGCACTTACTGTGCTACTTTGGGTAGCGCTGAGGGAGATGTTCCCCTTCCTACCACAAATCACATCTGTTTCAGTTTCGAAAGACAGTAGTAACACATTTCCATTATTGCCTTACTTCTTTTCAAAAACTAAAGATAGTGTGATTTGTGAATGTTTATATTTTCTGTTTAGTCCAGCAAATGATGAAAAATATCCATCTTTCACCTTTCCCCTCTCTGTAGAAGCAGAAGCAGAGGGCGACCAAGTAGTTCCATCTTTCTACTTCTTTCCACCCTTTGTAGTTATCAGCCCAATCCTCACAACCTGTCCATACACACTTTGTTGTGCCAACAGTTTAACCCATGAACAAGTTTGTTGACAACATCACTATAAAACGTATCTCCTTCTGGGAATGTCATGCTATGCACTCAGCAAAATGTCTCCCAGTACCCTAGCAAATCAGCAAAACATTTAAATAAACGCTTTACTTCTATGAACCAAATACCCTGATGGTTATTGGATTTGTCACAGGAGATAGGATTTCTCCTCCAGCCATACTGACCTTCATGTGCTATTGTGTTGCAGACCAAATCTTGATGCAATCAATTAATGAAAAGAAAAGCTTAATTAACAATATATTACCCCACTTTCAAGAACAAGTAACTAATTTTGTGGACCATCATTAACACTTGCTTTTTGAAAATTCTGTTGGTTTAGCATTTTGATCCGTGTTTTGAAAACACAACAGAACACTGAACTATTTTTAATCAAAAAGTTATCAAACTGCTTTCAGCAGGACACCACATTTATGACTAAATTTAGATCTTGTAACACCTGATTGCCACAGAAATGAGCAGGTCCTGCAAGTCTTTTCTCCTGGGAAAAAAAAATATCTATGTGCTATGTAGCCATAAATTCTGATATACTCTAATTATACCACAAAGAATTAAAGAGCACTAAGTAAATGACTTTTCCCCCTCCTCCTGTGTGCTCCTGAGTCATTATATAAATGCTGGATTCTGTTGTTGAGTGATGCAAAAGCTACTGTCACAACATTTTATTGCCTGCTTTATTTAAAGCAG
The DNA here is from genome assembly GCA_025920805.1 of Petroica traversi. Classification (NCBI taxonomy): domain Eukaryota; kingdom Metazoa; phylum Chordata; class Aves; order Passeriformes; family Petroicidae; genus Petroica; species Petroica traversi. The sequence goes on from JAHLSL010000022.1 coordinate 28,576,858, forward strand.
TCCTTTGCAATGCAATCGAAGGACATCAGTGGCATTCTGTTGCTGTATGATGCCTATCAAGAGCATGGGAGCAGGAGGGTGTGCACAGAACCAATAACCATGCTGAACTACCACTATGTGAAGGCTCATGTCAGTGAAGATTCAGTAATTATTTAGTTTGGGAACCCCTTTGCTCTGATAAAGTATTCTTCTATCTTTGTATAATGCTTAACATTATGCTTCTATCCTAAGCAAGGTAAAAATTCATTACTTAAAAGAAGAAAGCATATTATTGCAGATACTTCTACAAGTAAGACCAATACAAATTCAATTGAATTTAATTGAATTGAGTGTAAACTTTAACATGGCTTTAAAAATGGGAGAACAATTTTTAATATTCTGTATATCAGAAGTTCTCCACCTTACATCAATTCCTTTAGATGCTTGATACCAGCTGTGAATTAAGAGCGCCTTATTTCAGCAAACAAGATGTATCATTTGTGTGGATATTAGAGGGGAAATAGTCAAATTTGGAAAAATTGCAGTAAGTTAGTCTGCATTTCAAGCATATAAACTACACTTTCAGCTTGAAAGCACTGTGTAAATGTATATTTTTAAAAGGCAGATGAAAATCTACCACATAGTAAGATAAAACTAGACACAAAAGTATCCCAAATGAGAAGAGAATACAGTGATTTATAAACCATGCTTTTAGCAGCATTTCTGAGTTTCTTGTGCTAAACACCTACTCTTGACCTCGAATTGACCTTGAAGTTTATGAGCTAAAGGTAACAATTATGCAACGGCTAAAATATGCAGACAGGACTTTACTGCCTAAAAAGAACTGCTGTCCTGTGTTTTGTTTGAATTAGCACACTTTGCTGTTTATGAAACTTAGCTTTGTCCTTTTGGGAAGGAGTGCTGGTAGCCAGTGTGGAGAAACCTCAGAACTAAGTGGGCGGTGAGCACGAGAGGGTGGCACATGCATCGGGTTAGGTCAGTTCTGCAGGAAAAGTCACCATCTCTTTCTTTGTGCCATTTCTGAAATAAAGAAGTTATCCCAGGGAGTGTCTCCAGACAGAGTTCTAACGCTGGAAAAGCTCAGTTGCAATGTAAACTTTCAAGGAGGGTGAAATGAGCCTTTTTTGTCTAAAGCACTCCCTCAAAATTAAATGGCCTTGACAGAGACTTAGCTTTATTAATTTTTATCACATCTCACAACATCTTCAGGGTGTCATTGAACTTCAGCCTTTGACTTGTGGTGCATTCATACAGCAGCAAAGAAACTATGACATTTGCTGTACATTGCAGCTCTTTTCCTGAATACAGAAATTAAATGTGAGAAATTATGTGTTTGGACTGTTACTTGGAGAGTAATCACAGGTATCTCTTATAATTTAAATGGATGATTCTGTTTTTTTATCCTTTTGTTAACAGAAGGTTTATTTTTCTATTTTAAAGAAAAATAAAATCCCCAAACAAAACCACCTCCAAATCTACTGCATTGTTCTTCTGTTCCTTTGAATAATGCAATAGACAGTGATGTGACATTTGGAAAGTAGAGGCACCCAGACATACATATATAGTTTTACAAATAAACTTTCTTGGTTTTCCTACTTTCTAGCAGCATGAAATATCAAAGCAATACAGGCTGTTCATGACATACATGCATGTCACTAATTTTGGCAATAAATTAAACATTCTTCAGATCCTATTCTACTCTTTGAGTTGGCCACAGCCACCTCCTTTGTCATGAGCGGCCTGCTGAAGGTGCAGTTTCAATTTTACTGCTGTTTTTCATCCTCTGAGACCTTGGAGCAAGTCACACAGTGTCTGCATCATGTGCACTGTGATATTTTTATCTACTTTTCTTGCAGATGAGTTTAGGGAAGATGCTGCTGTTTGAAGAGTTCTTGTAAGATACAAAGGGCTGGAACCTTACAGTCTGTTCCTCTCAGGCAAAATCAAATGTAGTCTCTGCTGTTCCAGCTCTGCAACAAGGAATGAGAAAAACTAAGGAAATCCCAGGGCATTGCTTTGAACAGCAGGTGTTAGGTTGCTGTGTCTTTCCCAAACAGATGTTTTAGCTGCAGAAGAAGCAGACTAAATGCACATACCCCTACTCTGGGAAAATTTAAATCTCTGTATTTAAATGCATGGAGTTATTTTATTAATACTAAAACTACTTGAGAACTGATTTTTATAGATGCTGTGAACTCTCTTGGGCATATTACTTATGTTTGGTGACAAATTTCCCTAAAAGCATCAGACAGCATTTTCTTTCATAGTTTCTTTAATGCAGAGGTTTCTATGGCTGCAAAGTCCTCTAAGCAGTAATGAAGTCCTCTCATTAAACATTTTCTCAAAAAATAGGTGTGAATGCAATTATTCATTAGGAAATTATAATAAAACAAGTCCCTTTACCCAGCTGGCTTTCCTGGGAACTGAAGTAGTTTTTTTTTTTTAGACAGAATAAAATTGATCTCTCCTGTAGTGCCAGTGTGAAATACTGTTCATCATTCTTGCTACCTTAAAAATTTGTTACACTTCTATTCTAGGCTTCATGGACCTTAAGGTAAATTACGACATATCAGATATCATTCTTTTTCACAATTTCTATAAAAATATCTAGTTAACTATGCATGAAAGAATTTCCAATGGGAACAAAAAGTCAACCTTTTTTCCTAAGCTCATACTGTGATGTATTCTAATAAACTGTGAGACCATCTCTGACCATTGCAGTTTAAAGAGACTCCTCACAGTACAATTGGCCCTGAGTGCCAATTTTGCTCTCATGGAGTACCTAGAAAATAAATTTATTATTATATATGATGTATCTATATGCTGTGGTTACTTTCTGTGTAATTTTCATGACTTTCTGCCTGAATCTCTTATTGATAGATCCAATAGGGGACTTTCCTCCAGTGCTTCAGATGTTCTCATGGATCCAGTACAAACTTTTATTGCAGAAGAACTAATTTAACTAACCCCAAACAAATCCTCAGTTGGAAAGATTTGTGTTGCATAGAGGAGAACTGAGCATTCAGGAGCCCCTTTGGCTGTGGTTACATCTGGGGCTGACACCACAGTATCCAGCTGTGCAGCTACTCAACAGTTTGAGGCTGGTTTTCTTTTTTTTCCTTTAAATGCTTCCATTTCACCCCTAGAACGAAGTGGGAAATTTTTTGAAATCTAATAATTTGACAGTCTGGCAAAATCCTATTTTTCCCCAGGAGAAGGTCTGCAAGGCTCTTCTCATTTGGACAGGAGCTGTCTTTCAGGGAGGACCCCAGAGCCCTTTGCTCAGCAGCATCTGGCAGGCTTCAGTGAGGTCCAGAAGCCATTCTGCTGAGCCTTGGTCTTGTAATGCATCACTTATGCTCTTTAAGGCAGTCTCATAAATTATTAGTACACTGCATATAGATGATGTTTCTTGTCCTTAAATCTTTAAGTCGTTTACTGAACTGGGTCTCCAGAACACATCACAGTTTTTCATAATTGAGAGTGGAAAGCTTAGACATAATGTCAGTATGCTCTACTGAGTTTTACTAATATTGAACAACTGATGTAGGACTTGAACTACTATTTTAAATTAGTACTATATACAGTAAAATGTGGAACTCAGGAATTAGAGTTTTCACACTTACATTTTCCATGTGAATGCTGCAACCTTGGCTTCATAAAGCCAGAAATTCCTTGTTGTCCCAGGGGGTAACTCCTTCAGTTTGTTGAGCATGATGATAATGAAACACATCCTGCAATTCCTTATTCAGAGTGCTTAGGGGAATAGGCTAGGCATTGGGAATTAAGATCAATGATGGTATGGAAAAAGATGCCATGAGCCATTCATCCTGCAGTGCATCAACCACTCCAAGTAGACTATAGGGGTGTACACTTCTGGATGGGAAAGGCAAGAAAGTGCATGTCAAGACACCACCAGGTATAAAAGCGTGCATAGAATAACATGAATAGTAGCTATAGGGTCTTGCACTTGTATCCTGTGTTTTTCACAATAATGTTTTCATCTGCTAAAAAGCAATAATCTCAGTGCTTAAAATGGCATTTGGGAGCATGAATGTAGTTTAGGGTTTGGGTTTTTGGTTTTTTTTTTTACTGCATATGTCAACTTGTTTTCTCAGCTTCACATATGATACAGCCTTAGTTTCTACTGCATTTTAATATCACCACATGTGAGAAATAAAAGCCAGAGAAAGGATAAGGGCCTTTTCCAAGACCACACAACAAGTCAGTAGCAGAACTGGAATGAAACCACAAGAATTTCTGGCTCCTTACTAGATTTTTAAGGCATTTTGGAGGGCCTCATCCAGACATGTAGAGACTAGTTTCTGTAAAAAAGTAAAAAACATGCCCAAAGAGTGATTTACAGTAAGCTGTGTTCTATGGTATGGTATAAACAGGTGTTTGATGGCACTACCTGCTGGCACTCTTCTGATTGATTTTTCCAGCCATTTGGTGGTACTGTGCTTCTGGTAATAAGGAAAGCCAGGTAAAGAGGTCAGCAGTAGCTACAGTGAATGGTTAAAACACATGTCCTTAGCAGCATTCTCACAATTTGTTTCTTTAAGGGGATGACTGTGAAAGATAGGACACACAGCCCAACCATGTGGCCCAGTGGTATCGGGTAGATGATGTAGAGAAAAAGTTCTTCTGTAACTACATTTAGCAAGTAATGGACATTGCCTCTCAGAAGCAGAAATGAACATAGGTGGTGCTGGGGCTAAAGTTGTTAATTGAGATAAAGGATGATGAAAACAACTTGTTCAAAACTTTCAATCACCTTTGATCTTCTGGAATGGGAATAATAGATTTGCGGGGGTGGGCTGGAATGGGAGTAAATGCTCAATATCATATGCTTTAGAAAAATATTTATAGGGTCTTCAAAAGACTTCTATTTTTAATCTGAAATATTTGCATTAATTTACATCAGCACAAAAGATATAAAAAATGGATAGCTGTCTTGTATGTCCACTCTCAATTGGTGTAATGAAAAACTAATGATAATTAGCCCTATAATTTCTTTCTTTCTTGCTGCTGAGTTCTTATAGCAGTGGTATACAGGACACTCCCCTAACTAACAGCAAATAAATGCACAGGGAGCTGGATTGATGGCACCATTTAGCATATCCGTGTGATTTGGAAAGCAGATTATTTGTAGCCCAGTGGAAAGTTTAACGAGCCGGCCTCTTCCTCAGTCTGCTGCACAAGTGGCCTGGGAACTAGTGTGCTGTCACGACAGAACCTGGCATGCTGTGGGCTTGGCCAGATTCACTGAATACTGAATTTATGCTTTACAGCTACCTTTTTTTTTCTTCTTCTTTTCGTAACAGCAGCAAACTTAAACTGCATCCTAAAGTTTGAGACAGTCAAGCATGAGATTATTCCTGTTGTACTTTTTACTGACTTAACTCAGATTCCTTTCAACTGGGAAAAGGAAATCGTATGTTGTTTCTGGCTTGGCCTACCTGGCAGCAATGAAAACGAGGTCAAAGATCTCAACGTTTGTAATAATAGATGAATTTTAAGTAGTTGATACCTACTTTTTGCTTTTTAACTGAGTTTTGACTGTTAATAGAGCAAAATAATTTAGCCAAGCTACTAAAAGCAGTACTGTTCCCAGGATTTTTAGTTTATCTTATTTCACATGGGTGTTTTAATATATAATTTCCTTTGCTATGCATAGCGAGAGAATTTTTTCATCAGTCCTTTGCTGGGAGAACTCTTAGCCAGCTTCTTTTTATTCTTGAAAGACCAATTCCCTTCCCCAGCTGCTTTAGTCCTAGTGCAAATGCTAAGTCAGCACTGGCAGGCTCCCCTTGGCGGGAATGCATTCCTTCCTTTGCAGGGTTTGACACTGGGAGAGCAACTGGCGCTCCGGGCAAGTCCCAGAGGACCGATAGCTCTTTCAGGGGGATGCACTTTGATGGTGAGAAAGTAGCCTGCTTTGTTAAGCTGTCCAGATGATCTGGTCAGAGTCTGCACTGCACAGCCCACTGTTCACCAGGCCAAATACCTGTTTCTCAAGACCCTGACTGACAAATTTTCCCGTCAGAAAAAAAAAATATTCAGAGCATTATGGAAAATTTTGCTGTGGGAAGTCATTTGGTATTTGTATCCATAAACCTAGGCCTTATCAATATCTCTTCAGGAATTACTACTTTTTCTTGGTGAGAGGTCATGATCTTTTATGACACAGTAAATCCTGTGAACTTAATGATGAAGATAAGGAACTGTGTAGTCATTGACATGACAAAGAGTTTGCTTTCATGAATTTGGGTAGTTTTATCTAATTTAATCTAGAAATACAGAGAAATTATAGGAAGTGTAAGTAGCTGCAGTAGCTAAAATGTCAGTTGTTACAATTATTTCATCTTAGAAAAAGAAAATTTTATATTTCCTTGACTTCAATCCTGAAGTATGTATCTGAAATATTTTTTCTGTTGCTTCTTTTTTTAATTGGAATGTCAAGTCAAGAGTCTTATATGACTGGAACAAACTGTTTCAGTATAATCACATTGCAAGCTATATTTATCACCTTCTTTGACTGTTGAGATTTTATAGCAACCAAAGTTTCCCTGCTCAGAATCCTAACAAATGTTCAAAAGATGTACGAAACAAGATTTTAAATCTGTGTTACAATTTTTTTTTAAAAAGAAAGAAAATGAAAAGCCTGTTATAGGGCTATGACGGTTTTTGAACTTCCTATGAAACAGTAAAAATAAAATAATCTTGAGGTTAGGCATCAGGACCTAGATCTTCCCTCACCAGTCAGTCAGAGCAAGATACCATTTTTTGCTTGCTTTTTACTTTGTGATACCCGAACTCTCAAACTGTCTGAATTCAAATAGGTCAGAAAGCAGAAGTTACATTTGGGACCTCCTCCAGCTGAGAAGCAAACTGGATCTAGGTCTTCTGCTTCCTGCTAAACTGGGCTTTCAGGGGAAGCTTGGCCAGGATCTGGAAGCTGTACTACTTTTCTGGGACATCTATGCTTTCAAAAGAAAGCTGCTCTGTCTGCATTTTGAGAGGAACCTGATTTTTTTGGGAAAATTTAGCTGTGTGCAGAGCACAGCTTTCCTAAGGGTGACTGGGATGCTGTTCTGCCTTGTGCCGAGGCTGGCCAGGGGTTAAGATCAACTGAAGTGCTGCAAACCTTGGACCAAAAAAGTTGTGCTATACACAAAAACTGACTTTTGTGCATGTGCAGCATCTTCACCCAAAGGAAAGCAGTTGCTGAGCTCTGGTGCTGCTTAGACTGTATGGGAGTTCAGGAAAACTTCCTTTGGAGATTCACAATTGGAAAAACTCTAGTTATTTATATTGTGATCTGTGATATCATTGAGTATTGGATTTCCCGTGTTGTGCAAAATAATTACTCATGGAACCATATCCTAAAGTACTGTGTACCGCCTTACCTCTTAAATAGTTTGTATGCTGGCTTGGGCATGAGTTTCTGCAATTGCTGTCTCTTCCTGACCCAATATTCTTTACAACAGTATAATCCCCATGAACTGTGACTGCAGAGTTCAGAAGTTTTGCTGTGCCTCTGGAATGTCTTAAAGCAGACTTGAAAATATGTCATGTGAATACTGCAACTTTGATTAATGTTAATATTTGGGTATTCTGGATCTGATCCTCATTTTCTATGGATTCATGGAGTTCAGGACTAGAAGGGGCAAACTTGCCACCACATTTAACTGAACAAATAAGAGGGTCAATATACGTTGCTTTAAAGCATTTTCTCCAGCATTCCTATAATTTTCAGCACGTATTGTGCTCATATTACCTTTCATTATGAGCTAATGCTAGTTTTGCTGTATGGAAATTATGTGACTTTGAAATAGAAACAGAGGTACCCATTAGGCTGGGGACAGATGTGCTTTGTGGTCTTCAGTATTGCTGCAAGTATACTGAGAAGCAGGGGTGCAGCAGGCTTTCTCATGTGCAAAGCTGCTTTGATATTTCTTTTTAGGGGGAAGTACACAAAGACTTGCACTCCCAGTTTTTGCATTTTAGATAGGCTGGATGGAGCTCCTTTTAAAGGCAGGCAGAAGATGCTGTCTTGCAATCTGTGGGTATTGAGAGATGTGGGTTGGCTGGATGGGAGTACCTTGCTAGACTTATTTTGCCCTTGCTGGCAATATACGCGAAGTTGCTTGGCACATTTTGCATAAAGATTGTGTTTAGCCCATAATGGTTTGGCTAATGAGCCATTTGTCCTGTGGTAGGTGACGCTCTAAAACCTTTAATGAGATGTCAGGTGAATTGCAGTGGTTGGCACTGGATGGGGAGGCTAAGCACTGGTGAGGTGCTGGTGCAGGGCTACCAAGGTAAAGGCCTTATTCAGAGCTTCCTGTCGTTTGAGCAACAAAGCTGTAATTGCATAAACAGAACTGCTTCAGCCAGCACAACATGTCATTATGGATTTTCCAGCTAATCTGTCCATTCATCTTAATGGTGCAGAACTTGTGCTTCTTGTCACTCCCTGCCTTTGTTCCACTCCTTCATCTCTTGAAACGTCTGTCATGAAGAAAGTGTTTATCTTGAATTATGTGTTGAAGAAGGTTAGAGAGCACACTTCTGAAGCTTGGCATGAAATTTCCTAAGCAAACCTTGCCGGTTGCTTTGTGAAAATAACAGAGGTATGGATTTCAGATTAACATTGCGCATTAATGTTTTTGGAAGCACTTAAAAATAACAACTGTGGTGTTGGTGACTAAAGGAATCCCGTTGAAGTGCATGTGACATATGCGTTATTAACAAATCAGCTTATTCATTGTAATGAATATTATTATGATAAATGTTATCTTAATGCACAATGATTAACAGTTATTACAGAGGCTTTTTATTAACTGAAACATTTACTTGCATTTCATTTAATTTAATACAGCACAAAATTTAAACACTTTTCTACTTGGATGTTTTTGAATTGGGCTAATGCTGGTATTGTGTTGCTGTGCAAACACTTGCAGAACATACGTATGTGGGGAAGTGGAGAGTGCAGTGTGAAAGCTCAGGGACCTGCTGGAGCTTGAGGCACAAAAAAGATTATATTAGAAACAGCAAAGAGTCTCTGAGTCACAAGCAGCTCACAGCTGTGGATGAAATGATTTCACTTTAGCCTCTCTGCTTCTCTTTTTCCAATATCTATCTTCAATTTAGGATGTGATCTTTTCCTTACCCTTCAGTAAGATATGGTCTCTGATGAATTTCTTTGAGATACATGAGTTTCAATTCCTTTTCTGCAGCCAGTTGTGCCTATTCTAATATGGCACTTGTTTTTCTAAATTTTATATATTTTTAAAAATCGATATTAGCTATATATCTGAGTATTATTATACATAGTTTGAATTAAAATACCTAGAAAATTTTTACAGGGAGTGAAAAACCAGCTTTAAAAACCTGAAATGTGCCCAGGAGACCCTTTGAATTCTTAAGGTTTGTTTTCAACATATTAATGTACACAAACAAATAAAAGAGAACAGTTTTATTATATGCATCTGCCTAGTTTGCTTTCTTAGAAGTGAGGATGCTGTTTTTCCACTTCACTTAAAATTCTGCTGTTCAGTTTTCAGCAATTTATGGAAGTATATACTAAATCTTAAGAATATGAATACTTCTACATGAATCAATAGGATCACTCATGCTCAGAACTGAGACTGTCTATGCACAATTCTTACAGGACCTTAAAAGGTATAATCCAATTAGTAATAATCTACTTTTTTTCTCACGCTTTTTTTTTTTTCATTTCAGAAATAAAATTGTTATTTTTTCCAGTGGATTAAGGATTTCTGTAAGGCTATTATCAATACTGAATTTGGAAGTGCAGGCAGTAATTTGTAAAGTAGCTACACATGAAGGAATTAATTTCTATAATTAATGCTCTATATAATGAATACTCCCAATTTAAATTTGGTTAAGATCTAGTTCATGATTTTCAAATAAAATTCCTGCAATCCTGTTAAGTTCAGTGGAATTGTTATCTTGTATTTGAACTCAGAATTTGGTTTCTTTAGCGTTAAATTGGACAGAATACCTATAGCTACTGCACCTACTCTAAAAATAATGTCAAGGTCTTACAAATCGTAATGAAAAGTAAATATAAACAAAAAAAAATTGATACGATACCTGTGAGTTTTGAATTGTCCACAGTAATTTCCAATATTGAAATGTAATATTGTGCAAAATATGGAGTAAAACCAACTGGTTTTGTATGTATAAATATATATTTCTTTATACAGATATATATGCATCACCAGCAGTGAAAGGCATAAATAATTACACTCCTTTTTGTCAAAGGAAAACCATTAAGAAAGACAGAACCAGAAAGGTTTTATGTAATAAAGATTAGTTAATCTAATAGCCAACAGCAGCATTGTTAATGTACAGGTATAGTCAGGAAGGATAATGATGTACTACTTTGGGATTTTAAGGTTTATTTGGATGCTTATGGGGGACTTTTGCTTAAGACAATTAGAAGGGCAGGAACAGATGCTTTACAGGATGCTCAGGTGCCAATACCTATTGAAAGACTTGATAATAAGATACAATTTCTCACAAAAATTTGTGGATCTTTGTCTTGTGTCTTATGATTATTTGTGTTTGCTTTTTATTTCTTTGAGGAAATCAGTGAATTGCTTGGGAAATACACTGCTGCTATAGTATTTGAAATGTCAATTTTATGTGGCACTAGACATCTCATAAGTGAAAAATAAAAGAGAACTTGGGGGCCACAAACAACATTTCAGTAATCCAGGTCACTGACACAACATTAGCTCCGTAAGGGATGTATTCAGTACTGCTCCCAAACTTTGAACTGTTGAAGTAAATCTCTTTTTATTGATCATTAACATTCCTCAGCTGTTCCTTGAAATTCCTGTTATCTCTGGGTGAGAAAGGAAATACATTTTTTTTATTTTAGTAGCCTGGAACTTGCAAATAAACTTCAAAAATTGTTAACACATTTACTGTTACTGTTTTCCGTTGAGATTCACTAGGCTGCATTTTGGAATGGAATTTATTTTTCAGTTTAAAAACTTCCTGGAAATTAACACTTATCATCTTCTCTTTTAATCTTAGTATGAAAATCATTCTAAATAGTTACAAATCTGATATAAACCAAAACTTTAGAACTAAAAAAATGGTGGAAGGCTTTGGCAGACTTCATGCTGCAGAATTCTCCATTCTGTCTGTATGCTGCAGCACTTATCACTGAAATCCTTCTCTCAGCTGCTGCTGCATACCAAATTAGATCTTCAACATAGCACTGAATTCAGTGTTTATTAGACTAGATTTCCCCCATGTCAATTAGGCATTAAGCTGAAATCCTGACCATTAAAATAAAGGCCTATATTTTGAGTAAATTTTAGACTTAGTAGGTTTTTTTGCTTTCTATTTTAGTCAATTTATTTGTGATATCATCATAGTAAATATGTTAGTGACAAGTGCCAAGTCTCTGTCATGAATAGCATATGAAGAAAGTGCTAAGTCCATGATGCTTGCTTATTAAAATACCTCTTGTATGTGAAAACAGTTCTGTTGAAAGATAGCTTACTAATAAAATCAAGCCTGTTTATAGCAGCTATCTTGTACTGCCTTTGCTACACCCTCACCCAGTGCAGATGACTTCACTGATTACCTTGGATGGGGAATTCCTGTATGTTTAGTAGTGTATTTATATTGAATGGACTTTTTATAGTCCAGCCATTGTTGACTGTCCCATTGTTGACTTAGACTGATCATGCTCACTTATTCTTGTGAAATTTTCTAGAATGGATTTCAACAAAACATGAATGTTCAGTTTACTGTATGTTGTATCACAGGACAACAGATCATACAGTTTGAAATTAATTTCAAAATAGTTAATGATTTAGTCAGCAAAATGAAATCCTTTCAGAGAAGGATCCTTGCATGGGTATCTGTTAGGTGTGGTGAGGAGGGGCTGAGCAGAGGGCACATGAAGGCACAGCAGAGTCAGAGGGCTGTGGGTAGCACTGCAGAGTTGTAGCAGCAGTAACCTAAATATTGCCAGTGCCTGTGCCTAATGCTGTCCAGGTCCCAGGGTGAAAGTCACCAGAACAAACCCCTCCTTTGGATGGAATGAGAACTGTTGTAGTTTAACCCCAGCCAGCAACAAAGCCCCACACAGCTGCTCACTCACCCCACAGTGGGATGGGGGAGAGAATCACATCTCTTGTGGCTTGGGTTCAAAGGGGCCTTAAAGAATATCTCTTTCCACTGGACCAGGTTACTCAGAGACCCATCCAGTCTGGTCTTAAACACTTCCAAGGATGGGGCATTCACAAATTTTCTGGGCAACCTGTTCCGGTGCCTCACCATCCTCACAGTGAAAATCGCTTCCTAATACCTAATATAAAGCTACTCTTTTTCAGTTTGAAGCCATTCCATCATGCCCTGTCATTATATGCTCTTGTAAATAGTTCCTCTCAATCTGTTTTGTAGGCTCCCTATTTGTACTGGAAGGCTGCAATTAGGTCACCCTAAAGCCTTCCCTTTTCCAGGCTGAGCAATCCCAATTCTCTGAGACTTGCCTCACAGGAGAGGTGCTTCATCCCCCTGTTCATCTTTTTGGCCATTCTCTGGACTCATTTCCACAGGTCAATGTCCTTCCTGTGCTGGGGGCACACAGGAAGGACATCAGAAGGGTAAAAGTGAGAAAACTTGTGGCTTGAGATGAAGACAGTTTAATAGGTAAAGCAAGAGCCATGCATTCAGAAGCAAATCAAAACAATTCATTCATTCACCACTTTCTATTGTCTCACCAGTGTTTAGCCTTCATTTAGGAGTGCAGGACTCCATCAAGCCACTGGCACGTGAGGCTGTGGACCCTGGGGCTCCTGGGTGTAGGGAATGACAAAGTCAGGCTCTGTGGGGCAGCTTCTGCTCTTCACAGGGCTATGAATATTTGTGCTGTGGCTGGTTCATATTTACTGCAAATAAAACTGTGTGCCTAACGATTTATTTTCTGCATTTTTAATATATGAAAGTAACTAGCAGGTGACTAGAGAGAAAGAGTTTTGTTCTGCCCCTCATGTTAAGTTGATTTACTATTATGAAAGCAAACACAGATTTCCTCTCTTGTAGACTTGCTGCTTGAGACTGCACTCAGGGTTTTGTACAGCATTCCTGAGATGCCTGAATAAATGTGTGGACTCTCTTATATAAATAAGAGTGCACACACAGTAATATATGCATATATAAGAATATTGTCTTTTTAAAGTTTATTTCTATATGGATTTTGTGAAAAGCAAGTACAACATAATGCAAACATAGGTGGAGAACTTTGCTTTTTGGTGAAAGATTTTAAGTGCAAGAAGATCAGAAGATAAAAGTGTGTCTAATTAGAATAGAAAAATTGTTTCTCCCCACAATGGACTTTGCTAAAAGATAGATTAAATAGCCTTTATCTACAGATACATAATTAAATATCAATTTGTGGATATGTGTAATATTTTTGGTTTATTGTTAGTAACTAATTAACTGATAAAGTTTCTTACAGTAATAAAAGGGTTTTCTTGAGGCCCTGCATTTGACCAATTTACAAGTGCAAGTCAAAGCAAAGTTGTTGTAAAGTGTCGCTTGCACCTGGAAAAGCTGAACTGTAACATATATCAGTGATTCACTTTCGTCAATGAGGAAAAGGTTATTCTTTAGCGGCGTTTAAAATTGGAGGTTTTCAAATGCTATGGCTTTAGCTACATAGCATCAATAAAAATGTTGTGTGAGTTGAAGGAGGAAGTTACACTTAGAGCAAGTTTCTGATGTGCAGTTCCATGAATATGCTACAGAATATTGCTATTTAGGGGAAAAAAAGAAGTAAAAATATGGGATGAATTCAGTTGTTCATGTTCTCTGTGGTCACAGTGAACACTTTGCTTGTGTTTTTTCTGTTCTATGCTTGTGAAGGCAGAAGTGCTTTGCTCATACATGGGAACCTTGGAACTGGTTCTTTTAGGGTTATAATTATGTGTCAGGCTGTGCTGTATAGAAATGGCTTTTGGCAGCTGATGTGAATCCATAAGTTACATACAGTATGTATATATGAGTTATTTTGGAACACAAGTTTCAGGTATGGGTATGCTTTTTACAAGAGAAAAGGCAACAAACAAATTACATGTAGGTTTTTTTTCCTTCTAGAGAGCTATTAAAAGCCTTAAATCACTCCATTTCACTATTGAGTATTTTATATACTCACCAAGTATTAGGGAAACCAATAAACATTTTAGAAGGCTTTAAATGGTATTAGAGGTATTATTTTTGTGCTTATATAAGGTATAAGTACCTTAGTTCAAAGGTAAGGCTTAGAGAGTGTCATAAACATAATCCTAAAAGAACTAAAATAGATTTCTGACTCATAAGTATATAACAACTTTTAGAATCAACAGAGTCGATCTTCTCAAGCATTCAAAATACCTATTTTCACCTTTCGCTGAGAAGTTTTGGAATCTCACATTTTCAGATGCAGAATTCATGCTTTGGGCCTGCTGCTGTTACACTGTACTATTAATACATCCTTTAGAGTCAAGGCATATAACCATATGTGGGTGGATAAGGGAAACAGTTGGTGGAAGGCAGAGGAAAACATTTTGACTAAACATTTGAGTGTTTAGTTGGGCTTTGGTGATTTTTTTGTTGTTGTTGTTTTGTGGTTTTGATGTTGTGTTTTTTTGTCGTTTTGTTAGGGTTTTTTTAAGGAAGGAATGCAAATGGCTCTTTGAAGCTGCTCGGAATGTTGAAAACTGTTTCAGAATTGAAAATGCCTGCACAAATCACAGACAAAATGCTTTCAAAATACGAGATGCCCTATTGGTATGCTGAATAGATATGTGTGCACAAGACAGGTAGATTTATCTATGTACTGTGTAACATGCGTAAGCCAACTCAGACGTCTGGAGATGTCTATATGATGGATCACACTGCCTCATGATAAATGAGTTCCCTCTCTGGGTGTAGCTGAATGCAAACAATGTGTGTGTTGTGTGTCCAAAAAACCATTGTAAGCTGCCCTTGAGACTTACTTTTAGTTAAATGGATTTTACAAAGTAGGAACAGAAGTGGGAATAGCAGCCTTCTGATACACCTAAAAGGATGTTGCCATGAAGATGGACCTAGGATTTTTACAGAGATGTCCTGCAAGATAACAAGAAAGAATTGTCATAAATTTAAAATAAAAGGAAAAAAAAATTATTTGAGGATAATTAAGCAAACAGATTACTCTGGGAGTTATGGAGCTTCTGCCCTTGGAGTTTTTCAGTGTCCAATGGGATTAAGCCCTAAACAATGTAATCCAAATTCAGTGTTGATCTGGCAGAGCAGAAGGTTAGGCTACAGGTGTCCCAAGGTCCCTTTGAACCCAAGTGTTTCCTGGAATCTGCAATACTTACAGTCAACTCAGTCAACATCTGTCTCCAAATGTATGCCATTTCCTGCTGTAGAAGCTGATTACTTACCTTCCAGCACAGCTGTAATAAAATGTAAGTCTCATATTATAAAATAAAATAGAAAGCCTTCATCTTGTAGATTTAAGCATCACATTAAAGATAAAACCAACATTTTTTCAGTGACTTGTCAGATGCACTCCGCTGTGACATACCTTGTGGTATAAGGTTTCTTTTTATCCCAAAAATCTGAGTGTGAGCATTTGCGCATGTATTAAAAATTTCCTGATATCACTGGACAACTTACCTTTTTGTCCTCAGTGCTTTTGAATCCTAAACTTCATTTTTTGCTTGTCTCGATCCTCCTTGAATTGGCTGGTAGGGGGAGCTGTTGGTTGGAGTTCAGTTCATCCGGTTAGTATTGTTTTTCTTTGGTATTATTATTCACTAGAGGACTGACTGCTTAACTGCTTGACTGAAAAGACCATTTTTTTCCAGTTACTGTGCTCTGAAAATATTCATTTGGGTACAGAAAATGAGAAAGCAGGAAACATGAACAAGAATCTCTGATGTTCAGCTCCAAACTGCTACACCTTAATCCTTGGGAAGAAGCCATTACTAGCATGTATTTACCTAATATTACCATAGCCCCTGAAAGACTTGAGTGCTGTATCTGTAAACAAGGTGTAGCCTTGAACTGATACCTTGATAAAGTTCATTGTGCAGATCATAAACCCAGCAGGGTTCATTTGTATTTAGGACTGTGCTCTGTTCCAGCATTTGGAAAGTGTTTGATTTGGCTGCTGTATCTCTCCCTGATCCCACCCTGGTTTAAATTGTGCTTTTTCTTCTTTTCTGAGCTGGATAGTGCAGCTGAAGCAGTCCTTCGCTTTCCATGCTGAGAGCAGAATGAGAGGGTTGTTTCTTCCCTTACGGCTGGTGTGGGAAGGAGTTAGAAACGCTTTTGAAAGAGTCTTTCAAAGTCAGGAGTAATTGATGCTTTTTGAATTCTCCAGACTGTGGTCTGTAGCTTACCAGTAGACATGTTATGTGGTTTTGTCCCCATATGCTTGTTCCTGGCAGTTTCTAGGAGTTTATATGATCTTCACAACCCAGAAATCTGTTGTCTTTTATGGAAACCTGGAAACCAGGAGAAAAAGACCAAGGAATGCCAATACTCAGGACTCATAATACAAAACTTTCATTCAGCTCCTGTTCTGATGCCATTTCTAGTGTCTCTCCTGATATTAAGGGAGGTCTGGAAGAAGCCTGAAAGCAATACCCAAGGAAGGCATCTAAGCATGTGACCTGTGCCTCACCAGGCTTGTGCCATGAAGTGCAAAGGGGGAACAGCTGATATTCAGGGGTACTGTTGAAGGTAGCTTATCTAATTTATTCACAAACTACTCATGCCACAGTCAAACCACCAATCTCTTTTAGAGTGCAGACACTTCTTAATGTACAAGATTTTCTTCATGGCAAGGTGCCAGACTGCTGCTAGTTAAACACTAAAAATTGAGTTCAAATAATGTAATTGGGTTAAAGAGAAAAGCCCCCCAAAACAAGAGATTTGTCTTAGATTTATTTTCCAGCCATTAGAAATGATCTGCTCACTTGTGCATTTGTTCCCCACTCAGACACAGGAATACATGCAATTATGAGCTCCAAGGGTGAAATCTGCTGGCCAGAACTGCAGCCAGACCCCTGCAGAGGGAGCTGGCACAGAGGACTTCCCACACTCTCTCCTGCTACCTAGGGCTGCTGGAAAAACTTGGTCTCTGAACAGATGAGCCTTTTCTGTTCCTATTTCCTCAGTCTGAAATGTTGATTCTTTGCTTGCAGATAATCTTTCTATCCTTTTTTGTCTGGCCCACAAACTTGTAAATCATGTCATTCATGTCCTCATGGTTGCCAACTGTATTAATCTTTAAAAATAAAGCAAGCCACTATATTTTCTTATGGCAGACATCCTGGAGCCCTCTGTTTTGGATGTTACAGGCATCATGCTACACGAGGGCCAACAGAAAATTCCTCAGCATAAAGTGATGGAAACAAATTTTTATATAAGATATCCAGTTTAAAAAAAAGCGGTGTGGGGGGGGAAGAGCATAAAGGAAAAAAAAATGGAGTTTTGCAAATTAGGAGGCATTTTTGGGCAACAAACCTTCAAATAAATGGCCTTGATTCAACCAAAACTGCAGTGACTCATAATCGCATCAGTATAACATTTCTGCCTCCCACTGGGAGGTTTTGGCTTTTCCAACTGATTAATAAGAGTATCTGACAGTCATCTTTATTTCTGACATACTGGAAATGTACTCAAGGATTTCCAAAAACATTTTTAATTCAGGCATAGTATTATCAAAGAGCTCATGGGACCCAGATGCTATTTGCTGAATTATTTCTTTCCCCCACTGTTTAAAAAAGAGCAACAAAGTATTTGAAATTAAATTCAGTCACTTGAAAGTATTTGACAGGCACTCTGCTGTTGAGACTCAACTAATTATTGATAATTTATTTTTCAAGGATTGTTTATTTTCAATTCTGGAACAGTTAGAAAAAAAATGTAAGCGTGTTAGCACATTTCTCCATGTCTATTTATGTATGTATATATAGACGTGTAATTCTGGATTGAGGTTGCAACCTCTGTTGTTGGATTGCCCTTCTCTTCCCATTGAATACAATTCCACATCACATTTTGCTTTTACACATCCCTTGTTTGTAACATTCTTCAAAGCTGTGCCAGACAGAAATACATTGATTTTTCTTTTAGCATTATTGAAACTCTAAAGTATCAAAAATTACCATTGCTTTATGCCAGCTCTAATGCTAAGGAAACCTGTGGGTGGTTGGTTAAATGGTAATTGCATGTGAGCATTCCAGAAGCTGAAGTCCAAACTGTTCTAGCAGTAGGAAGAGCGATAGAAAGACCATGCTGGAAGCATCTAGGAGCACAGAGCAGCAGAAGTGATTGAGGAAAGGGAAAGACAGCTGGCCAGCCCACTTCTCCTACTGCCCCCAAAACTTGAGTATATCAGAGGTCTGCCTCTTCTTAGGGAGGACACTTGGGACAGGAACTCTCCTGATTTTGAGTTGTGAACAGAAAGCCATAACAGGCTTCCTGCTGTTTGTCCTTTCAAATTCCGCAAGACATGTTTAAGTCCTCTTAAACATGTGAAAGACAGTTTTTAGGTGCAGGCCAGTTTTCTGTTCAGCAGTGCACTGAAGGGCTGACTAATGGTCCTTCCTTCAGCTGGGGTGGTATTTAGTGGGATAAGGTATCATGGCTGCATAAATCAGGGTTTATTTTTCCTTTTATTTCTGTAAACACATTCTTCCACACTTCATTTTTCTGCTTTAAAATTGTGCTGTTTGCATTGTGAACTCAAGCATGCAAATTCAGGATAGACAAGTTTTCAGGAGCTGCCAGAACCTTATATATGTTTATATATCAGATTGGTTTTTAAATGTATAAATATGCACTAAGATTTCTGAAGGAATTATGCTCTGTTCAGAGCACAGGGGAATGAAAATAGCTGTTACACATCTTTACATGTTGTGGTAATTTCACTTGCATAAATATCCAGCAGTGGACTCATAATTAACAAGATAAACTTTCCAGAGTGTGCAAGCTGTTCTTGCACAAGAAAGTAATTGCAGACCAAGCTTACTAAATGTGATTTAATTTAACTGTTATATAGTATGTGCATAATTGAGAGTTGCAGGAGAGAGGAATATCCCTGTGAAAGTTTATTTCAGAAAACTGTGATTTGAAGGATAACTACTTGATTGAATCAATCATTACCTCATCAGATCACAACCATATTTATAGGATGTTTTGATTCATTGAGCACATAGCCATGTGCAACAAAAGCTAGAAAAATATCCCCACACTAACTGCAATTTTTGTTGTCTTAGTAGCTTGTATTTGGATTTTGGACCACATTTCATGTACTCAGAACAATAAGAAAACTTTACTCCTAGGACAGTTTCTACACAGCTATAAAAGGTGCTTTTTCTGAAGCAGCATCTTGCAGTCTGGGATACTGTGATAGGATGTTTAGTTAGAGAGGAATGAAAATTGAAGGTTATTGAGTGTGGTATTCTAAGTAAAACAGGAGCATAATCTAGTGCACTTCTACTTCCAGGTTCTTTCCACGGTATCAGTTGAAAACTTGGGCTGGCCCTCGGCCCAAGTACTCCTCTCCCCTCTGTAGATGCTTAGTACTGCTTTAGATAAGCCATCCCATCTCTGTGTTTCAGTTCTTTTATTACAGAGCTAACATGCTGCTTCTCCCATTCTTTGACTTTTACATCTGTTTCATTTCCATTCAACAGGGCCCTGAGTTTTCTGCCCCTACTCTGTTTTATAAAGAGCCTTTCTTGGTGGTAGTCACATGTCAGGTGGAGCCCCTAACTATTGCCATAATAAATCAATCTAACAATAAATAATCGTATTATAAACGCACAATCCTCTAAATATCTACAGGATTTTACACTGTATCTGTCCACCCTACAGTGAAAAAAGAAAAAAAGATCCGGCCTGCAGTATTTCAACTAACTCATAAACATTTAATCACAATTTATGGCCATAACCTGATGTAGTCTGAGACCTTTCTGCTGTGAATTCATTCAGTTCAGTAGTATTTCATTGTAAGTTTTACAGAAGTCTCATATTTCCTAAAAATGAAAATAGAATATGTTCACCGTATTTTATTCAGTTTATTTTTTATGTTGTGTTTTTTGCTTTTTTTTTTTTTCTTTTACTGCCCATGCATTTTCTGTTCCCAGTATGTCAGTCCTTTTGTAGTTGGGTGTAAGTGCTGCAAATGCATTGTTGTGAGGCTCCATGCCTTGATTTGTTGACAAAACAATGGACCAGGATGTGATTGGGTGAGGTGGCTGAGGCTGAGCCTGTCCCAGGAGCAAGGTGAGGATGGCAGGTGTCTCCTGCTGGCCACCTGAGGGGCAGGGCACTGTGCCGGCCTCCAGGGGCATGGAAGGTGCAGGCTGGCAGTGGTGAAGCCACAGCAGCTGCCCCTGGGCAGCTCTCGTGCTCAAGAAAATGCTGGGGAATTTCCAGCGCGCTTTGAATAGGTGAGGCAAGTCAGCAAGTTAAAAATATTTATGTTTTTGGTTGAGCTGTGCCTGGAATGATGTGTCAAGTAAAGAATCCTGCCCACTGACAGGGCTTTCTGACAAGGAGATGAACCAGCTACACAAGTATAGCAGATAGATGAGCTTGGTTATTCCAGAGAAGGTAGAAATGCCCCTACCGTAAGGCTCTTGTCATTCACATGACTCCTGGTCCATCCCAGATGTCCCCTGAGCCAGGCTGGGGACTTCTTGTAGATCCAGGATTCTTTGCTGATCTGAAAGAATGACCTTATCAGGACCCTGCATGCACTCTGGAGACCCTCTTTTCTCCTTCTGTCAAAGGCAGTTTGGTTCCTCTAGAGCTCAAACCAGGGAGCAGTATACCTGCCCCTGCAGAAGTACTTACAGTTGTGGCATGATGGGTGGACAATTCTACTGAAGCAATTCTGTGTATGCCCATTTATTTTAAATTTGCTTTTCTGATATTAGCTGCTGAGTGCTTATTCATTTCATAGCATCATGGTGGAGGCAGGTTGCATTTTTAGCAGTGCAAATCATGCTTAATAGTGCAGCTTTCTGAAAGATGTGTGGTGAAAATCAGCATGATGACATCATCAAGGTTGGTTTTTTATTATCACTAAATAATTGAAAGAACAGTAAAATAATTATCTTTTAAAATTAATGTTATTTTTTTACTCCCCTAGGCTTAATTAACCAATCAAATTTAACTGCCATTTCATTTGTGGTTTAACCCAAAACAATGACATGCAGATGCAATCTGTAGGGTTGATGAATTCTGGTTTCCACTGGCATCAGTGAAACTTCTACTAATTTAGTGAAGATACCATATGGTTCACAGCTTTGCTTTCCTGCTTAGATAGAATAATGTAATTTCACAAGAACAATGGGGATTTTAAATGGATGGAAGACAGCTCAGAACTGAAGGAGTGAAGTGTTTAATGAATTGCAATGTAGAACTGAAGAAAAACAGAAAGCTGAGCATGCATCATAAATGAAACTTCTTTTTAAAAACCCTGTTTTCCTAAATTATAGAAGAAATACATGAAAAAATTTGTAATCCTATCCTGTAAAGATTTTTAGGGCAACCAAACTAATTTTAAACACAGGAATTTTGGCCTTCATTCTTGAGGCAACAGGGCTAAAATGATAACACCCTCTGTCTTTTCCTGTCAAGCTTTAAATCACATTGGGAAATTTCAGCCAGATTTAGCGGAAGAGCAGAAGTCTGGAATTCACGATAGAAAGTCTGCAGTGCAATGACTGTGTGACAGCTTGTCTTGCTAATTGCTTCCTGAAATCATTAGGTTTTATAAAGCTATTAAGTGTTAGTTTTTCTATAAGATTTCAATTAGTGTTCTTTTTCCCTGCTCTTTTTCTGAAGTCCATAGGTACACACAAGCCAAAGTAGCATGTACAGTTGGGTACAATTAGAACAGAAACTAGCCTGGGAAAGAAAATTAGTAATTTTTATGAATATTTTTTTCTTGCAAGTGGGGACCTGTGCTCCGTTTTGCTCACAGTACTGAGAATATGTAAATTTTAAAAACGAAAAGAGTATGCATGAAGAACATACCACATTTGTCAATTCGTTTTCTTGCATCTTTGGTAGACAATCATCCTGCCCTCTGTTGACACTAAAATATATTGCAAACTCAGAAATTCATACCAGGTAGCAACTTGAGTTTTTCTTGCTTAAATTTATAAGTTTCTTCTTGCTACTTTCAGCTATTGAGAGCAGGGTGCAGATCTTCCTTCATGCTAATAATTAAAAAGAAAAGAATATGTTTCATTTCTTTGGACCTAAGCATTAGTCAATTTGAACAGCAAACCACTATTGTATGCCTAGCTTCTAACTCAATTTTTAATTCTCCCCATTCTCATCAGCAACACAGTAATTCTTCTTGGAGAGTATTGCTTTGGGGTTTTTTTCTGATATAGTGTGGTACTTCAGTCTACAGGAATTAATTTTTATGTCAGCATGAATGAAAACTATGAAACAAAGGTTTTGAAGTATTTTTCTCTGATATTAAAGCCTGCTTTTTCTATTAAAAAATATATTTTTTCACTCAATACACATGCCATAAATATATCCCAGTACATCTCAACAGACAGTCCCAGTCACTAATTTGCATAGTTGCATTCAAAACATTTCCCAGTTTGGTACAGATATTACAAACTAGTATCGCTCTCTCTTATAAAAATATTTTGTTGCTATCAACTGACAAACTCCTTTTGCTGCACAGTTGCATTCTGAAAGCCTCTGTCTTATCTAGTCTTAATTGCATGTTTTTCTAAACCGTTGTTTATAAACTGGACTTTATTGAAAGATTTAATGGCTTATAAATAGTAAGAGACAATAATGATTTGTTAATATCCTCTAAACTAGTTTATACATGTAGATTTTTAATATCAGTGATGAACCACAGAATAGCTGGGCTGATGCAAAACAATATACAGTATGAGGAAGTACTTAGGCTTTATTTATACTTCTTACACGTGTTTCTGTAAAGCTCAAATTATCCTTCGACTAGTAGAAGACAATCTGTTAATTGAAACCTGGGGTACTTTTCTCTTTCTCAAGGCCCAATTTAGACTAGATTTCAAAAACTAAATAAACAACAGTCTGCCTGCCCATTAAAAAGGAGTGTGTCAGGTTTCTGTGTAATTAAGTCTTTTAAATAATCTCCACTTAACCATTCTCAAGGGGCCATGTAATCTTTAAGGATTTACATTGCCATCTCCTTTGTCCCAGAATGATGGGGATATGCTTGGGTTTTGCAGGGTGGGAAGGATTTGCTCCCTGAAATACAGCTGCAGGTAAATCATCAGCATGTACTTTTATGGCACCAGCATGATGTGCAATAGGAACATTTAAAAATGGTGAGGGGAAGGTTTTGTCTACAATGACATTTTAGTTAATGCTAAACCCATAGCAGACGCACTGACTACTTAAACACAGGGTTTAAGTGGAATAAGCCATCCCTCTGCAATTTGTCTGTATTGCAATGGTTACTTTAGTAAAGGCATTGCAAATGTTGGCACACAGAGGGTGTGTGAGACCCCTGTGCATTACAGCTTTGCACTGCTCTGTTCCCAGAATCCTGGGGATAGGCAGGACTCTCCTGACATTGTGCTCCTGCTGCCTGTGGGGACCATTTTGGTCATCTGGATTGGAACTGGCACTATGGGTTTACACGTAGAAAAGTCTGTGCAGGGTGGACTTCTGAATACACTGGAACTTCTTGGGAAAAAATGTAGAGCCGAGAAGATGAACAGACCTCACAGGGCATAAGTTGAAACCCAAAGAGTTGGAAGGAGCACGACATTTAATGAAGGGGGAACAGAGGTGTCACAGTGATCTCCTGGGCAGGAACACTGGCACTGTGACTGTAGAATTGCAGCTTGGGACTAAATAGACGAGGAGACTGGGGCAGAAGAAAAATACCCTGCAATGTTTTACTGCAGGTGAAATGTAGAGCAACTGTACATGGAATGCTGTAAGTCCCATGCAGTGCCAACCACTGCTTGAGGACAATCTAATGTCATGTGTCATGTCCCACATGGGCAGCCAAGTGGCTCCTCTTTATTTTTAGTCTTCTAGTGCTGCACTTCTGCTTCAGTGGATCAGTAACCCACTGCACATCTTATTAGACTTTACAGAACTCAAAACTGAGCATGTTGCTATAGTGAGAATTGGAGAAAAACCTGTAAGGAAGTCTCAAAGCCCGGAAAAAAATGTCTTTATGTCTATGTTGCTGTTCCATGCAAAGAATAATGTGTGAGTATAGATTACATAATGATCAAAGAGAAGAGAGAAAAAGGTGTGATAGAGCAATGACTCCTGTGAGCAAATGTGTCAGAAGTTCTTTTGAAAAAGCCACCACACAGAGGTGTGGTTAGAGGTTTGGTTACAGCCGCTGTGCACAAAGGTGTTAAAATGAAAGGTGCATCCTCGAGATTAATCTGGCATTTCCTGCCTTTTAAATCTTTAATCAGACCTTCTAAAGTTTGTTTGAGTTGCCCTGTATGTGTGATCACATACTGGTGCTGGTGCACATACAGATGGAATTCTCTCAATGTACCTATACTGAATCATTATAAATCATTAGCATTTTATATGCTAAACCAAACAAATATTCACAGAATCAAAATTCACAGAGAAAACTAGTGAATTTCTGCATTAATTTTTTTATTCTTGCAATAGTTTAAATATATTAGAAGCACTGGCTCAAGAAGTTGAACTGAAAATAGTTGGAGGCTGAGAAAATAGTATGTTTGTGCTATTCTTACTCTTTTCTATATACCTGCACCAGAGTTAGTGCATCAGGCTGGGTGCAGAGCTAAGACAACCTGCACTCAGACCCAGGACATCTGCTCCTACATCACTATAACTTAATAGTGTAAATTAAATGATGACAAGTAAATTGAAATAGTTTTTAAGCTTTGACGCAAGCACTATTGATATCTTAACATAAAAAAAGAAATTGTGCTTGTCAAAGTGGAATATCTTGCATTTCTTTTTCTGTAAAGAAACTAGAAGAGTATGTTTTAGTTTAATTGCATTTTTGAAAAATATGCACCTAAAAGGAGGAAGATTTGAGATAAGATTCAAGTATTTATGAAGGTGACTGAAAAGAGCAGTTTTTGAAGATTGTGCTGCAGTGCTTAGGCTGCAATATCAGTATTGCTGGTTCTGCTTTGTCATGGGGGAGTACTGGACTTGGTCAGGCAGATAGTCACTGATGAGATTATTTAGAACATTTTTGGCTTTTGGGGTTAGTACTTCAGATCCAGACTCAAATCTCTGCAGGTGTGGAATTCTTTGAATGTCTGAAAAGTTACTGATTTTAAAATAGCTATCTTGAGTATTTGCTGGGTGTTTTTTCCTTAAATATCCTTTGAAAAAAATGCTTCTGAATTTAGTCTTTACCATAGTCCAAGCAGATCTCTATGGCTGAATAATAAACCCCTGGAAACGGGGATTTTAATGGAAAATACAACTTAACCTTAAGTAGAACAGCACCTTACAAAAACACTTTCTTGGAATCTACAAAATCCCTTGCTTCCAAGGGTGGTATTATAGTGAAAAGGAGTTCAATAACAGTTTAATTTATCATAAATATATAACATATTTTATGATGATTTGACGGGGATAAAAAATTCACCTTATAAGATTTTAATAAAGCAACCTACTGGTAAACTTATTGCAGTTGCTTTTCTTTTCCTTTGAATCATGGTCTCAGCAGAGTGAGACATGAATGATTTCATGTTAGAAGCTGGTTAATAAAAGGTAGATTTCTTTTTGCTTTGACTTGTTTATGAAGCTGAAAAATTGTAAGGCACATCACTCGTGTGTGGCAAACTAATTTCTATAGTTGTTTAATTGGTCATGAGTAAAACATTATGGTCAAGCTGAATAATCCATTTTCTTTTGTGAACATGAAATGAAATAAATGAGCCAAGATACGCATATTAAAGTCAGGAAAATCCCCATCTTCTGCAAAATGGAAGAAACAGATACATGTAGATGGTACTACCTTTTGGGCAGACTGAACCCTAGGAGTCACCCATAACAGGGATGGATTGGTCTTGCTCCTTAATTTGCAGTTTTACATTGAGAGCTGGCCATACTCTGCCTAAATTGAAGTGGTATCAAGGACTGCCACAAATCAAGCCAGAATTCATGTAGACAGTTTCCAAGTAAACTATTTAACATTCATGGCACCTTCCTAAACATTATAGAATTTTAGAATTTTGTTTACCTTCCTATCCTGTGTAATATATAAATTAGAAATTGAGAAATGGAAGTTAGGTTTTTAATTTACTGTACATTGTTGTATTTCACTACTAGATTGACATTATCTAAGTTACATTAATTTAGAGGAAATAAAGGTATTATTTGGCATATTTTTTCAGTGTTGTTCAGTAGACATTCGGATTGTTTCAATAAAACTTGGGAGGACTTTTGAATCAAGCATATGTTGTGCACTGGCAGTGTAAACTGAAAATAATAAAAATAATGGTAATAAAATGTTTTGTATGTAGAGTTATGGTGTTTAGAGATGAAGCTTAATACTGTACGACAAGCCCTTAAAACTTGAAGAAAGTTATCTAAAATTACTTGTATAAACTGAATTAAAACTCTTATTGAACATCCAGGGACTGAGAAATAAATGGTATTGCTTGTTCCTTTCTAATCATTCTTCTGAGAGCTCTTTCCTGAGCAGCCAACAATCTCTCCAAGAGATTCTTAAAATACCATTCCTACAAAGTGGGAATGCAAAGTGATTTTTGTTGTTTTTTATTGGAATGTGAATTGAACTGATGACTACTATTGGAGTATGTGCTTGATATTATAGTGTAGATCTAGAATCAAGGAAGTTATAAATCAGATATTACCAGAATGTCACATCCTTGCATTTTTTGTTGTGTTGTTTTAATTTGTACTTGTAAATGCTTTTGATCCCCTTGTCTCTAAAATAATGAAATGAAAATTACAGTAGATAAAAATAACATGAAGTCGATATGTTTTCAGTTAGGATTTATAGCCTATGTCTGAAAATGTTTGGCCTATGGGCTTTGTGTTTTCTAGTTTGTTTTGGTTGGAGTTTCTTTTCAGTATAAATATTGATTTTATTGTAATTTTCACATACACAGGAACAAAGAATTGGCTAGAAAAAACTAAGTGACTAGGCAGGAGCTAGATTTTGTTGTAGTTGTTTTGTTTTTTTGTGGTTGTTGCTGTTTTAAAAAGCTGGACAATGCTTTCAATGTGCCATAAAGTCCATAGCTGTTTCTTCAGTTAGTTTGTGGTCAAGTAAGGGAGCAGTTTCTGGGCAGTACTTCAGTTAATATTTCTTTTTAGTGGTAATGGATGGTGTTCTTCTGAGAAGTGATCTTTTAAAAATCAGTGCACTGTAACTTGGCCTGTCAAAAATCACAGCAGTTTGAAAACTCCTAACAATGATTCTGTCAAATTGCTTGGTAGTTCTTCATTGCCAAATATTTATCAAATTCTGAAGCTTTATATATTTATTTTCTCCAAAAGCAGAAAAATGAGGAGAAAGGAATAGAAAGGGGAAGAAAAACCACTCCTGTACAATAGAACCAGTTCAAAACTAAGACTCTAAGAAAAACTGCTTACCCTTGTCCTGATGCTGGACTTCATGGCAAAAAAAAAATTGCTCTTCTTTTGTGACATAAATTTGGTGGTTTTGGATTAATAGTATTTTTATAATAGTATTTTTATAAATTTTGCAATTTTCCTTCATCAAGTTGGCTGCTGCATTAGAAATTATGTGAACCTTCATTCAGGGTGTTTCCCGGACTTGTCTAGGGTTATTAGTTAGCTTCTCTATATTGCATACACTAATATTGCATCATATCAGCATTTTTGACAACTTGTATTCAAGTAATTTTTGACCCAAGGGCAAGGTGTAACTGCAGCATTTGAACTTGAAGGTCCCTTGTGAATGCAGCCGTGTGCTCAGTTGAATTGTTGCAGTCATTCTGCAGTACCTGCATCCCTGTGGCAGGAGGATGTTGGGTAAATGCAACCCCTTTTCCATTTATTTTTTAGTTTCATCCCATTGCCTGTAGGCCCTATTTTTTTTTTTTCCCAAGTCCTGTCACTTATGCCCTAAGCAGTTTATGGCTTCTTTCCTCTCTTAGCTCCCTTCCCCACATTTATTTTCATCCTCTTCAGACTGGATTAGTCCCCAGAAAACTTGTGTTAATTTTATGAAATTCCAGGCTTGCAGTTCTAGCCATGTCCCACTAACTTAGACTTCCTCTTTTTGTTTTGTCCCACTTATTCCTGGCATCTGTCCTCCAGTAGCAAAGTTGTATTCTCAATTTGTTCAACAGCCTTTTTTACCAACTTGTTCTGCTTCCAGATGGACATCTTTATACTCTTGATGTTTTGCATATTTAGGAGATCCTATATTCACCTACAAAACTGTGGATCTGCAAAATTTAGCACCAGTGATGGATATGAGTGGCTGACTATTATAGTTGGCAAACAATATTGTCTATGATGATATGATATGATTCCTGCCAATTTATATTAGACTTTGTTACTTTAAAATTAAAGCTCTCGGAGGTGGATATAGGGCTTTTTTGTATTCGAGCCTTATTTGAAGTTTTGCTCAGTGCTAAAGATCTGTCTGTGATTACCAATGGTAATGCCAAAAATGTATACTTTGTTATGTACCTTCCAGTCTACATCTACATAACTGTAGCTGTTTTGAACTACAATTTGTGTATTCCTGAGAATTATTCAAAAGCTGATAGATTCTTACCTGGTATTTAAAGAATTGCTGAAAACAAAGGTAATGTTATTTGACGTCATTTTTTTAATGGAGTATCATAAAATACGCCGAAAACTATTTCACTGCACTTCACATCCTGATTAACTTCTATTGAATAGGTGAATTCTGCCCTTACTTTCTGTCTCCCCCTTGAGAGGAACTATTAGAATGAAAGTTGTTTTTTTTTCTTAAATCCTCCCCCCCACACCTTCTCTTAACAAATAACTGCTTTTTATCAAAAGCTGGATTTGGCAGGTCTACTGTCATATATAAAAAACAATGATTTTTTTTTTTTTACATTTATATTTTTCTTCTACTAAATTTTTTTTGTAGATTAAAACTCTGGTTAGAAATTTTGTGGAAATATTTTATGTATTTTGTGAAAAGCTCTTGGAAGTAATCAAAATATTCTACAAGGCTGGAACTTTACCTAGTTGTTAATTGGCAGGTTAAACTTTTATAGGTTTCTGGTACCCTGGCGATACATGACTATTAAAAATTGCAGGTGGTTCAGGGGAAAGGGGGAGGTGAGTTCCTGTGCTAGTAATATATCATAAAACTGTATATTTTATGCGCCTGTTGTGAAAGTGGAGACTTTAATACTTTTTCACAATATAAGCTGATTAAAGAATCTTTATGGATCTCATTAACTAAAGTTTTTCTCTGTGAACATTGAAAAATGTAATGCTTGTGGATAAGAACAGCAAAAATAATTAGCCTCTGTGGTACCTCCTTTGGTTTCACAAAAGCAATGTGGTATCAAATGTGCTTATTTGCTCTGAGCTTAAGTTTGCCCTTTTACACAAATTCTGTCAATGATTTGGCCATTTTCCTTAATGCTGGCATGATCAAGCATAGGAAGTGAAAGGCTAGGATTGTTGCATGCTCCAACTACAATAAAATACTACAATGTGTTTCACAGAGTCACAAAATCATGAAACTGTTGAGTTTGGAAAGAACCTCTGGAGATCATATACTCTCACCTCCCTGCTCAGAGCATGGCTGGCTACCACAGGCTGGTCTGGGCCAAGTCCAATAAGGTTTTGAATATGTCCAGAGATGGGGACTTAACCTCTGTGGGGCACCACGTTCCGCTGTTTGGCCAGCCTCACAGGAAAAAAAAGTCTATTCTTATCTTTAACTGGCAATTTCAGTATTTAATTTGTGCCCATTGCCTCTTGTCCTTTCACTAGATACTACTGAAAAGAGTCCATCTCCATCTTTACAACACCATCCCTGCTCAGACATTTGCAGACTTTCATGTTTCCCCTGAACCATCTCACCTCCAAACTGAACAGTCTCAGCTCTCTGTCTCTCATATGAGAGGCTCCAGGCCCTTTGCAGATCTTTGCTGGACTTACTCCAGAGTGTCCCTGGCTCTCCCATACTGAGGAGCTTTCTTTATCCCCAGGACTGGGCACAACCTTCCAGATGTTTTTCACCAATGTGGAGCAGAGTGAAAGGATAACCTCCCTCAGCATTGTCCACCTCCCTCAGAGCTCCTGGGTATATCCTATCAGGTCTTATAATAATGTTTGGCCTTTCCATAACCTGATCCTATCTAGGGCTGGTTGGTCTTTGCTCCAGACTTTCCCAATGGTTTCAGTGGCCCTCCTCTCCTGAACTCCACAATGTCATGGCCACTGCAGCCAAGGTTGTCCATGACCTTCACCTTCCCTACCGTTCCTTGTTTGTAAGTATGAGGTCCAGCAGAGCACCTGCCTTTATCCATTCCTTGATTGCCTGTGTTAGGAAGTGACCACCAGTGCCCTACAGAAACCTCCTGTATTGCTTGTGCTGTCCTCTGCTGTCCTTCCAGCAGGTTACAGGCAGTTGAAGTCCTCCCCATTGAGGGTCAAGACGTGGCAATTTGAGGCTTATTTAGTTTCCCATCTCCTCCAGCTGATGATTTTAGAACCTATTTTGTTCTGCTTTAAATGAACAGAGTCTTAATGCCTCATTCAGCTTTGTTATTCAGATTTCACATCACTCGCAGTGTTAATGAAGGATAAAACAGTGAAAAGTCATTTGCAATGACCTTACGGGACCTCTTTTATATAAAATACTGTTTCTTAATATTGTTTAATATCAATGGTTTCCTATTAAGAGATAGTTTTGTGTCTGTTGCCCAGTGCTTAATTAATTTAATGTTACTTTCAGTCAGACATATTGATTATAATTAAGTTAGAACAAAGATTGGCATCCTGTTTTTTCCACTCGTGATTTCATTTTATCTAGCATATGGTTGTGTTAATCCTGGGGCTGCACAGCCCCTTTTGCAGAACACAGGATGTTTCCAGTTGTTTAGAGGTGCACCAGGAAGCCCTGAGCTCTGAAACTCCTCTATCAAGCCTGTTCTCATGCATTAGCAGAAAGAATCTATACAAAATATATCTACATGTTTTTCCTGCTCTGTGATCTTCAGAAAAGCAAGTGCAAGGAATACAGTTAAAAAAATATATAAAAAATTAAGGAAACCAACATCTCAGTGCAGAATAATATCCTTGTGAAACACCAAGATACAAAAATACAAAAATGATCTTCTTGAAAAAAGATAAGTCGCAAGGATGATCCTAAAGGTATGTGTTTCTTCATGCAAATAGAAATTTAAGTGTAATGCTTTTCCTTCAGTAAGAAATTATATACTTTTCATGGCATAAAAATAAGAACAACTCCCAATATTAAATGAATGGGTTCCAGAAATTTCAAAATGTGCCACCAACGAAGCACTTACTTTCACAGACAGAAAGAATAAAACAACTATTCAAAAACTAGACACTCCTCAGCTATATTTAATACTAGAAAATAGAATACCACTTTCACATTTATTCCATAGGGCCTCATTCCAAAAAGCACTTCCATGAATAGAACTCAGAGGCACTGCTTATATGCATAAAAGTGCTTATGAATGTTTCCAATAATTGCATTTGCTACCTCTGTATTTGAAAAGCTACAAAAGTTTAATTTATTCCATTTTGAATTGTTATAAAAGCCATACAAATGCTCTTAAAGTTTGCCTGGCTTAATTAAATAATTATCAATGCAGTTTTAGTTTTAGAAAAGAATTTTAAAATAAGCCTTAAATTTATAATTTATTGTATCAATTTAAGTAATTATCAAACAAGTAATAAGTGAAAATGTGTTATCTTTGTTATCTCAGTTCCACCAGATTTAAGTTAAAAGACTTGGGGTTTTTTTCCCCTTTATATATAATTAGTTATTCTTTATAAAACCAGGGTATAGTAAAAGAAACATGTATTCCATGTACACTTAATATATATTGAAATTCTAAGGCTTGTAAAAGAAATGCTGAGAATTTCAAATATGGCTGATGTTGAAACAGGAATGATAGACCCAGGATCCTTATAAATTATATTATTTGAGCAGTAATATTTTGTCCTTGAATGATAAATGGCTGCATAGAATATGAAGAAGGAACACATTTGTATCTTGTTCTTTCAGTAATAGCTTTGAGCTTGTTGTCCTTCTGGTTGCTTTCAGTAGTAGCATTATAATTCTATTAGTATGTAAAATCAGTCCTTCATTACAAAAAAGCTCTTAGGCAAGTGCAATGACACCTGCACATTACCAGCAATGAACACCAAGCAAATTTGTAATGAAAGACCTCATGTGCTGCCTCACATCAACAATCCTGGCTTGTTTCCCTGATTTGTTTTGCTGTCTAAATTTTCAGCATCGAGTCCAGAATGCTTCTGTTTCTTCATAGCCATACAGAAATTACTCTTCTTGTTTCACATCTCAGGGCTGTGAATTTAAATGGGCTGTGAACTAAGTTCTTGGCTCTTTTGTCAGGTTATTTCATCCTGTTCATAATGAACTGTGCTATTTAAACATGATGGACTGCAATACTGTGGGACCAGGGGGAAAATAATGACAGCCTGAGAGAGGGTTTTCTGTCTCTTCTGTTTTGTCCTGTGATGCATGAGGGGTGTGTGCACAGCAGGTTGTGTGTCTCACTTTGTACATCTGCTTATCCATCCAAGGAGTAGGAAAAATGTTTGCTGTCCATGCTGCTCACTATTCCCCCCTCTGTTTAAGTGCCAGAAATGGAGGGTAGTGATTCTCCTCTTCTTTAAGAAACTAGAATAGGTAAGATAAAGCTGGCATGCAGCTCATCACTGGGGAGGGCTCAGTCTGAGTGAATTGGACATTTTGTCTTCTGAGTCAGAAGAACGAGTGAAAAAAGTGGCATTAAGATCCACAGAGTACAATTCATCTTGCATCACTTTAACCATCTAAAAGTCAGGCATGTGCTCCAGGATAGTCTGCTATATTTTCCTTCATTACTGAGTAGAAACTGGTGGTCTGAATCACACTCCGAGGGTGCCCACCTCATCTGTCTTTCTGCTGTCTTCTGGAGGCATTCAGTGAGATTTTAGATCACCCTTCAAAATAGTGTATATGTATTTCTCTGGTAATATCACTGTAACTGTTGTATTGGTTTGCTTTCATCCCTTTAATTATCTGACTGTGCCAAGTTCTTTGTTACCAGCAGAACACATACTCATATACTGACTCTTAGAGATCAGTGTTTTAATTCTTGCAATTAATTAATAAACATTGGTAGCTCTACAAAGGAAGTAAAAAATTCCACACATTCACTGTAGCAGTCTACTCCTTAATGAGATTTTTCAAGCAAATTTGGCTGTAGTCTGCTGTGGAAAGGTAAAGGATCTCTGTTTGGGAGCACTTTGAACCAGAAGAATGCTTTGCATGAACATGGCTGTGATGGAGACCTCCTTAGTCTTAGGAGTCTCAAATTTTCATAATAAACTCATGTCTGGCATTCCTATTTATATCTTTAGAAAACCACCCTTCAATTTCTGCCTGTATTTTGGCACCTCTAGGCAGTTATGTATAATATTATATGCTAGAACAAATGCTGGATAAAGCCATTGACATTCTGACAATCTTGTAAGAGGAGAGCTCTTAGGAAATTTAATATCCTCACCCCAGAACAGGAAAAGTAATCTTCCAGGTTTCAGGAGATGGATGGCTGTATACCCTATTTTATTTTTCTACATTGAGCTCAACAGTCCTAACTGTCATTAATCATTTCAGAGTCTCTGCATCGCTATTTTTAGAAGCATAAAGAATCTCAGTATTATAACATGATATGTGTTAGAAAGAGGTCAAATAAATAGTCAGCAGTGGAGATTTGCAGCTAGAAGTCCATTGGTATAAATTTGAAAGTAAATTTATAGTGCAGAACTACGGGGTGAGTGTACAGAAATTTACTAAATAACAGATTTTGCCCGCTGAAACATTTTAAAATAATATTCCTGTTTCGTTTTTCAGTCCAGCAACCTCAGAACACAGTAGTTTATTCAAAACATGTTTCTTGGATTTCAATTCTAAAAAATATTTTGACAATTTTAATGCATGTTTAAAACCCATGTGCTAAAAACAAAATATAGGTATTTTATGGCTTTCTCCCCTTTTGTCACCTACTATGAGACTGCACAAATTATGTCAGATCACTGAATAGAGGCAGTTCTGATTAAGGAGCAAGTGCTACTTTGTCTGTGGGAACTGGTCTTTGCAAGACCATGTACAAGAGGACTTCAGCTCATGTTTCTCATCCAGATGTGTCCTTTTCTTAAGACATTAATGACAGCCAGATATAAATTTAGAGCTCTAACTTTCATGAACTTCCTTAAGAGTATCATGTATGTTAAACACATTACATGTACTATGGTGAGACTAAGCATGTTCTTATGGTGTCTTAAGGCCAGGGTTCGTTCATTAAAAACTGGAGTTTAACTCTGAATGTAAAGGTATCTTTGCAATGCACAGATTTACTGCAGAAAATCCAAACCTGAGCATTACAAGTTTACTAACTCCAGGTACTTTTAATGCAGTTTAATAGTCAACAAATAAAAAAAAAATCACAGGGATAAAAAATGAAACAAAGAAAAGAAAAGTAGAAAAAAAAAAGTATAAATTTCTGCCTTGCTAAGAGATATCTTTTGGGTCTTGGAACAGGTAAACTGCCCAGCTTTCTTCTCTTCTTTTAATCTAAGTTTTTGTTCAGTATCAATCCTGCTGCTTCTATCACATTGCCATAAGAGGCAGTAGAGTCTTTTAGACTTCCAGTGCTTTATGCCTGTGTGAGTTGAATTCACAGTAAGATTTAGGAAAAAGAGTCTGTGCATGTTATTATTATTTTTATCAACTTAACAATATGGATGGTAGCTAAGCATACAGATAAACTTATTTTCTTTATTAAGTAAATCAAAAACATTTTGTTCTTTAACACAGTCCTTGAAAAGTCTGTGAGTTTTTGATGATGTAATGAAGAACAGAACAATACTGGAAAGGTGGTAGATACACTTGGACAGGGATATAGAGAGAGCTTTATTTTATCTTGAGTTGGGAGAATATTTTCTTGAGTAGTTTATATTCATAATGACTGTGTAAAATAAAAGTAAACTAAAAATACATCAATACATACTTGGGCTGTGATGCTGTTAGGTGTCATAAGTGAAAATGGCTTGGGATTGTATTCAAGTTCAGGGGCTGATCTAGGAATTGTTTTTCTGAAAGATGGTGGTTTTGGGTCCTCACTAAAGCAGTGTTAGATCACATTACAGCAGCAGTTCTGGACATGCTTTTAGTTCTGCTGTAAAACAGAAAAAAGGTGATAAATGTTTGGGACAATTAAGTGATCTCAGGAGTTGAAATCCTACATAATAAAGTCAATAGCAGAACTTCCATTAACTGTAATGGGGCCAAGGGTCTGAATCATCATCTTGGGACTTTGATCAAGGGTCATGACATTTAACCCCATTTTCATTGTAGGTAAAGCTACCAAAAAAGAAGGTGATTCCTCATCACTAATTGTTCAGAGCCCTGTTCTTAGCTTGGAGAAGTAACATATGTAGGCGTTTCAAGGATCTATAGAATTCTTTATATATGTCATGCTTTGAGATCTGCTGAAATGTCTCACAAGGGAAGAGAGAGAAAGATTGTTTCCCATATTGTTAGCAGCTATAGCTGTTATCATATGTATACATTAACATACAGAAATAGTATTCTAGACGTAAATGGATGTGTTGTTTTCTTCTTTCCCCCCTGCTGTAATATGATGTATTGCGGCTTTCAAGCCCAGATATTTTAAGTAGAAAAACAAAAGTGCATCACCAAACCCTACTGAAATGGCAAATCATATGCTGCTAAAACATTTAAGATGCTTAGAATTTTAGTTCTAAAAACAATATAAAAGCTCTTGCTGTTGCCTTTGTTTACCACCCATGTCTTTATTTTAACTGTATGCT
Organism: Petroica traversi; assembly: GCA_025920805.1. Taxonomy (NCBI): domain Eukaryota; kingdom Metazoa; phylum Chordata; class Aves; order Passeriformes; family Petroicidae; genus Petroica; species Petroica traversi. Next base: position 28,612,978 of record JAHLSL010000022.1, read on the forward strand.
TTATAAATCTACAGATTATTGCCTTTATTGAAAAGTTTGCGTGTTATTCAAGATGACTTGTAAACTTGACTCAATCTTCCCTAGCAAGGGAAACAGGAAATACCAGAGAACACTAGACTCAGTAAACCTATAAAATTTGAGAATGTAGCCCATTATTTCTAGAGACTTTTCACATAACACTTTGGGAAGCAATGACTAATTAGTTTTTGGCTTTAACAATAACAGTTTGAGGGGATTTTTGGTTTTGCTTTTATAGCTTTCATATTAGGTAGAGGAGGGAAAGTGACTCTGAATGATGAAATATTGGCAGTGTATACACTTGCTTCTCAGTAGGAGCTCAGTTCTTTGATCCCCAGTACAATTACATTCATTGCCCAAGTTTTATTGCTGTGTCGGAGAGTTAACAAGCAGCCGCTATGCTCATGACAGCATTCTAATAGATTTTTGTTCAATAGGTAATTGAATATTTAAAATTAATGTCTTAGATTCTCTGGATTCTTGGTAGCAATTAAATGTTCACAGCATTTTTTCTTGACTGCTTCACAGCAGTAAATAGGGTATTTATATTGATCTGATCTATCCAACACTTCAACAATTCTTCTGCGTGTTAACTGCAGCTAGAGAAACACTTCAGTTATTGTTCCTTTTTTCCTGTCTGAATACTTTGTTGAGTGTTATTCTTTGAATTGATCAAAAGGCAAAGTTCAACTGACTGAAAGCTCCCCACCTTCCTGAAGAATATATAAATTTGTACTCCCTTTGGGTTCTTCCTGTAAGAATGGACTTCTTATCAAGTATTAATTAAAAGTTAAAAGATGCAAATATGATGGAGACACATGTAAACTAAAATTTATAATTTTCTTTTTTGTTATTCACTTCTGTTATCAATTTATTCCTTAATGATCCTTCAAGATTTCAGCTAATTATAGGATATATTATGTGGGTATCTTTCTGAAACGAAGTGGAGAATTAGCTATTATCCAGCAAACAGAACAGATGACTGGAAATCAGAAAGACCTGATTTCATTTGCATTTTCTCCTATTTTGCTAAGTGGCCTTGGAGAAATGACTATACCTACAAATGCTCCAAGTCTTTTTATTTAACCTTCTAGCTTTCCTTTTTTAAATAAGGATCTGAGCATTTATGTGTGAAAGGTATCTCAGCTACCACTAGTTAGAGAAGTACCTGCTACAGCAGCTAAACTACAGTGACTATGCAGTTTTGTTCTTTTTAAATAAAGCTTTATATTCCAGAATATGTTAAAAAGTTTTCTATTACAAACTCATAATGAGATAATGTAAAAACATAGGCATGAGGTAAAATATGAATAACTGCCCATGAATGTGAAGGGTTTTGTCTGCCAAGTACATTATGTAATGCCATAAAGAATAGGGTGCTGGAATTTATGCTACTAGATATAACTTGTGCCATAAGTAGAAATGCAAAGAACTACCTTTGTGACAGAAGACTTTCATACCATCCTAAACCAACAACACTTTCTTGTTTCCAGGTTCAATGGGCCTCACTGGAATAAACTTCTCTACAGGTGGTTTTCATTTTCAGGGTAGTCTAATAGATTTTGCTTTTCTGTGTTCTCCAAATCATCCCAGCATGACTATCATACCTTTTGGGGAAAAAAAAATTAAAAATATGCTTGTGGCTGTACTAAAAGATGCATTTTATATTACAAAGCTAAACCAAGCTAAAGCAAGACTGAGTAATATTCCATATGTTCTATTTGATCAAGATTGGTTTGATCAGTCGACAAGAAGGAAGGTAATTAGCATGTGTACAAACTCATTTCTCCCAGATTAAAGGAAGGGATTGCATGATGTCAGGTTTCTTTGTGTTTTGATTATATGGAAAATGATTGCTTGATTATGACAATGGAATTATAAAATAAGATGAAAAAAAGAAGCTGAAAAGTCAGAACATTATCTTTGCCTATCCTAACTAACCTTCATTTTGCCAAGTGAGAAGGATCACTCCATGATGCTAAAAATAAAAAAAGGTCTCAAAAGGCACAAGAAGATGTGGATTCCAGCTAATCAGCTGAGTCCATTTAAACCTGGGTAGGTTCAAAAGCACTTTTTGATCAGAATATAAATCAGTGACTTCGCTGCTGTATTAGACAGTATTTAGAGAAGAGCCTACCAGCTGTGGATGCCCTCAATCAGTGGTGCCTAACCTGCAGATCACCTGCAGAACTGCAGGGCACAGGTAATGGGCTAATCATAGTTTCTTCTTCCTGTTGGCTTTGATTTTAAGGTCTTGATTTTCTACAAACAGATTTAATCAATTTCTTAGTCAGGATGTTATCAGTATGGTTAAGTGGAATGACTGAGTTGTGTAAAATTCCCTGACAGTAGCACTGTGGCAGACAGTGTGAAATGAAAATGAATATTTTCAGATTCAGTGATCGATATCTGCCTTATATATATTTCATTCCTGTATTTTACCCACTTTAAGATAAACACTTGGAGTGCAAACCAAGTAATCTTTGTCCTGATGACTAGCCTGGTAATGCTGTTACAAATTACAGGTACTGTTGAAATATTTTATGAGTTTGATAGTTGCATGTCATAGAATCATAGAAATAACAGTTTTTGGTGATGAAACATTTTCTGACTTCTGATACTGTCAAAATTAGATTCTCTGGGTAACAGCAGAGGTAACTGAGTAAGTAATAAAACTGAGTAATGCTTGCTTAGATGTATACTGAGACAGAAAAATTATTTAAAAAGCATTAGTTATTTAAAGATTCCTCTGTCTGGTTTTATGTTTGAAATATGCCTGTAGAATTACAGGAGCAAGAGTATAGGATACTTGAAAAGTAAATATTTTTCTGAACTCCTTTATGTTTGTAAGGATGAGATATCCCCTGTCCTGAGAGCATGTCTATCTTGTAATTCAAAACCTAAATGGTTGAGTTTAGTCTCTGTATGCTGTCAAAAAAACCCTTCCTGTTTGCTGCATAGAAGTTATTGAAATGATGTCTGTTACTGTGAAACCTGCTATATATCTAGAGCAGTTTACATAGGAAACTCCTGAGGTATTTATTTTTCTGGAAGGTGAGAGGGAAAGCTGATGTGGTGGAAGTGAGTGGCTCTCTCATTCTGAAACCTTAGACCAGTTTGTGCTAATTCACTGATGGATGTGCCTAAACACATTAAATCGGCTAAAATAGACAGAGGCACCCAGTGACGCATGCTGGGCTGGGGATAATGGACTGGCAGAGGGGTTTACTGAGGATCTGTTCCACTGGGAACAGAGCCTTTATATCCTAATTAGAGCCCCCTAAGCCTCCATTTAGTACTGGAAATCCAGTATCAGGTTTACTGAGCTGATTTTAATTAAAACTGATGTTAGCCTCAACTTCATGTGGGTTTCTGACCAAAATAAACTTGTGTAAGTAATGTGTGTGTGTATATCTGCATGTGTACATGAATATGTGTCTGCTAGAGAGTACTCGTGCATGTGTTTGTATTCTGTTGTGTTGAAATCTGTAATTAAGAACAGATCATCCCTGTTTTTAGATTTATAATTGTCTGACTTGTCAGTATGAAGGAAATACTGACAAGTTATTTTTACTTCTATGTTATCACCTGTCATGTTGAATCTAGTACCAGGTGAGGGCTCTGTGACCCTTATACTGGGAGAGGTGGGAGGGACGTTTGTGCTTCCCTGGTCTATAAATAACCATCTTTGTGTAACCATTGCAGAACCAGGTGCAATGGTGTAGACGAATAGAGCACTACTCCTACTTATAAAGAGGAAATAGGGTTAGGGCTTTTTTTTTTTTAGCTTGATTTTAGAAACCTGGTGTATTAACATAGATTTTAAAAAAGACTGCACCATAAAACCTGAGGGAAAAGAGCTGCTTTTTAATTTCTGGTAAGGTAAAATGGGAAATTCTTAAATAGAAAATATATTTTATAAATGTCAGTATTTAAAGTGTGTGTAAGAGATACTCACATGGAATTGAGGGGAAGGAAAAAGGGAGAGAAACCAGAAGTAAAATAGTGCCTGCAATTAGTTTGTCTAAAAAACCTTAATTTCCCCCCCTTTCTCTTTGTGCGCAGCCATTTCACTTTCATTGTCATGACTCCTTTTTTTTTTTCTTTCCACAGAATGTAGCTTGTTTGGTAATATTTGATAGATAAGCTAGCTGTATAGACTTTTCTGTAAAGATGTCTCATTCTTTATTTTTCAGGCAAAACTCTAACTTTATTTCCCCACCTGCTCTTCAGTCCTGCACTGGATACAGAATTTTTTGTGGTCTTTAGCATTTTTGATAGTGGCTATTGACTATTTTATCTAAATGTTTCACAGGTTATTTTTCTCTCTTAATGTCTTTAAAAGATGAGATTGTGTTCTTTTCACTTTATAACTAGACAAATTCAGGGCACTGCTGGTGAATTACTCTGACTAGTTCTGGTTGATCTAGGTAGTCTCCCCAAAGCTGTATAAATGTTCTGCACTGTGCTTCCCAAATTGTCCTGAGAAAAGAACTGTGCTTGTGCTATATTAAGACAGGATAGCTCTGACTTGCATAGCATTCTGCTGTTCAGACATATCCTCAGAGGTTATCTAAAATAGCAATATAGCTACCCAACTTGAAAAATTCTGCTTCTCAAAGTACTCAGTAATAGTATCACTATGTATCGGGTCAGATCCATTCTACTTCCATTGCCAATATCTCCTTCAGCAGAAAATCAAAACTTAAACCCCAGGGAAATAATATCAGAACATTCAGTTAGAAAACAGCAAAAAAACAAGTGCTGCTTGAGATAAATTTGGCTTAAACTTTGTGTCCCAGGGAGGTCCCACGCAGTTAAAGCAGCTTATTTTGCTGTCCAGCTCCTGAGCTTTCACAGCAGCATCTTGGGCACACAGACTCTACCTCCTTTGGGTGAGGCACAGGTTCCTGAGGAACCTGTAATGTTCTTCTGTAATGGGCTTCTCCCAGTTACCCAGTAAGAAATACTGGGGTTAGATGTGCAATATCTGTTCCTCTCTCCTGCATTAGCACCTTATTTGATAATTCAAAAGCCTGCCTGCATCCACTGGGCAACCACGACACTGAGGTAAATGTCCAGGCTCTCTCCTTCACATAATTGAGGAGAATCTTGTTATTTTAAAGTAGAGCCATGGGTAAAGGCTGATGCCTCACATAACAGAGTGGCAGCTTTCCTGGGGAAACATGAGCTCCCTTCCTGCAATCAACCTAAATAATAAGCCTAGTGCAAACCCCAACAATTAACAGCTCAAAGGCAGAGCTGCTAGTTACTCTGTTCTTGCTGTGTGTTAATGGTTGTGCAAACAGCTAGCTTAAACCACCTTTAATTTATTCTGAGGGTAAGCTTCCTCTCTTAGGAAGCCTGCCCTTAGAATGTGTTAGGGTGGAGGTTCTGGTAGTGCCACCACCTGAGAGACAGCTGGCAACAGGGAGCAGACCTGTTGATTATCACTGCTTAGCTGGAGACTGCTGCATATCCCATCAGAGTTTAACCCTGTTCAGTGTCATGCCAGTGTAATGGGAATGGAAAGATCATTAATTTTTCTTTTTACTCTAGAGAGGGAAGTTCTTACACCCTGCTCCTGTCAGGAAATGGTGACATGAAAACAGCACAGGGGAGGCTCACTAGACCCTGGGCATAGGCTTAGCCCAACAACCTGTGTCAGTATGCCTTTAGTCTTTCACACAGAGGGAAAATGTCTCACATGGAAGCTGTAGGGTGCTGACCCATAGCTCTCTCCCTGGAACTTCAGGTATCGCTGATCAATGACTTTAGCAGGAACTGTGTACAAGGGCAAGGAGAGAATTCAGATCTCAGGAAGAGTTCAGCTTCTGTAATCAAGAGGAAGACTTGCAGTTTCTTTCCTTGTTCACACAAAACTGATTAAAACCACAAGGAATTATTACTTCAGATGACAGTCTCCAATCCTAGCATGGGTAATGTGGAATTGGAAAAGAAAAATACTGCCTGACACAATGCTCTGGCTTCAGACTGCCTAGATGCTGCCAGGGCTTATGTTGATTTACCCATGCTGAACTCCAGTGCTTGATAGGCAGTAGCCTGTAGCCCATAGATGTTCTTATGGTCTGGTTCATGTTTCTGGCAGCATTGCCACATAGGAAGCTCAAGGAGAGTCCCAGTCAGCTGTGGGCTACGTGGGCCTTTTTTAGATAATAGAAACAGTGAAAATTTTCCATTGGAAAGTCTTCTATACCCATATCCTTCTTAAAGCAGGTCTAGTCTAGTATATTATCAACAAAGAATTTTCTTATTGGTTCACTGAAAGTGATTTTTTTTTTCTTGCACAATATTTAAATGGTGGTACTCATAAGATCCAGAAGTCAAGAAAAGATTCTAAGGTAGTAAAATAGGATAGGACAAAATAATTTTTCCTTTAGTCCAGATTTCCTCTCCAAAAGAGCTGTCTTAGCTGGCTCAGTTGTTTTATTTACTTTTTTGCTCTCTCATACCTTGAAAGTTATGGGATGCAAACAGCTGATGTAAGGAAGAGATTAAGTTATTTTGCAACCGTGAGAAGCTAAGTCGAGGGGAATATAATGAAACCATTGGTTAATCTGAATGGTAGGTTCTTCAGTAGCTGGGTCCGTATTCCAGAATGTGCAAAATCATGGTTATTTGGAGTTGTAGTCACTCTCTGGTAAAGTCATTGGGAGCTGAAGGAGCCGAAGCCTCTCTTTGTTGATATGGGATCAGTTCTGAAATGGCTCAGGAAAAAGAAAATCTGTTTTGATTTGCTGCAATCTACATCATGCCTGTAAAAAGGATCCTGAAATGTATTGCTGAGAAGGCATTTTCACATGACACCAGTCTGTACAGGTTTTTTTACAGGGGGCTGCAAGGCTTGACACTTATTTTAAAAACACAGAGAAACATAATATAATAGCCTGAACTCCATTACAAATTGATATATCTCAGGTAACTTTATGAAGTACATTAGTGTAACTGGCTATATATTGTAAAAAAGACTAGCATTTGGACTAATAACTTTAATGCTCATTTATTGAAAGGCCTGGAAGAATGTGATTTATGTGATATGGAATGCTGACCTAACTGCTACATCCAAGATCAAAGCTTGCTTGCTGTGCTAGATCAACCTGATAAGAGTACAATATTTTTTATTATTATTATTAGATTATATATTCAGTTTATTTTACATAATAACAATAATAATCAGTAGATTTTGAGTGTTGAATGGTATGGTGCTTTAGGGTTTATATTGTAGGGCTCCAGCAGATGGCAGAGGAGACAGACTTTGTATAGGTGAAAGTCTCAGGTACCCTGTTAAATTAGTAGAAGAAAATAAGTTTTATTTGAGCTTCAGCAAACCTGCCATTTCCCTTCATTTCACTCAAGTGGAACTAGTGTGTAGGGTTTATGGGGGCTCACACGCCCTTCATGGTTGTTGGACCTTAGTTTGTGAAAATAAAACATACTGTAATCAGGATTGCCCATTTGGGATCTGGAAAGATTACAAAGGTCTTTTTTCTCCTGTAAATTTCAGTCATTGATTTTAGATTCAGCACCTGAAGGAAAAATAGCCTATGGGGACAGTCCTGCTTTCTAACTTAAAAATATTTCATAAAAGAAGCATAAACATAAGGGGCTCTGATGTTTGTAGGCAAGAGCCAAGGCCTGTCTCTGTTCTTATTTATATCACAGTAAACCCCAAACAATAAAACTGACATAGTCCATGTACATCATTAAGAGACTCCATTTGGTCAAGATTCCCTGCCTAATCCCATAGAACACTCAATAAAGCAGCTATAGAAATCTCTAGGTAAGTAAGAAATTGCCACATAAATTAATAACCCATACACAGCCCTAGGTAAAACTCAGCAAAGCATTTTTCCTCTTTTGAAATGTTTGTAATGTGCTCTGCTCACTGAATGAGAGCTACAAACCTCTCACCTGTATGAAGGACAGAACAGACAGAAATGTGAACATACAGCTCGTGAATTGTGGTCTAAATTCTCTGAAACTTAGCAGGAGGAGATGTGGGGGAAAAAAGGAAAACACAGAGGGAAAATAAAAAATCTTGCAGCAATCATCATATTTTTCTGGAAGAAACATTTGTCAGTAAGGGAAGAGAATCCACATTAGGTCATGCTGATATGAGAATTTACATCCTCAATGTGTCCCCTGATATATCTCCACTTTCTCACCTAACTTCCTAACTTAAATAAGTATAAATGGTTCTGGATCTCCTGTGATCTCTTTTGCAAAGCAACATCTGTGGCTGCAGAAGTGTTTTCCTGGAGGGCACTCCCTTTCCAGAAAAGTTACTTTATTCATCAGCTTGACAGCTAAGTTAGCAAGTTTGTCCTTGGGAGATTCTGTGCTACTTTAAGAAGAGAACAACAGAGCAACTCTGTTGAATTCTTTCAGGGACCATGAGCAGCCATAGTTAAAGAAGAAGTATTGTTCAGAACAGAATTATCCCCCTCTTATGCCAAGAGCTGAAATTAATTTTATAATTTTATACTGTTGGTAGGATCTCTGAAAAAAGTTGTTAACTTTAAGTGAACAAACAGGGGACTAACTTTTTCTGGTGCATGCTGCAAAAACAAGGCAGAGTTTGCCTTGTTTACTGATGCAATAGTAGCCTTACATTGACAGTGGAGAATTCCTGGCAATATTTATCTGAAGTAATTGTTGTGCTGCTGGTAATTACATAATGAAAGAAAAACATATGCATAAGTGAAAAATTTAGTTGAAGGACCTACAGCTGCCACCTTCCTCAAGAACATAATATTTTACTTAAACTATGTAATATCTTTCTTTTCGCTGTTAATTCTGATCAACTTCTTGGTCTTTATCCAGTTAGTAAAACCACTTGTGAGGAACTTTGTTGCATATTCTCAATGGAAATTGCTTTCTAGCCACTGTGGGATGCCAGGAGTTTGTCAAAGATCCTTTGGACAGTAGATATCATCAGCCCTTCCTGAACTGCTCTAAAGATCCATCTGTCTTATTTATCTGCTGCTATGTTTAATCTTCAATCATGTTTCAGTCTGAGCAACCAAATAATTTGTCATGTGAGTAAATGAAATTAAATGGAATTGTGTCTAGGTAACTTCAATTACCATGTTTACCTATATATTTTCCAGTGTCTTAGTACCTAGGGAAGCCTCTGAAAGTTTTAACTTTCATGTATTTTTGTGGTATTAATGACTGGGACTGTGAAAAATGTGAGTTTACTTTATAGTTACGTGTGTTATGTCCGAGAATATAGACCCTAAATCCACAGTTTCTCAGCCCTTCACAGAATTCAGTCCACACTGAGCAATGACAAAAGTTCCTGAATTCTGTACAAGAGTTTTGCACATTATTGTAGAGCATAATAATGGATGACTAATGGAATGCTTGCAGTGTTGCTGAGCATACCAGTTAAACAGAAATTTGTAGCTGCAGCAAAACTAATTAGGCATTTTTTTGTAAGACAATAATCGTGTCAGAGCCAGCAGATAACATACTTACTTCTAATCAGCTTTCACTAATCACGGAAGGTAAAATTAGTTATTAGTATTGAATCACAACTTTCCTTAAGTAGCAGTCTAAATCTAATTACCGTAAGTTACTTTGCTTTCCACTTAATACTTTATTGTTGTCCACAAAGGTTTTGGTGAACCAGAGGCTATTTATACCTGAGTTGATGATGTGTTGTCTTTTTCTTCAGTATATTTGTCCAGTTGATGTGGAGTGATCAGAGTGATTCAGATACTGATTTTGCAGCTGAAAAGTTCATGACTCTCATTAGAGTGAAGTCTGATATCTTGATTGATCATTTGATATATTTTGAAGTTGGTTTCAAATTTGTGTAAACTGGTACGACTTCATGACCTTCCAAATTCAGTGAAACCCATATCTACGTTTGTAGAGAAAGAGGATTAGGCAAAAAGAAAAATAATTTTTAAAAACCCACTTTTATTTCAGAAATATATTTAATTTTTAAAATATTAAGGTGCCACAGCTTAAGAGAGTATGCCAACTTCTACCAAGCTCCTGTTGTCTTCAATAATACTATGGTTGTAGAGTTTTTATAAATCAGAACTGAAATCAGTGGAAATTGAATTAGACCAATGCTGAAGTCTTCCAAAAATTCTGTCCTAAAAATACTCGTGATGTCTTATGAGTTTATTAATGTGGTGAGGTCATACATTTGAACTTGAACTCACTGCTCAGTGCCTTTAGCTCTCTAACTGGGAGTATTGGAGGGCTCAGAGAAGGGGCTGCTGATGGAGCTGTTGATCTCCACCCCAGGCACACACACAGCCCCCAGGACTCTGGCCTGGAGAAGCCTCTGTACCTGCAGGGTAGAGACTCCAGGGAATGGGTTGGGAGCCTGGGCTGTGCTGTCCCTGCCAGCATCTGGTGCTCAAGTAGTGATGAAAGCAGCTGTGCTTTGTTGGATGCTGCAGCATGTGTTGGACTCCAAGTGGCATCCAAAGCCTGCAGTTCTAGGGAGTGGAATTCAAACAGACGGATCTGCTGCCAAGTCTATGTTGGGGATGGAGCTCCAGGCCTTTTAGCTTTAGTGATTCTGGAGCAAAATCAAGATTCCCAGTGTGTAACAAAGCCATGGCCTTGCATAATTCTGCACCTGACACATTCAGACACAATGAACAGGTCTAGTTCAGACTCTGAGGGGTGATGGGGCAAAGGAGCATGACAACAGCACTGAGGTTTTCAGTTTTCTCCTACCTTTCATCTCTTCAACATCACTTTAAAATAACCTTGTATGAATTTGTAGTTCTGGAAGCAAGTGCAAAATTTATCCCTAGATGTTACAATGCTAAAAAGTAAATAAAACAAATTTTCATCTCTTAGGATGATTGCAGTAAATATTTGCTGTGCAAAACCTAGAAAGAAATATAATATCATATTGCTCATAAACTGTGAGAACAGATTCCTTGCATCAGTTCAGCGCTTTTCTCCTCCAGTCTTTGTGGACTTCCACATGAAGTTGCAGTATTATAAGATAGTGAGCTCTGATCCCCACACAGTTTACTAAAGTATGCTTCAACCCAGCGCAGGGAAAGTGATTATCCATGTGACAATTTCTTCACTGAACTGCAAAAGTTCTGTGTTTAGGTCTGTAGAGTAAAACCTGTCTTTAAATCTCAACTTAGCCTGAGTTTAAACCTCTGAGAGATTTTTCAGTTTGACTTGAGACTGTTTTGGTTTAACTGATGCCCATGGTGCCCCTGTATGCTCCTCAGGACACTGTGCTGGTTGAAGGAAGCTTTATCTGTGCCAGAGGCTTGTTACTTTCCATCTGGGGCTCATTATTTCCAAAATTGTGCCAGAATAAGGGCTTGTGCAACTTCTCCACTGAAGGCAGAAAAGCATCTAAGACATTCCAGTAAATCATCTGACTGGTGTTCTCCTCAAATGAAAATGCGTTCTACTAGCAGAGTTCTGCAGGCTGTGGACACCAGCAGCTGGATAGCAATGGGAACACCAATACATCAATCCAGCAGGAGCTATATGTGGAGCAGGTAGCCTATTGACGGCTTGAATTTATTAGCTATGTGTTTAAATTCACCAAAATAGGCTGCCTAAATAAACCTGTCTGTGGTTGACCCACCATCATATATTACTTCCAAAATAAAGTATAAAACCCATGAACTTGTAAGTGTAGATCTCAGGCATAAGTCTTGCACTGAAAGGTGTTCAGGTGATTTCCTGACTCATGTGGGGCACCACGAAAGATGGAGGATCTCAGTGTGAGAACAAAGGACTATTCATGCATGGGGTGTCTCAGTAAGTTGTGACTTCTCCACAGTTTTATTTTTCCATTTTTGAAAAAAAATTTTTCAGCTACAGCAGGTTGCCAGGAGTGTGCCCAGTCAGGTTTTGAATATCTCCCCACATGGAGAACACACTAGCTGTCTTGCCAAACTGTTCTAGTGTTTGATAACCTTTGCAGTATATGGGGGTATTTCTTATTTCTAGACAGAATTGGCTGTATTTCAATTTGTGCTCATTGCCCCTTGTCCTTCACTGAGCGCCACTCAGAAGACTGTCTCCTTTACTAAAGTATTTATACACATTCACAGGATCTCCCTAAGCCTTCTTTTTCTCCAGACTAAACATTCCCAGCCCTCTCAGCCTCTTTTCAAATGACAGATGCTTACTATGTGACCCGAACTGTACTTGTAGATAGCAGACAGTCCCTTTTAATCAGCTACTAGGGTTTTACCTAAACTCTGCTTAAAAGGACTTGCTATTTAAAACTATCAAATTCAGTTGAAATAAACCACTTTCTCTGAACAGCAGAAGAGTCCTTGTGCTATTATTTCTGTCAAGAGTTTTTTAGGTTTGTTCTGTTTTGGGTTTTTTTTTGGGTTTTTTTTTTGTTGTTTTGTTTGGTTGGTTGGTTGGTTTTTTGAGGGGGGTTTAAATTTGCTTATTATTTTATTTATTTTTTGCCTGTTGGTAAAAATCTACACTAAATAGGAGGAAATTGTATCTGTTTTGCTAGTCCTCACCCTTCATTCCTGGACAAGTATGAGAGAATCTTTCATTGCTCAGTTCTGACCTCATAGTCCAGTTAAGGAAATGCATAAGAGACGGTGAGGCTGTATTGCCACCCAGAATAAAAGTCATGAGTCAGAACCCAAAACTCAGTAGGCTCAGAAGCTATTTACTGAATAATTATATGTTGTTTGAGTATCTTTAGGACAGTCCTACGTTTGCCTTCTTTTTTTAGGCTGAAGATTTATGCCGTGTTCTCAAGCATTCATTTGAACTTTTCAGATAAAAGTAATTACATATTCCAAACAACACTTTAAAGCATTTCATTTTTCATTTCCATATATTTTTATATGCATGTATACATATGTGCATATGAGAAAGTAAATTCTTAATTAAAGTTCTAACTGTTCAATTTAGATATGTAGGGAAGAACAGAGACAGTATGCAAGGAATCTGTGATAAGCTTGTACAACTTAAAGTACTGCATGATGGATGCAATTCCATCAGGCAAAAGATGTAAAGACCAAATTTAATTATTTTGCTTTGAGATTATTCGTCATGGGACATTTTTTGGAAATTGTCTCCTCTTTAGACTCAGTAATCCGCTAAGTACGACTTTGCGGACTTTATTCTTTGAGAAAATTTTGTTTACTTCCATGTTTCTTAGATTTGATTATATACAGGTGTATATGAGGCATAATTTATCCCTCCAAACTCAGCAGTACAACTCTGAGCAGAATAAAACCAAATGATTTCTCTGTCATAATCTGCACTTATATCTCTTTATCTCACCTCAGAATATTACAAACCATTCTAATATTTTACAACAAAGAAATGCAGAGTAGAGAGGTAATTCTTTACTAATACCCTGTAGACATTCAACAAGTCCCTGAATTCCATTGAAAGGATTACAAAGGAGGGGTTTTTGTTTATTGTATTGTTCTTTGGTCTTTAATATTTTCCCTGTAATTATTTTGCAGCAGATGTGAGCATCCTTGCTACCAAGCAACTACTTTTCTGGCTAGAATGTAAACACATGATTTATTGTCCCTATGGAGCCCCCAGCACAGGCCTTTAATAGCATCACAGTTAATTATTAGTATAATTTTATGGTGACATATTTTTCCTTTTGTTGGTTGGGGATGCCATTAAATGAATGGGGATGGCTCACTTAACAAAACTTGTTAAATGTTAACTTACTTTGTCTTAAGGCACAGCTTATCTGAAAGGGGACATTGCAAACACTTCATTCAGACTACATTCATTTTATTACATTTGTGAGGTTTTGAAACTCTGCAAGAATAAAATGTCTTTACATAGAGGTTGAACAAACAGTGCCAAATATAGTTGTATTTCAGAGGGAAAAAAAAGCATATTCCTTTTTTTTTCTTGATTTGCACACACACACAAACATATATAAGTGTGTTTAAACATATACATATATTTAAGACTTTCCATTTTTATCAGACTGTAAATATTAGGTTATCAGCCGAAATACTCCTTTTTTTTTCATATGTGCTATGCATCTGATTTTTTGACTCGACCAGATTTTGCTGCATGTAGGCCTTTCCAGAGCCCACTGTGTCCTTGGGAGCAATAAAATGGGGCAGGTGGGAGTGGACAGTCCCTAATGGATTAAATAATCTACAGAAGGGAGACGCTCCTGTGTTTGAAGGCAGAATTAAAAAGTCAATATGCTAGCTGGTCCTTATACTTTTTAGTGTGGGAAGGACAATTACTGTGTTGCTATTTATAATTTACTCCTCTCTATGATTTTCATCTGGACACAACTTCAGCTTATTGAAGGATGTTTTTGACCTCTCAAACTCTTCTTACTAGGTGAGATTCATTACTATTGTGTTTTCAGGTAGGTGTTTTTCCATGTGATCTCTCTACAGCCTCTGAGGATTTAGCACTTTCTAATGTCTTATTTCTGTTTCAGCTGCTCTTATCCTTTAACATAAATGTAATTAAAAAAAAAAAAAAAGAGGAAGAGTGAGAAAAAAGAAGTCTAGTTTGTTGGCTTTGGCAGTAGTGTAGTTGGATCAGGTCCAGCCAGGACCTGGCTGCTCAGATCAAAATTACTGTTTGTAGTTACATTTGCTTTTGTGAAGTTTTGGTGTATCAAACTTTATACTTCTGTGTTTGCAAAAGCCACAGCTTTTTATATTTAAGAATTCATAACAACCTTACATGATGTTTTTCAACAAGGGGTTTCCCTTCATTGAAATTGTTCATATGTGCAAGCGACAGTGGGACATTTTTATGAGAGGGGAACTATTAGATTACTTGGATGAAAGATGGGTTTTTCAATAACACAAGTTAAAATGGTGCAGTGCCAGCTCCTACCATGGCATTTGCAGCTATGCTGGGTATTATACAAGACTAGAAAATAAGAAGTGTATAAAAGAAATGGCAGAAATATTTGATTCATGTTTTCATTAGAGATGGTAAAAGACAGGAAATTCAGCAGATGAGTCAAATGGTCGGCAAGCTGTACATCCACTGCTTGGCTTTACCTGGATGGGGAATTGTAAATTGCCTGTGTTGTAAAAATATGACAGCTCTGTGGACTGGTAGGTGTTGTAGGTCTTTGTCACATTTTTCCACTTTCATCTGCTACTGAACTCATGATACTGAGGTTTGGTCATTGGTTGTAGGTGACTTCCTTGGCTTTCACCACACATTGCTCCTCCAAGTCTTGTATAGCCAACCATGTAACCAGCCCTGGATGCCAGGCTGCAGGGCCTTTACCTCAGTGGGTATCACAGCTTGAGTCCACTGCACTGGGTTCATGGTCACTTTTTATGGCTTGAGGCTGTACTGCAGAAAATTATGGACATAATTTTAGGAAAATAATATATGTTTGGGAATGTGTTGTTTTCTTATAGCTGAGGAGCATTGTGCCTCGTGTTTGTGTTAGACTTTCTTGCACTAAGAAGGTTGATTATGCCTGACACAGACAGATCCTTTACCCAGATCCACATTTTTCCATATGGAGTCCTTTGTGGGACTCTAAGGCAGCCCTGCTGAGAAGGACTTGGGGTGCTGGTGGATGAGAAGCTGGACATGGCCTAGCAATGTGCATTCCCATCCCTGAAAGCCAAATGTGTCCTGGACTGCATCAAAAGCAGCGTGGCCAGCAGGTGAGGGAAGGGTCGGGTGAGACCCCACCTGGAACACTGCATCCAGCTCTGGGGTGCAGCACGGGAAGGACTTATCTAATGGAGTCAGTCCAGAAGAGGGATGATTAGACAGTTGTAGCACCTCTTGTATGAGGAGAGGATGAGAGAATTTGGATTGTTCAACCTGAAGAGGAGAAGGCTGCCAGGAGACCTAATTGTAGCCTTCCAGTACCTGAAGGGTACAAGAAAGGTGGAGAGGGACTTTTTGCAAGAGCATGTAGTGAAAGAACACGGGGGACTATCTTTACACTGACAGAAAGTAGGTCTACATTAGGTATTAGGATTAAATTTTCACTGTGAGGCACTGGAACAGGTTTCCCTGAAAACTTTTGAATGGCCCATCCCTGTGAGTGTTCAAGATTACATTAGATGGGGCTCTGAGGACCTGAGGACCCTGGTTCAGTGTAAGGGGTCTCTTGTCCATGGCAGGGAGGATGGAACTAGGTGATCTTTAAAGTCCCTTCCAACCCAAGCCATTCTATGATTCTATGATTTTGAAATGCTATAACCTGGTAAAGCCAGGCTCATACATGCCTTCCACTTAGTTTTAATAATAAATGGTCAAGTTGGGGTTTAGTGGTTTTGATAAGCTTTTGAAACAGTAAGAGACAATTCACTTTTTTAAATTTATAACTGAACTGTCTACGGTGGCAGGTTTTTATTGAAGCAGTAATTCAACTAACAATTGCACTGTCAACGCTTATCTCTAGGTACAAAAACAAAAACAGACATTTGTATTGAACACATATTTCATTGCTAAGTGTTATGGGAATTGTAATTTGTAACCTTTCAAAAGAAATAAATAACTTCTTTTTTTCTCTTTCTGCTTAATGATTCCCCCCTCCCAATCAATCAATTTTTCCCTTTGACATAAATTTTATTCTATTTTTGGAGCTATCAATTGTAGGTGGCAGCAGGCAATTTCCTATGGATTGGACAGATATGAAGTCTTTATTCTTCAAGTCAAATTGTAAGACCAGGGAGGAGACTGAAGAATTTGCACCTTTGCCTTGGGAAAGCTCAAACAGTTAGCATTTGACACTTACCTCCATCTTGTCTGTGCCACTTTTAAGCTGGAACAGAAACATCTCCACCAAAGCTTCTCTCCTGCAGGTTCTTCTTCCCTAGCAGTGAACACCATCAGATAAATTCCCAACAGCAGTACCAGAAGCTTTATAGTTTGAATGAAAGCTCAGATCTTGCCACAGCTGTGAGCCACATCCTTTGAGAACGTATTTCTTATATCTTTATGAAATATGTGTTTTGATAAGTAATTTTGTTGCTTTTTCAAGTTTTCCTCCTTTGTATTGCAGCAACTTTCAGCACTTCTCGCTATTCACTGTGATAACTGTTGTCCTAAAAGTTCACTGAAGTAAAATAGAATACAGAAAACTGATTTGTCACTGGAACTTAAGCTATGAGACAGACATATTTTTCTTTTGGCTGTATTTTGTATGTGCACTTTTGGATGGAACACGGGTTGACTCCAGAGCTGCCTGAGTCCAGGAAGAAGTCCTGGAAAAAGTTCAGGAAAAAGGAAAGTACCACGAAAGACAACTCAGCCCATGTACTTTACTTTATTGAGAAGTATGAGGTACAGTTGCAACTTTTACAGTCTCTCTTGGAAGTCAAACATTTTGAGCTTTGGACATCTAATGTTCAGCTTCTTGCCAGAAAGTTTACAATAATTACATTTGAAAGGTTTTGATACAGTGTAATCTGAAGTAAACAAACTTTATAGAAAGAGTGATGGTATTGCATGTGTTGAAATGAAATGTTGTCTGTCAGAAATGTTCCATCAGTATATGTTTTCA
Source organism: Petroica traversi (assembly GCA_025920805.1). NCBI lineage: Eukaryota > Metazoa > Chordata > Aves > Passeriformes > Petroicidae > Petroica > Petroica traversi. Next base: position 28,630,496 of record JAHLSL010000022.1, read on the forward strand.
ATAGAAATTTCATGCTTTGTGCAACCATGGATTCCCACTTAAACATAAGTAAATGAAATTGCTTTCCACATAGCTATAAACAATTCAACTAGCTTTAAAATGGATAATGTTAAAGATTTAAATTTAGTGAAATATCAGTCTTCCTTGATTAATGATCTTATGGTTATGAATTATTATATTTATTTGTAATCTGGTGTGTTGATCATACTGAGTAATTTGCAAATGGGGTTAGTTACTGAGCTGTGTGGCAAATTTCTACTTTAATTGGAAAGACAACAGAAAATAATGTGAAGTGTAATGCAAAGCAGCTGGAATTAGGAAGCGTTTAGTTAGTTTCAGGGTTTTGACTTTGTTATTTTTTCATATTCCAGCGTTTCCCTCCCCCACCTTTCCTTTTGTGCTCTGGGATAATTTAGAAATAGCTAGTGATCTCATCGATCCTGTCAGGTGGTATAGGAAAGTAAATAAGGTCATTTAAGGCTTATCTTTAATATGCAATGTCATTATTTTTTCTGTGGGTCAAATCTGCAGGGCTTAATATAATTTGAAGCAGGTTTAGTCCTGTCAGCCACTGGCTTAGATTTTGAATAGAACTTTAAAAATTAAGAGTACATTAGTCTTTAGAAAAACATTCCCCAAGTATTATATATAAATGGATAGCACTAATCCTATCACTTTCTACTCTATTTTTCCACAGTACCTTTTCTAAATCAATCTCTATTTCTTTTTTCCCCGTTGTTTTTTTGTTATTTTGGGGTTTTTGTTTTTGTTTTTGGTTTTTTTTGGGGGAGGGTTGGGGTGGGGGATTATTTGGTTGGGCTTTTTTTTTTTTTTTCTTCTATTTTACTGCTTTTGATTTGCTATTCTGCATTCAAAATCTGTATATTGCCAAGAACCCTCAAACTCGTTTTCCTGTACCTCTTGGAAGGCACTCAGCATTTCTCAAGGTTAGACTCAGTGTTAAAATCATCACAGTTGAGATTTGTTCCTAATTTTAGATGTGACACCATCTTTTGTGACATGATGTGACCATATTTGTGAGGAAGAGGTTTGGACAGGAAGAGTCATATCTTTAGCCTTGTATTTAATATAAAAACAACAAAGATGAGGAAATCTCAAAAGAGGTCATTTTGCTGGGCTACTGTCTCTTTATTCTCATATAAATAAGAAATTACAAAGCAATCCAGGAACTTCTGCAAGCAAACTGTCAGGATTTTCTTAAAATAAGTGTAGAGTGGAAAATTGACATAATAATTATTAATATATGGAAATACAGAAAAAAGGGGGAAAGCTGGCTTGATGCCAGGTTTAGTGATGGTGCCTCACTTTGAGTTGTATTTGTATTTGTAGAGCTCATAAAGGAGATATTACAGCTGAAGGCAATGGGACACTGAAGGCATGACCCAACCTTCACTGCATACCTCTAACATTAGCTCACTATGGTTATTTTAAGCTTTTCTTTTAATATAACCTAGTAATTTCTTTGCTATTTTTGCTTAGTTGTTATAAAGCATCTGTAAACACCAGGGCTCAATGTCCTGGTAGAATGATAGACCTCACTCCCTTTTGTTGTTGTTACTTCTAGAAAGTTTATTTTCTCATGAAAACAGACTGAGTCGCTCAGATGAGCTTTAAAAAAAAAAACAACAAACAAAACCAATGTGCATGCTGATGTTATATCTTCTTGAGCAGTTTAGCTTTCTACTGCTTGGTATTTGTCAATATTCAGCTATAAAGGAACTGGTGCCAGTGTTGCAGATCCATGGATGACATGTTCTGAGAGTTCTTTTTAATCATGTGTAAGTGCAAAAGTAGAAGTTGCTTCAAACAGTCCCTATTGTCTCTGTAGCACCATCCATACACATTGTTCTTAAAGTTAAAATTAGAAAGTGCCCCTCAACAAGAACATACTCTTGAAATGAAAACATAAGGATTTAGTAGATTTAAATAGGAAAGTATCTATAGAGAACTGAAGAAATTGTTGAAAATTGGACACCAGACATGTTTAGAAAGCTTTGCTGTACGCTTTGCGAGCTCATCCTGTTTGGTGACGTCGAACATATGCTTTTAAGTCATTGTATCTTGTTCCGTCTCAGACTGATAAACAATGTGGTTTTCCCCAAAGTGCCATTTTTCTGTGTTTGTTTTTCTAGCAGACTTCCAAGTTGCATAGTAACTATCCTACTTCTGCAACCACCTTCCAGTCCTTTTCTATTCAGGGTGCAACTCCCTTTCTGTGCACAGTGGAAAGTGTGTTTTCTGTTATGGAATAAAAAGCCTACCTTTGTTTCATGTTTTCCAAAATTATTATTTTATACCTCTCTGTTTTCTATATAACAAAGGCTAAAACTGTCTCTAGAGAGATTAAAAATGGTGAAAATTAAATATAAAAGCCTTATAGTATGTTGTTAGTGTCCTTACATCTACTTGACATGGTAAGCCCAAAGGAAATTATGCTTTTTGGATGCTTTCCCTTTCAGTTGGGATTGCAACAATTTATCACATGAAAAATGTTGAATTCAAGATTCACCTCTGTTATTTAAGTGGCAAAACAGGAGAGGTCTCTATCATTTTGCTAGCTTTTAAAGAACTAGACATTTCCAGGAAGACTTACAAGGTTAAAAGCAATGAAACTTAAAATGTGAAATTATTTCTGAATGCTATAGCCACCACTGTCCTCTCAAAAAAAAAAAAAAAAAAGAAAAGAAAAAGAATGGGATGTGACAAAATTGCCTGTGTTTGAAGTATACTTTGAATTTGAGGACTCAAAGGGAGAATTTCAGTAGTTGAGACAACAAATCGTGCAGCATCTCTTCATACAGAGAAAAGATGAAAGTTTACAAGTACAATAAGAAAACAAGCAGTAAAGAACACATTCTGAATTATATTTGATGAAGAATGTTCAGGCTGTTAATAAGTAAAGAAATTGCAGTGCACAATGTCTATTAAAGGATCAAAGAGGAAGAGGCAAATGTGTGAAATTTAGTGATAAATATAGACTGATGAAGATTAAAACAAAAAATTAGTGATCAGAAGCTTCAGAGAGAAGAGATTGTGGAACTCTCTTTGCAGAAACTATAGAAAGTAAATACAAGAGAGAAAACAGTAAATGAGAGAGGCATTCATCTATGCATGAAAAGAATGGCAGAGCTGATAAATGTTTGGCATGAGCTGTTTTTTAAGGAATGCTTTGCATCTCTTTTTGAGTTCAATATTCTGAAGAGATTATGGCAGTTAAAACCTTGAGAAGTGAATTGTGAATTAGTGAGTTTGGAGTAATATGAATTCTAATGATTATAGAATATTTTCTTAACTGGTAGCAGGCCAGAGGAATAACGTTTCTTGCAGAAGCAGACTTGGTGAATCTGTGAAATACATCCCAGCACCTGGCAGTACAAGAAAGGAGCAATGGTCATGGTAGTACAATGATAGTACAAAACCACAACCTCTTCTTTCATGTGATAGGAGGCACTTTATGTTTATCATCACCACAACAAGCCTCTTCCAAGCAATTTTTTTCAGCCTGGTTGGAAATATCTTGGCTGTAGGTATAAACTCCATACTCAGGGAAGAAAAGAACCATATTACCTGGTAATGTCAGTGATTTTCTGAGCAAAGGAGCTCAAATCCTTATATTGACCTAAGGAGGAGAGTTTCAAGCCATCTTTTGGGAGACTCCTTCACAAAGAAGAGAATAGCATGAGAGAAAACTCAGAAGTTTCTTTTGTCTGAGATTTTACTAAGTGAAGCATGGAAGAAGTCAACATTTCAGCAGAGAATGAAAAGTGGAGTTAAAAGAGAAAAGCATAACAGACAGTCCTGTTTGTGCAACAATGAAGAAAGACTAACACAAGGTAGGAAAACTGTGGAAAAGATTGTCCTCAGTTACTGTTTTTTCTCTTGGAAAACACTGTCCTTTTTGGTGGGAGTAGTAAACAAAGAAGGAAGGGATTACATTTATAAACAGGTCCCACAATACAAAGACTGATCTGGTCAGTTGGAAAAGAACATCCTACAGAAATATTTACCCTATTTGCAAATGAGGTTTCCAGATTCATGCGAAAGGTATCATGAGAACTGGTTAATTTAATGTTGACGAGAACAGAGATACTTTATCATGGTCAATCATTGTTTAAATATTCTTATTCCAAAAACAGACCAAAAACTATCTGACCATGCCAGGTCTGGGTTGGAGATGAAATAGAAGAAGCAGGTGTGTATGGCCACAGCTTCAGCTGAATGAAGAAAGGGTCTTCAGTCAATCCTATTAACTTATCAATGTACAACAGATTCAATGGCAGAAATGTTTACACAAAGGCATGCATTTGGTTTTAAGTATTTGTTGCTTTTTTTTTTTAAATTTCATTGTCTTGACCTAAAATTGATGAGTTTTTCTTTAGAACCAAGGACTTAGTATCTACCTGAGTGAGAGTCACTGCTTGCCAGAACTATGGCTAAACTATCTTGTTTCTCCTTGTACATAGAAATATGAGTAAGTTGTAAGCCAGGGAATCCAAGGAGACATAAATTTTTTTTAGCTGTGTTGTTTTTGCAAGTGGAAGTTCTGTAGTTTACAGAACTACATAAAATGTTCTGAAGAGAAGGACAAGTTAAGGGAGCAGGGGTAAAAACAAAAAGCATTTGAAATATTGAAACAAGAACAGTCTTTTTGTGCTTGTCTCTAGCTTTTTACGAAAAAAACCCTCTATTCTTGTGGCTTAGGGAAATCACATGCAATTTTATTTTGGTAATAATCAGCTATCTGAAGTAATGTAGGCTCTAAAAAGCATGGATGGTCATGGGTAGTAATCAGTGTTGCCAATTCCCTGTGGAAGGATGCAGATTACCAGTTGCCAATTGACTGTGTGCTGTAGAAATATTTTGGAAAACTTATTTTAGCCTAAAGAAATTGTATGTTCTTCACTTCCATGACTTCTGAGCACCCTTAAAGCATTTGTGTTCTAAACAATAATGTGAAACATACTGGAGTTTATTCCCATTGGACAGATGGGGAACTGAAACACAGGGAGTATGGGATCTCTGATCACTGGAAATCTGTCATCAGCAATTGCAACTCAAGACCACTCAATCCCAGTCCCCTAAAAATTCTGGGTTTTTTAAAACATTCATTGACCATCCCTCATGGGAACTTTTAAGAAGTATATGATGAATATATACATGTAAAAATGTCACATTACCTTTTTTTAATGTTACCACAGGAAAAGAAAGCTGTAAGAAAAAGAAATAGTCAAAAAAAGTCCATTAGTGTTTTCTATGTGTCACGGAGCTATATAAATGAAAAGCAAATTTTCTTCCTGGTACTGCCAGACAAGGGCTGCTGCAGGTCTCACTTTCTGCCAGTGAAAAACTACATTGCTTCAGGTAGAGGAAAAAAATGTTACTTTGTCAAATATGGTAACTGGTAATCCATGAGAGTCAGAAATAGATTATTTCATGCTCCGAGTGACAGCTAATGGCATAAGCCGTGTTCAACCTGGTTTGCTGTGTTGTATGTGAAATCAGGTAATGATACTGTACTTTCCAATATGAAAAGGGTTCCACCCTCTTACAGATTGGGTAAGATACTATCATATCTTGGCTGCAAATTGAAAATTTGAAAGCTTTATTATTAATTTTAATGATGAACAAAATCTCTACAAGTCTGTGTGTTGAGCAGAGCAGCACATAACAATCCTTACTGTGTATCATTTTTGTCTTCCAAAGACAATGAAAATAAATATAAGCCTTATCAAATAGGTAGTCAAATGATATAGATTGTTTATCAACCTTTCCCGTGATCCAGCAGTGTTGAGAATGTCCCTTTGTCTTCTTAGTGCATAAATGGCACATTGATTGCTGCCTCCTCTGAGACAGGAAAATAACAGGCTGGTGGGAGAGTTTTGCACACAAGCATTTAAAGATGCAGAAGAAACAAGAGTCCATTAGCTGGTCTAAGTCCTAAGTCCTAAGTTAGCCTAAATTTCATCGAAGTTCTATGAAAAGTAAAGGCATCAGATGAAGTCTTGTAGAAGTTTCCTAACCTAATATTCATTTTCTGCATCATCAGAAAAGAATGTGTTCTGTATGAAACTAATTAAAGAATATTTTTCTCCTTTTCAAAGGAGACCTTAATTGTTTTTTTTTAATTCATGCAATTAGATCTATACCAATGTGGCTACAAATTGTTAGAACCTTAAGTCTCCAAAAAAAACCTGTTTGGAGCTCTAAGACTTTTTTTTCCCCACCATAGTGTCCAAAATACATTTGAGTGCTCTTGGCTTTGTGGTTATCTTTAAATTATGCTGGCTAGTTTGAGTTGTCAGTTATGTTGGTTTTATATATATATATATGTATATGTATATGTATATATTAGCATGGCTGTATAGATTTTCTGTGATTCATCTATGTCTTCAATATGTAAATCTTCTCAAATACCATTCCTAGCAGTTAGTAAAAAGAGTTCTATGACAGTATAGCAGTGTCAGGAGTCCTTTGAACTTCTGTCACTGTGCTTGTGGCTTGATGAGGCAGAGGACATCATAAGGAAAAAATGTTCTTGCTTTTCACGCTTGAGCTTTTGGGGTCCTGCTTTTTTTATTTGTGCTTTTTGAGTACTGGAAAATTGATCTGATTTTTTAAAAAATTAATTAATAAATACATGTAAAACTTTGCCATCAGAACAAGGACAGCAAAGTAGCAGGAGCACATAAGGAACTCCTTAACATGATGTTGCCAGTGAAGCCTGTGTCCCATCCGACTAAACACCATTCTACTGAACAGCAGTGCCAAGACTGCAGCAATAGCTGGTTTGATTTAAATGTTCCACAAATGTGCTATTTAGCACACATGGCCTGCCTTAGAGGATGGACATATTTAGGATGCTGGAGAAATGGCTGTCCTTGAATTCACGCTCTAGAAACACATTCTTTTCTAATGCCACTTGAGAAGAAATTACCAAAAGAGTTAGATGATCATTCAATCCAGCCCTCCATAGCTGCAGGTCACTCTGAAGGAGGCACACAACCACTAATGGTCTACTGACCACCTCTTGTCCTTTCCTTCTCCTCACAGTGAAGTCATATGCACAAACCCCTTTGGCATTCTGTGACAAGCTTGTGGTCTTTGGATCAGAAGGCAAAGTATCACAAAACAGCTGAGTTCCAGAAAAAGTGTGTGAGAAATGAAAGCACAGCCCAAACTTGTTTGTTGCTGGTGCTAAATAAGTTGGCAAGAAAATGAAATGGGAGCCATAGGACTGTAAAAGATTGACTGATGAAATATTTCTGTTGGCAACCATCTTGGTGTATTTCTAGCCCAATTTTCTTGTTGGTAGGTATGCCTTGGAGATTTCCCCTTGCAAATAGAGTTAGCTGCTCAACTTCTCAATTTATTCATTCTCTGCTGGGTCCCAGAATAGCATGCTGGATTGCTGGAGGCTTCCTGCTGCATCTGAGAGGACACTAAATGAACAAATGTACATACAATGATTTAGGACCCGAGTCAATAAAATACCTCATCATCACATGTTTTAAACGAGACACTTGCTTATTTACCATTTAAATTTGTTTGTTTGTTCGTCAATGTACTTGTACTTTAGTATTTTAGCAGTGGTGTGCAACACTAGTAGCTGAAAGTGCTTTAAATCTGTTTAAATTCTTGTACACACACATGTGAGATTTAAACATATAATGTCTTCATGGGAAATGCATTTTGTATGCCTGTAAATAGCAATTGAAAGAAAAAGGTGTGATTAGATAGCTTGCTGTAGTATTTTATTAGAAGTTTCTAAATAAAATCAGCTCTGTTTTTTTACTTCAAGTAAATTACTCCTTAAATGCAAGGTTGGCACATTTGTGTATAGTCCAAAAATGGAGACAAGCATTTCTTTAGAATGATAAGCAAATTAATATTACAAAACACAAGGATGTTATTTTTAGAAGCATTCTTACTGGCAATTACAATAAAAAAACTTGACCAAACTTAAGCATGTTTCACCACACTGGTAATTTACTTATGTGGGGTTTTTTCAGCCCTGTTATTACAGCACATCTATTTTTAGTTAAGGTGGTGTCCAATTTTGCTGCACCCCTTTTTCAGATAACACAAAACCAGTCTCATGGCTTTAAGTTATCATCCTTTGTCTTCTGACATGTGGAAAGCTGCCTCAGCCATGATTTGTTAACTGTATATTCACTTTTCAGCTGCCCAAGTGTTTTATCTCCACATTTTTAGCTTTTTTTTCTGAAATTCTGGCAGAGGTAAGGAGAGAAGACGGAGAATACTGTTAAAGATAATCTGGGTTGTGATTTCTTTATTCATTCCTGTGGACACAGTCCATGGGTGAGACATGTCACCTTGATTTGTCTAGCTTTTGTCTCTGGATACTTTTAGCCAAGACTGCCACTTATCCTGCGTATAGCATTATTTTTTGGGCTGCTAAAAATGCACTCATTTTTTTTCATAGACTAATCAAAACACTTTGTTTGGATTATATTTGGATTTTTAAAAAATCCAAATCTCTCTACTTAATACTGAAATGTACTTAGCAGTTTATTTCACTGGCAAGTGCTCTAACAAGAGGAGAATCGACTGGAAATGAAGTGCAATCATAGCATGCACAAACCAGTCCACCTGTGACTGACAACTTGTGTGAGACCTGGCTTGTGATAGTGCAGATCCTCTGATTTGTTGACTGAAAGTTGTTATTTTCCTGCTGTTATCACCTGCCCTGCCATCCTGTTCTTACTACCAAGCAGCAGGGTATGAAGTGTGTAGATGACTGCTATGCTATTTTCAGAACAGGCCTTGGGCCCAAGTTTGATCTGACATTTATAGTCAGAAGCTTCAGCTTATCTAAAATGATCTGTCTTCTCTGCTCATGGCATTGGGATTGCAGCACTAGCAAGTTACTTCTCACTTATTACTTCATTTTTGGACTGCCCTTTCCCAGCAGCAATTAGGGTTGAAGTTACTATAAGAGCTTTCCTTCTCCCAGATTCATTGCAAGGCATGAATATATCTGATTGAAGTTGATTAGAATTGGGAGTATTATCTGAACATGGATTCAGCTTATTAACTTCCTGTTTCCCCATGTTTTTAACACAAATTATCAGTTCTGACCTGGGCAAATTTTTAGCCATTGAACAGTGGTTTGAGGCTCAGAACAACCTGGCAGGCTTTTTGTGAACAGTTCTCATTCTAGGAAAAAAGGGCTTGGGACCAGCCTTGTCCCTTAATCCTAGAGAGCTTGAGCACCTGCATCTTTATCTTTTAAGCCAAAGACGGGGCAGATGAGGGACATATGAAAGCAGCAGCTGCAGCTGCCCACATCTGCCTGCTGAGGTGTGACTTTGCTGGGCATTTGCTTTTGCTTTCCTCTCCATTTGTTCCATCCCTTCTATGGGACCGAGTGCCTAGCAAACTGAACATTGCAAGATTTGGCTAAATCAGCTTGAAGGATGGATAAAAGCCTTCTTAGGTCTGGTTTAGCCTTAGGAATACCAGTTGGATGCCTATATTTACAAAAGTCAAGTTTGTGACACATTTTGGCAGTGCCATAGTACATTGTAAAGATATTTTCAGTTGCAGTAAGTAACTGCATTAAGATTTTCAAGGCGGTTTGCTTTGTTAAAGGGAGAAGTTACATTTACTTGAAATGTGTTGTAATTTTCATTTCAGTTATGAAACCTTGCTTTCAAATGTATTTTAATTTTTCCCCTCTTTTGCAATCGATAAATTTGTTGATTACACAAGGAAAATTACGATCATGTTGCTCTTCAGAAGAGCAATGCTGGTTCTGCTGAAGTCAGGCAAAATATTTACAGTTGACGCAATGAAGACACAGTTTCATCCTTTTAGCATTGCCCCAAATTCAGCAGCAGAGTAAAATCAGCTCCCAAGATGGTGAATATTGATTACACGCTGGGTTGCAGATCTGTTCCTTATCAAAGTCCAAGAGGATGAAGAAAATTAGATGAAAACTGGATCTGGGTTCACTGAAACATTTTGGAAAGAAAACAACCCGGAGAGGATTGTTGCCATCCTGGCCCAGCTAAACATGAGGGTTTTGGGCGGTTTCATAACAACATTATTGACCAGTATGAGCTATGACCTTTTCCTAGCGCAGCAGTGGTCAATTTGTTACTGCTCTCAGGGGCATGTTTGTGCATCCAATGCTGTTTCTCCATGTGCTCCAATGCTCCCCTGTGAGGAGGGGAGATGCTGGGAGAGGAAGGAGATCCAAGCAGGCAGCACAGTGGGAGAGTGGTGTGTGCCCACAGTCGAGTACATGGTCTGCCATCTCAGGTCTACTCCTCAGCCCACACATTAAAGGAGGCCAATTTTCGTGCTGGATGTAAAATGTTTCTTCTTGGCTGAGCTTCTAGTGGCTTGTAGTGACAGTTCTCTGACTAAATTTTTTTTTTAAATATATATTTAAGAAAACACCTTACTTGTTTCAAAATCTAATGCAGTAGTTGTTCCACTCTACATTGGTATGTATCTACTATAAATCCTCTATAAATCTATTATAGCTTTATAATCTGCTTGTAATATATTATGCAAAGCCACCTCATCATTTCATGAATCCAAGCCTGTATTTAGAAAGACCCTATTTTTGAAATCTAATTATTTGATATAAAAGGGCAGCTTTAAATAGCAAAATGAAGCAAACATTTTGTGGGTTCTTTTTTTTCCCCAAAGGCTTTCTTCCCAAGTTATTTACAGAGCAATCCATTGTTCTGTTCTTATAAAAACTTATCCAATATCACAGGAAAGTAAACATAGTTTGGAGTAAAAAACAACCAAAAAACCAAAAAACCCAAAAATTAAGCCTCTGTTTTTTCAGGAGAGGATGATTTCAAATAATAAAATTATTTCTGATATAGTAATAATAGTTTAGTATATGGAATTTATTATTCCATCAATTCCATCAATTAAGCAATACTCAGTAGTTCCTTAGCATGGAAGGTACCTGAGGTAGGAATAGGCTGGTGGACTAAGATGTACTAACATTAAGCATTGGACTCAACGATCTTAGAGGTCTTTTTGAATCTAAACAATTCTATGATTCTGCCCCATGAACTTACTTTTTCAGGCATAAGACCTGTATTGGAGTCCTACCACAAAACCTGCCTTAAGCTTTACATACAGAACTTTTCAGAGACATGGCTGTTATTGATGTAAAATTCATTTGGAAGTTGCTGTAGTGGTTGAAGCATGCTTAAAATACATGTCCACCTCTGGCTTGAATTTTTCTAATCAATGGATTTTTCTTAAGGCCTTATTTCTTAAAAGAAAGAACAGTTTACTACCCCACTGGACACCTTGCCCTGTGTATTGTAGACAATTCCAAGCCACCTCTGAGCTTCATCAATAAACTTAGTATCACAGGTCTTTGAGTTTCCAGTTTTCAAAAGTTTTCCAAACACATTTTATGGATGTGGCATGTCTAGCCATCCTCAGTTTTCAGCATTCTTTTTCAAGTATTTATACTGGGAGAACTTACAGTATCCCAAGATATTCTATGATATATATATCATCTCACTACAAACTTGTTACATTTCCAAGGATTTTATTAGCCTTTTTGGTCCTGGTGTAATCCTAGGAGCTTTTATTTGGTTGGTTGGCTTCTGCTATGATTCCAAATCCTTTGCATGGCCATTGGTTTCCACAGTTCAACTCTCCAGGTGGCAAGTGTCCTACATTTCTTGTCTTTAAATAAAAAATTTAAAAAAAAAATCACTTAAACCAGGGCATATATTACAAGCTAGCATGGTGTTCCTGTTGGTTTTCCAGCCATAGGGACTTAGTAGTCCACAGTCCAGGAACAGAGACCAGGTTGATCTGACCTGCCAGACTATCCATGATCAGGAGATGCAGTGCAAAACCCTGCACAGAGGTTCAGATTAGCTACTCATTAGGTGTGCAACAAGCTTGAAATGCCTGAAGGATGCTGAAAACACTGGCAGCTGTCCCAGGTGATGTGCTCAAGGGCTCCTCCATGCATGTCCACCCAGGTGTGCCTGGTGGAGCCAGACACAGCAGACACAGCACTAGTGTCTCTCCAAGGAACATGGGCATAGCCATGAAGAGCCAGGAAATCTCATATCTCCTCTGAACTCATTAATGGCACAAAAAGGACAAAGTGCTTTGCTGGTCTGAGGCACTTATTTGTCAATATTGGATGTTGCTTTGGCTTGTGTCGTTCATGTGCATTTAACCTCAGTCTTGACACAAAATGTGGAGATTTTCATTCCAACCTGAAAAACATCTTAGTCAACATAATAAATGAATTTTGTATGTTTTTCCGAACCTAAATATTTATTTACTCCATAGCACTATATTAGTGTTAGGGTATTTTTATTACTTGAGCTTTGTGATTCAGAAAAGTACTTTTGGATTTATGAAGTTCTTAAGCATGTGCTTAACTTAAGCTTCATGCTTATAATCAGCTATGTGCTGTTGAAGTGCTGTCCTGAATCTAAGACTTAATTTCCAGTAGATGTATTTATGTGAACAAAAAGTTATATTTTAAGAGGAGAAAGAAGTGATGTCATCAACTAGTTACAAAACCCCTGAGCTAATTTGCATGAGAAAGATGCAAGGCTCTCTGTATTCTTATACAGGAGATGATAAGAGAGCCACACATTTATCTAGCATAGCACCTCTTATCCTCAAAACTTTGTAAAGTTTTATTCTCCCATTGTTTGTCACAAAATCCCCTAAAGTTACAGATATGCCTTTCTTTGTGCCAGAAAATTCCTTTGAAGCTTGAATTGAGCTAAAACACTAGAATTGCAGTTTTCTCCTCTCTTAAAAAATGCCCATCACACGGTTTCACAGCACTGCAAAGAAAAGCAGCATGGTATTCCTGCCCAGGCAATGCCAAGGCTTGCTACGCAGAGAATTGGTCAGAAACATTCCTGTACTTTGTATTTCTAACCGGAGCACATGGATTAAGTGATCCATTTTAACTCCTCCAGGGACTTGGGACACGGTCGGTCCCTTAGTTCCAAGAGGGAGCAGTATCCAGACTATTACAGCATCTCCCCTGATTTCTTTCTGCTCCCAAACCATCTGCTTCTCTGTGGTAATAGTCTTTTGCTGTTCGTTAACATAGATAATCCTCTAGCGTAAGCTGTAGTAATTTATGCTGGATGTTTGGGTTTCACTTGGTACTAATGGTATCTAATGAACTGTGGCTTCAGAAACATCTGCTCTATACAATAGTTAATTTTTTTCTTTCCTTTTTTTTTTATTTGCTTTTTTAATTTTTTTTTTAATCCCAGTGATTAGATACACAGAAATAGTTAGGAAGTCTTTAGGCTGCAAAGATTAGAAGTCTAACCTTCAGTACTGAAATAGGCCAAATTTAATACTACTCATGCAACCTTAATTTAGCTCCCACTTGTTTATGAATTGTTTGACATTGATGCATGTTATTACTCACTGCCTTTTCACTTGCCAAATAAAAGGGGTTGAAAGAAGGTTGAATGGGACACCTGTAAGACTGCAATGCCCTCATTTAAGCACATGACTAGAAACTAGAGAATATCTCTTTTTTTAACATGTGATTAAAAATATTTATGTGATACAACTGAGCAATATGATAAAAAAAATCTATGCAAGTATTCATTTACAAGTAAGAAAACTGCAGAAATTGAAACTGAATTATTAATGTTAATGAAAGCAATACTCCAGAATAACATGAGTGAGAAATGGGATATGCTAAAAACAACCAAATATAGTACTTGCACTTTGAAAGGAAAAGAAAAAATTTTAAAAAAGAAAGAAAAAAAGACAAAAGCATTACTTAATATTAATGTCGAAGAGTTAATAATGCAGTAGAAATCCTAGCTCTTTCTAATTTGAGAGCTTAATTTCTTCATCTTAATGTTGCAGTAATGTGGTTTCCAGATTTAATTTCCTTATATTTATTTGTTTTTAATAACTCAGAGGGAAAATAAGAGAAACACATTGTGAAAATGCTGTAATGAGATCACAGTGCTACTAACATGTCTTACATTTTCTATAAAGTGGCTGATTGCATTTAGAGTCACCTCAGCAGCACTAAATCATTTCAGCAGTTTACTCTCGCCGCCAGTGTCATTAAACTTCTCCAAGTTTAGGAAATGCATTTGAAAAAACCAGAAAAAAATCCCCTCATGTTCCTGTATGAAAATGTCACCTTATAACATCCATGGCTTTAAAAATAAAACCCAGATTTTCTTCAGGCATGAACCCTTTATCCTTCCCCTGTGGGACTCCTTAGGAGCTCTTTAAATTCACGTGATCATGAATTTAAAGTCTGGGCTGACTCAGCAAAGTGTTTAACTATGTGCTTAAATTCTATTGCAATCAATAGAATTTGAGCATGTGCTTAAATATTATGTTGAAAAGAAATGGATTTACACATGTGTTTTAAACCTAAGCATGTACCAAAGTAGGCTTATAATATGTCAAAGCAAGTCAGAAGAATTCAGGTTGTAAAAGCCCTACCTTTGGGGTGACTGATTTCATAAGTAAAATATTTTTATATAGTTTTTATGTATCATCTAAAATGTAAAGCGTAATTCTGTAGTTATTATGGTCTGTGAACTAGTGAATATAGGACAGTTTATGTGTCTGTCAGTTTAAAATATGTATGCCAGAATTAAGAACACTTGCAGCTAAGTATCTAAATGCCTGTTTTCTGCTCCTGAATATACTTTGCGTTTAGTTAGTTACTGAAGTATTTGAAGTCATTTACAGCTGTGAACACTATCTTTAAAAATGCAGCTGCATATATAAGAAGTTATGGGTACCTAATACCAGGATCCCACACTCCACAGTTTTCCATGTTCTGACCTGTTTTTAACTTATTCCTCCCGTGTTTCCCTGTAATTTGAAACTTGATTATTTTGAGGCGCTGAATCACCAAACAGCGTCATGTTCTGTTTGGCTGAAGGGCATAAGCAATTCCACTTTTTTTATTTACCTCTGTCTATAAAAAGCTGCTGCATTGGAGATGTCTGTTTCTAGCGTTGATGCCCTTTGCACTGCGTTAGACTGCCCTGAACAGTGGAAGGGCCACATATTTCCCACAAAACATCTGGGTATTTTTAGTTTCCAGAAAAAATGTTTATGATACACAGTTGTCAGTATGTTTTATGCTCATCTGAAATCTTACACTGTAACACCCTACCTGTCACTGCTCATGGCCCTTTGCAGAGCTGGGTGGATGCTGAAGAGCTTCACTGCTTACTCAGCAGCAGTGCTACTGTAGAAAACAGGGATAAGGGAAGAGACAGGCCAAGGAGAGCAGCATGGCAAGAAGTGATAGGTGTTAATTTGAGGATTCTGCAGAAAAACCCTTCCTGCTGCCAGCTGCTGCGGTCTCTCTGTCCAGGGGGCAGGTCCCAACTCAGAGTCCCAACTCTCAGCAGGAACAGGTGATTTGGCACATGAAGGAGGCAAAGGTTTGGGATGACGGGAAGACTTCAGCCACAGACTTCCAAGATGCAATCAAGTAGCCAAGCATCACAGGAGTGTCACAGTACTTTGTTACTGGGAATCTTTTCTTCATTAACACAACTGTGAGAAGTATATTAAAAAATATACTGCCCTTGGCGGTGATCCATCACATAAGTTAAAGAACATATAGAGAATTCTTCACCAAAAGGCAGAAGAGAGCCTCAAGTACTGGGCAAAATCTTGTCTTCAGGAGCAAAATATTATGGTGATAGTTGAGAATTGAGTGGCTGTCTAGAAAGCTCCAAGAAAACTTTTGTGTTGGCTTCTTGATTACAGTGAGGAATCACATCCCAGTGGCCACTGTTGCTTCCCTGATCAGGGACTTGGGAGCATAGTTATAATTTTGGTAGGAGAGCAGTCAGACTGCTGGATAATATAGGTAGCAACAGGCTTTGGTCATCTGTATAAAAAGTGCTGTAAGGCAAGGTAGGACTGAGAAGTAAAGTACTGTCTCTAACACCAAAATGAAAGTTATCTGTGTGTAGGTATATTAACCATCAAATGAGATCCAACTTTTGAAATACCAGTATGAAAAATTAACTTCACACGTGTGAAACTTGCCAAACCACAGGGGAGCATGGTGCTGTTGTGTGATACTCTGTCAAACGCTGCTCTTCTGAAACCACATCATCTTGGAGAACTGAAAAAGCCGCTGTGCAAATCGCCTAATGCCTGCTAAAAATAAGTGTGAGCTACTCAGCCTCTCTCCAAATTTTAGCAAGTCAACCAAACAGCGCATAGTCGGTAAGCGTGTCTAACACGCAGTGCCAAAACTGGTGACTTACTATAGGAATTATATGAAGCATGCTAAATAGGGAAAGGCTGCTTATAGCTGCACGCACAAAACCCGGTCCCGCACTGACATCTGCCCCCTCCTGCTGCTCCCCCCGGCCCGATTAGCTGCAGAAATCGCCTCTCCGGCTGCAGGTCCTGCAGGGAGCCGGCGACCGCCTGGCTCCGCTGCCAAAGCCAACCGTGGCGTAGCCAGAGAAACGGGCAGCAAAAATAGAACAGCAGGATGGCTGCGCGTGGGCGAGGCAGAAACCACATCGCCAGCAAAACCTCCCGGCGTTATTTTAGGACCGATACAGACAGAGGCCGTGGCGTTTTGCTCTCTTTTCACAAAACGCTCCCAGGGGGGAGGGTGAGGAGGGAGAGGGGCGCAAGTCCTGGGCGAGGAGCGTCCCTGTCCCGCTCCTGCCTCGTCCCTGGCGTATCCCCACTGGCACGGGCTGGGCAGGGGGAAGGGGTTAATGGAGCTCGGGGCCGGGCGGCGCACAGAGGACGGGCGGCGGCTGGAAAGACAGGGACTGGACAGCTGTGTTTGCTGTGGTATTTTTAAACGCATTAATGCAGGCTCCAATCACCCGGCCATGCTTGACCTATTTTTGGCTCAGGCCGGCCATTGTTCTATTTCTGCCGCCGCTGGGCCGCGAGGGTGTCAATTCAAATGCAAATGAGTTGTCGCTGCTGCTGCCGCCAAGTTCGCCCCGCCGCCTGGCCGAGGGACAGCCGGCCGGCAGCGCGG
>JAHLSL010000022.1:28647936-28803116 GCA_025920805.1 Petroica traversi
CCCCCCCTCCCCTCCCCGCCCTGCCAGGAAGCCCAAAGCGCAGAGATATTTCTTCATTTCTCCTTCCACCTGCCGCTGGCTGCCCGAACGCAACTGCTCAAACTCGGCAGCGCTCAGCCCCCCGCACGCTCACGGCTCCCTTCCTGCGGGCGGGGGCTGCCGACGGTGGATTTGGGCTTGTTCCCCCTCTCCTCATAGATACTTGTGCTTAAACACTGCTAATTGCCGAAGCATACTATCTTGCAACCCTCGCTGGAGGAGGTAGGACCGCAGAGGGTCGTGCCCGACGCCTATGTGCAAGTGCAGTGATGAATCTCTTGTGTAGCTGAAGTGCAGACCAGTTGGAATATGCTGCAGACAATTTACGAGAGTGAATCGTGTTTTTCCTCAGATGGGGTTTCTGGACGTGAACAGCTCTTGGCTCAGCAAAGAATGCACAGTATGATCAGCTCAGGTAAGAGACAGCTCCGTGCCTTAGACCTGAGTGGCTGACCGGGAACACACAGCCTAGCATGACAAGAAAACACCCCTCCTTTCAAGAAGTGACTTTATTTTTGTGGGCTTTATCTAAGTTGTTGTTATATAATTCTGGTAGTATTTTAGATAGCAGCTTCTGCTTTTGCGAGGAGTTTTTCTCCTTTGGTCTACTGCTTTCCAGACCCAGCAAAATGCTCACCACTGAAGTCGAGTTTGGGTTTCCTTGTTTGTTTTGTTGCGTGATTACAAAATGGGGCTCATGGTACAGGCTTGTTCACAGGAAGAAGCTTCCTCAGACAGACCTTGTCAAGAGGCTGTATTTAGAGACCCTCATAAGCAATTCTAGTCATATGTCAATTGTAAACAGGATTTGCTCTTTCTCTGAGTTCCCTTTTCTCTAGTTTGAATATGAAGAGGCTTTAATACCAATCCCTTTCTCTTTTCAATACAGTGTTACTTCAGAATGTCTTTAAGCTGCATGGTTTGTTTAGTTCCTTCAAAAATATTTGTGAGCCTGGCAATGGTAGTTATTTGTGATGACTCACTGAGATGTAAATTGGTCGTGTTATTTAATGAAGGTATTTCAAAGCTGCTCAGAAAGAGCACTCTTATGTTTCCTCATATATTTCAAGCTACTCCTGTGTTTTCTAGTTTCTTTCCTAGCTGTGTTTGAGACCTGCTACTGAGGATAAATTAACGTGGAAGAATTGTTGCCAATCAGTTTATATGGGCTAAAAATGTCAAAATTTCAGGTTGTCTGCTCTTGGCTATTCTCTCCTAAAGTCTGTTAATTCCAGTTTTCATTGGGATGAAACTCTTGTCTATTAAGGCACAGTATTTTCTGGTTTACATTGTTTTAAACCTAGATTTCTGACTGTTTTTCAGAAGGTGTTAGTTTTACAGAGGACCCATGTGTGGAATGCAGGGTGAATTGTTGACATGTACTTTAGTCTTAGTTTGTACCCCCTTTGCTCTTTTTCTCTTTTTCTTTTTCTTTTTCTTTTTCTTTTTCTTTTTCTTTTTCTTTTTCTTTTTCTTTTTCTTTTTCTTTTTCTTTTTCTTTTTCTTTTTCTTTTTCTTTTTCTTTCTTTTTTTTTTTTCCCTTCTCCTTTTACTTTTTCTTCTTTCCCAAAACTTGACTGATCCCAATTTTTAAGAATAATTATGTGTGTAGACCATACCTCTCTTCACATATTACCTGCTTTGGTACACCTGTTGAGCCTATGTCTGTTTTGTTTTGTTTTTTTTAATCTATTTATTTTCCTGCTTTCTGGAAAAGGAGCTGAAAGTTTTACTTGTGTTCCTTTCAATTTTACATCACAATTTTAGATTGGTGATCACTGATTTCAGCTCCTTTGTCAGGGACACAAATCAGGTGAAGGCACGTTTATAATTATTAACAGCAAAACTCTAGCAAAGAGAGTGGGTAAGAGCCAAAGTTTTCAGTTTACTGAAGTGTTACAGTTCTTCTGCAAAGCCATCTACAGTGCCAACCTCTTGTTCAAGAATTGTTGCTTTGCTTTATTACATATCCTTAGTTTTCCTGCACAGCTCAACAGGTGTCCAGTGCTTTTAAATTGCTCAGAGATAAGACTGATTGCATCCTCTCCCTCCTGTTTGGTGCTTTTTTATTGTCTTTTTTAGTACTAAGTCAAGGTGAAATTAATGTTCACAAGTGAAAATTTGGGGGGTTTATCTCACTATGCAACCCTCTAACTATCAACTAATATAATAGCAATTTTTTCATTTGAAACTCAAGAAAAGGAGGTGATTTTCTGTAATTTTATAGCTCTGCTTATCTTCATTGGAAATAAAAGTATCATGTAACTCTTGATTTTTATATGATAGTACATTAGGGAAGTCCATATAACGTACATAATTTCCCCAAGTGCCAAGTAGAGTAGAGGGAGGGGTTTAGACTAAAAACAATCCCCACAAAAGCTTATTCAAGAACATTGTCCAGATAAAAGATGTTTAAGAGTGTGTGTGTGTGTGTGTGTGTGTATGTATGTGCTCTATGGAACACAAAATATTCCTCTGTGTTTCAGTTGGCCTTCAAAATACACAACCAGACTACAAGTAGTTGACATTATACATAGTCTGCAGTTTCAGTTCATGTCGCATGAAACCACAAAGCCTGGTGCTGCTCTTGGTTACCTTCAGCTCCCTCAAGTTCAGCATCTTGGATCAGTTCTGGTAACTTTTCATTTATGATGCAAATAGGGAAGAGGGAAATAGCTAGTGTATGACAGCATGCACTAGCATTTGGAGAAGCCATAAACAGTCATTTGAATTTTCCTTTTCACAATGCCCTTACTTTAAAGTTATGTTGGCTTAAATGTATGTGACTTATACTCATAAAAGGTTAAAAAGTTGCACGTAGTTAAGAAAATAACACATCCCAGAGTGTTTGTGCTTTGCACCCTTGATATACTTGCTCCAAAGACTTCAAGAAAAACTTGGAACAGCCAACAACAGTCAGATTTTTAGGTTTTCTGGATCCAGATACCATGCACATATATTATGCAAGTGATTTTAAACTGGGCTGCAGAGATCCCCAAAGAGGACAAGATCACTGGTCAATGGATTTGTATTTGCAAAGCAAAATGTCTAAGAAATTTCTGACAAGAGCAGGCATAGGAAATAAGTCTGTCATGAGAATCAGTTCTCCTGGTATTCCCTCAATTACTGCATTGCCTGTCTGTCTCCATCCTTGCTTGTAAGTCATACTATGAATGAGATGATCTGGATAGGTACCAATCAAAAGTCTAATTATGAATGGAGCAATCTAGATCGGCGCTGACTCAAGAAGCTGTGTAATTTGCAGACACCTACACCTTACTGCAGAGAGCAGTTTCAGCTATCTTGAGAAGACTGAACTAGATTCTCCCATATGGTACTGTTGCTCTAAAATGCAGCAGCAAGTGCTGTGCTTCTTTATTTAAGAAAATAAGGCTGATGTATTCTTACTTGATACCGTAGTTATTTTAATTTCACATTTGCGGAATAAATCTGGGGTCTAAAGCCTTTTATTTACCTGGAATTGCTATTTATCTATGCTGTCCCTTTTATTTTACACAAAAAGACTCAATATCCCTGTGTGTGCAATGCCACAGTGGATCCAAAAATTCAGTTGGCCTCTGATCTTTCCACAGTACAGGTAATTAACTGTAAGTCCTTGAAAAAAAGCATTTGGTGCACCACAGTCCATGGGAAAAACACTCATTAAAATGTAGTTAATAAATAACCAATGCAGGACTGCATTTCTCAAATAAAAGGTAGTTGTGTGAAGGAGAAGGAAGGACCTACCCAGCATCTGGAGATGTGGGACTTCAGGGAGTAATGCCAAGTTCATTAACTTTTGGTGATTTATTATTCAGGGCTGGTTTTTCAAAGGGTAAGGTTGCTAAGTCTTCTCCACTGGCCATATCTTGATGTACAGCCTTGCAGTACCCTGCTTGAATTCCGCCTTGGCTTTTATTGGATAAGGCATCCTCTACTTCCTGTCCAAAGCTGTTGTGTTGAAAAATCAAGAGTTCAAGGAGATCGTGAGCTTAAAGCCTGGCTTGTCAATGAGTTGACAGGTGACCTGAGCAAGTTACACAATCCTGCTTATGTCAGCTAATCCTTCTGTGAAACACAGTAAATGATACCTGTCAGGATCAGGAATCGATAGAGCAAAGGGAATATAACGGTTCAGGATGATTGATTTGATTGGCTTCATCTACCTGCAGGCTTGTAAAATACCTTCAATTTCCCAGGTGTCGCAAGTGGATGTAGTGAATGTTTATTCTCTGCACCAGTCGGGAAACGTAAGCTGTGTCACTTGAATATAAATGGCAGAATCAGTGCTGCACGCACCATATGTATGTGGGTTGACAGGTCCTCCTTCCCTCAGTAAACCCCAGTGTACACAGTTTGTCTTGTGTATCCATCATGTGTCTGCATGACCTTGTATACACATTATTTGCTTTACACATGGATTTGTATTGCCTTCAGGGAAAGTTCTTTGGTATTTGCTCTCCCATCTTTTTCTTTTTTTTCTTTTTCTGAACAAAACCTTCACGTGCTCACCTTTTCCTGTGGAGAACCTGCAGAAAGCATGGTCATTTAAAAGTTCTGCTCTGATACTCATGAAAAAGTCGACATATTTGCATATCTCAGGTAACATAAACTTCTTACAGATACTAAATGTTTCATTTATGATATCTCAGGCAGTAACACTTCAGAGAGAGACGAAAGAATGAGAATAGATGAGCTGAACTTTGTGGTTCTCTTCAGAGTAATGAAAAAATTAAGTGGAAATTCCGCATAGCAAAGATCTGGATAGCAACCAGAGTCTTTTTTAATGCCTGTTGTAAAGGTGAGGCACAAAATAATCTGGTGCTTCATAGTAGTAGTAGAAGTATTTTAATTAATTGTTAGGGAAGTGTAAGGCCTTAGTCATACACAGTTAATACAGTGAGAAAAAACAAGCAACACAGACCTTCAGGTCTTATGTAGTTAAAATCTACTCAGATTTTGAGTAGAAGCTCTGTCATGCAATGTAAGCTGGGTAAAACTTTGGTTATGAATTCAGTTGAGCAAAAACATGGTAAAATGGAATGAAGCTGCTATTTCTGTTTTATGTTATTGAGAAGACATTGACTACAGACCAGTGTTGCTAATCTCATGTCTAATGCTGTAACAACTAATGCTATGACATTGCCCTTTCCTTCGTGTTTTTTTGTGTTTGTTTTTTTTTTTATTTATTCAAGTCCCACCTTCAGATGATACGTGGTTACCTGATGAGGTATTAGGAGGTATATTTATGGGTTGTGAGAAAAGCCTGAAATTCAACGTACAAGATTGACAAGAACAGCAAGTTAGAAAAGCTGCAAAGTAAATAAAAAAACTATGTAAAACATTTCTTCAAAACCTCTTTCAGTGGTTTTCAGGCACCATTAAACACTGCATTTAGTACAGAGGTTCACTAGTACTGGCGTTAGGGCCTTAGCTCCCCTCTCTTCAGTGTGTTGAACTGAGTATCTTTCTTGGAAAACAGCTTTTTTACTTCAGTCCTTTATTGCTTTTGCTGTTCAGCTTTATAACGCGTATTGGTTTGCACTGCAATCAAACACACAGTTTCAGCCAGTGCTCCCTTCAGTAAAACTATGTGCAGAATACATTTAGCTCATTAAGGTTTGCACTCGATATGTGGAAAGCTTGTAACTCTTCTACGGCCAGAGCGTTAATCAGACCATGTTGCTGTGCTGACTGCCCATCCCTTCTCTTCTGTGTTGTCTTTGCAGAGAAACCAAAAGCTGGAGAAGGCAGATTAGATACATAGCCTGCAAAATATGCACATTCATTTCAGTTTTTAGCGTAGATGATGGGGAATATTTCAGTGTTGTTGCATTTTAACCTTCCCCAACTACTCCTGGGGATAGGGTTTTATATGTTGGGTACAGTACAATATATTGTAGAGAAACTAATCGGCAGATATTATTGTTAAACACATGAAAATCTAAAATGCCCTGTTCTTTGGATCTCTTTAACAGGCTCACTCCTCTGGGTCAGTTATTCTTAGCCTAGTTATTTTCATCTTATGGCATTACAGGTCTAAGATTAGCCTGTTAGGCGTTATCATGCCATCTGAGTTACCTCCTAATATAACTGTACACCGGAATGATTATTTATAGACAGAGCATTCTGTCATTTTTGCTTTATTTCTGGTAGTTTAAATAAAGAAGAGCAACATTCAAGAAAAACCACAGATTCCTTCCTGCTGCCAAAACAACATGATAACTGCCTGCTGAGGGGCAGGGATATTGTTTAAAATGTGTGCTTGCAGCAGATGCAAACATCTTACCTCTCCTTAAGCAAGATACCTCAGGGTACCACTGCTTCTGTCTCTTCTGGAGGAGGGAGAGGGGTGCCAGATTGATGCACCCAATGACAGAGCTGAGACAGGGTTGCAGTTGCTGATGAGAACGAGGATAACCAGGTGCTATTTTTAGGGGTTGGCTCTGTCAAGCTCCATGTTCAGTGTGAACATGTCACATATGCACAAAGCTCCTCCAAAATGGACCCATCTAGTTTTGTTACATAAAAGTGATGTCTGCTGTACGAGTAGCCTTCTGTGTGATTTTCCACAAGACATTACAGGAAGCTTCAGCAAATAGGCAGATTTTTATTGAAGTGTTCTTCATGGTTGCTACATAAATGTTTCTGCTCAGTAGAAAAACTTCAGACCTAAAGCAGGGTTGTTCAAGAATGCAGTGAGGCTCGATCTCTCCTAAGGAAGTTCCCTGGGATCTTTGTTTTGTTATGTATATAATTAGGAGCAAGCTTTTAGAGGCAGTTTAGTAAAGAGCAGCAGAAATAGGAAAGTAGCAGATCTTCAGCTGGGTGTCAGTGCAGCCTCTGCCTGCAGTTGTTGCTCAGGAAGCAGGCAGCTGACAAAATAGGGAAATACTAATGGATTACAATTATCTAATGAATTCCATCATTTTTAGCTTTCTGCTTTAAATAAATGGCATGTTTCTGTCTTCGTGCAGATTTTGTGTGTAATCAGGGGGCACCTGATTTGTTCTACTTTAAAATGTTACTGGTGTAAAAAGGCTTGCAAAATCAGTGAAGTCTCTGCATGGTTGAATGATACGGTGCTGGTTTAACTCCCCTTATATAATAAGCAGCTCATTTTTTTTGTCAGCCTGGCAGTTCTGTACATGACTGTAAAGGTACTTTGGCATTTAGTATAATCTGAGCATAGCCAACACATCTGTTTTATTTGTTTTGTGTCTCATGGTTGTAAACTCCTTCCAGCTTGTGGAGTACATAAACATGATGAGCTCCAAGAATTCAAGGCTTTTGCAGATGAATGTGCTGGAATTGCAGGATGCTTCATTCTAATGATAACATGTTCTTTCTAGTAATAAGACTGAATATCATCAAAGGGAGACAAGAGAAGTAACGGAATGGATTCTTTGAAAATGCCAAATATATAAATCATGTTTTTACAATCAAAGACTATTGTTCTCTTTCATGATCCCTGTGGTTGAAGGTATGCATGCCACAGGGAGGAACCACAGTTATTCAATTTCAGTGAAGTCTGGAATGGAATAATGAGCAGGCTTAATGTTAATTTAATAATTTCCCCGAATGGTTCTGTTCTTAATCCAAGTTTCCTTTTTCTTTCTTGGTGCCCAAGGCCACCACCTTTTTGGTGTTGTGCAGTAACAATATGAGAGAGGGAGAGCAGAGAAAACAGACTCTTACACAGAAACTCTTCTTGTACTCATTTAGTAAAATGTTAGTGTTGGCCTTTTGATTTACCTGTTCATAACTCCATTTCTTGCAGAGAGAGAAAGTTCTTGCTTCTTGACATCTGCTTTCTTGATCTCTAGATAAACATCTGGGTTGAAAATGTGTATTTTTTCCTAAGCCTTGTGAAGTCTTTTTTTTTATAGACACAAAAATGTAAAACTCCTGCACTGTTCAAATTTTTTATATTCTAATTTGAATCTGATCTTGAAGTTCTGAAGTGCTTTAAAAAATGTAGGTATTGCAAAATCACAAAGAAACATAAAGTAAAATACCTAGAATTTTTGAGATTTCAAGCTAACATAAATAGCGATGAAATTAGTATGAAGCACAGAATGGTGTTAGAAATAGCAAAAAGAAAATCATCAGTATTTGTATTTATACTGTCTTTATATTAGCATATATTTCTTGTAGGCATGTGATGTTACAGGACTATAAAGAAATTTCTAGGATGCTTCAGACGGCTCATCCTAAAAATCCTTGCGCAGCAGCTGCTGAAATCTAGTGGGACCTAAATTCAGGAGAGCTTTTTACCTCGCTCTGGTAGTTCTCCAGCCTGTGTCATGCATATGCTCAAAACTGTTCCAGGCTCCAAAGAGAGATCAGCTCATTCCCATGCACGCATCAGAAAGTTTGCATCCTTTTATTTGCTGTCACTGTTTTTCCTACAGGATCTATTTCAGAAGAGAGTTTTACTCTGTTTTGTTTCTATTAAGTATTGTCAGTAGTTATCAAAGAAATAATTCCATAGGATATAGTAAGTTTTACTTAGGTTTTCTCAAGAAGTATGAAAGAAGGACTGGCGGAAGAGAAAGGTTTGAAGAAATTATGAGAGAATTTTATAAATGGAGTAGTAGGGCAGAAATGAGGTATACAAGCATTTCCTATGTTAATATGCTGTTGTGAGGGAGGGTGGGAAAGGCTCTGAAAATGCAAGAGAACTATGTGGGAGGTGGAAACCAGGGGATTTTGAAGCACAGTTCTAACTGTCCATGAACACAGGAAAAATATGGTTGAAAACAGTTAAAAAAGAAACAACTGAGATGAGAGAAGTTTCTGTCAAAGAAATCTCTAATGCCATAATGAAGAATACATGGGAAACTATAAATATTTTAGAATCAACAAGAGTTGTTAAAAACAACCTAGGGCTGTGTTACTCTTGTAATGACAGAGAAGCTGGTATTCACGGATTTCTCTTGCCATTGCAAAGATTCTTTTTCTGTTTTCTTGGTCTAAGAATGAGGTTTGTGAGAGGGAGAGGTATAGGACACAGATTTTGTTTATGTACATTCTGCATATTCTGCTGTATCTCACCATTCTGAACTCCTTCCCTCCAAATGTAACTCATCTTTCCTGGAGAACTTGCAGAGCAATCTCAGCAGACTTTGCCATAAATTTCCATCCCTATATCAGCTGCACCATTCCTGTGTTGCCCTTTTTTCTTGACCTAATAGTTGGTTTTCTGAGCTCTGTGCTGATTTTCTGGCTTGTTTGGTTTTTGTTGGTTTTTGTTGGTTTGTTTTTTTGTTTATTTTCTTGTTTGTTTGTTTTTCTTCTTCTTGTACCAGTTTAGACAGGGTGATAATGGGGCTGGAGAACTTACTAAGGGAAATTACAAATTCCAAAATCAAAGGGATATAGGCAAAGACATTAAAGAAGGAATGCTAATGTAGCTGAATTAAATAATGGTGATGCTGTGGATGATTAAGGATACTAAAACTGACAGAGCTATTTTGTTTAGAAAATATATGGTTAGAAATGGGAATATTTAGGAAAAAATTACCTTTAGGCTAAAAATTTTAAACCTCATCTAAGAAAAAATGCCTGTGTCTGGTTACTGCTCATGTATATCTACTTGTCACTGGTATGCATATTTAGAAAGATGTATATATATTGCCTTATCACCAGTCTTACTCTGCCTCTCCTCACTGAGGACACTGGTATGGGTATATTAAAACCTGTCAAAAATTTTGGGAGCTCTGGGTTTCACAAGTTAGTTGAGGCAGGCTTGAATGAGTGTCTGAGGCAAAGTGATTTTCCTTCTGCAGGCCTGGCAGCCCACCAGAGGCAGATGCACCTTTCCTAAACCTCCTCATCTGTCTGCCATTCTTCATTTGCAGATACCAAAAGGTGTGCAGCAGCACATGTTTGTTCCCAAGACCTCAGGAACTCATTCTTAAGGACCTGAATTTGTTATTTCTTATAGGGAATACTATTGCAGGTGTGTCTGGTGCTGATTAGGGGCTCAAGGTTCATGGCCGGTTTTAAAACATTAGCAGCCAAGTAGTCTTTAGTGTTGTCCTGCAGACTCAGAAAGACATGACTGAGTGTACAAACCTGGCCTGTTCCTTTTTTCCTTTCTTTGGGCCCTCATTCTTCTGCTGGAAGTCACAACACTTGTACCAACACAAGTATTCATGTGTCCATTTGGACTGAAGAGCTGGTCTTGGTTAAAACATGACCCTGTGTCACTGCAGTGTGTGCTGAGTGTGGGGAAGGAAAGCATCATCTTTGGGGTCAGAGGCATCACGAGTGGGGAAGGGAGACACAACCATTCCTCTCAGTATCAGCTATGGCATATGGTGACCCCAAAATACATTAAACTTCTGGAAATTTCACCTTGCTTCTCTCAACGTTTTACAGGACAGAGCCTAAAATTTCACATTCAATTAGCACCTTGCTAAACTCCAGTGAACTACATAGCACTTTTCCATTAAGTAGAATTTATGCTAATTCTATCCCTGTGAAGCTGTCAATAATTTACCTTTCATCGTCCATAGGGCACATTTTTCCTGTTAATGAGAAAGGAAAATACCCTAAAAATGTACATTCTTTTGCATTAAATAGAGTGTTATATCTCTGTTGACCTTAGCAACTTGCACCAAAAGTGAATGTACTGGAACCAGTAGCTGTCTTCATCTCAAAGCTCTATCAGTTCTAGGGCAGTGTCTGTTCCTGGAAGCCCTTCAGGGCTCTTGCATTCAATTTCTGATCCATTCTTTTTTTGCAGAGAAAATGTTTTGCCAAACATTCTCCCACTGTAATACCTCCTGTCCTCTAGTTTTGTAACCTAAGTGTGCTTCGGTATATCCTTAGGCTTTCTAGACAATCTGGAAATCAGTAGAATTCAAGTTATGGTAGAAAAATTTTCCTCATGTGATGCTGTTTCCTGGTTGCTACTTAAGTACTGGTATCAAATATTTCCCAATGTAAACCAAAACCATAACATAACTAACTGATGCTGACATGTTAGCAAACACAGATCAAAACGACCATATAATTTCCCCAGTTGTTGTTATAAATTTCTTAGTGAGTATGGCTTCAAGTTGAAGGCACAGTTTGAGTCTTGTGGCTGGCACAAGGCTTTACAGACATTTTTTGGATCAGAACCCTTCAGAACGACTGTGCTCTCCACAGTAAAAGCCAAAGTAGAAGATGCCAGATCTGAAAGGAGAGAAATTTTTCACTGCTATTGCTCTGCTGTGAAAGTCTGCACATCTGAACTAGTGACAGCCACAAACTGTGTCCCCAGTGGGAGAGAAAGGAGAACTAGAAGCATTAGTTAGCGACAGTCGTGTTGGAAAGAACATGTTGTGACCAGGTCTCAGGAGGTGCTATTTGACTAATTGTTTAAACTCTCAGTAGAGAGAGGAAAACTCATCTTTCCCCTTAGATAACACATTCAGATGCTTAAACTAAATGATTCTGAATCCAATTATAAAGTCTACCTGAAAGACAGTGATTACTTTCTGCAGGAGAAAGGCTATATATATTAATCTTACATTTCTGCACTAAATCTACCTTGTTTTTATGTAACCCTTGCTTGCACTCCCCAGAAGGCCCGTAGTTATGCAAATAATTCTCATTTATAATATGGTTTTCCTCTTCCAATATAGATGGATAGATGCTTAAGTGGATATAAATAGTATTTGTTCCATGCAAAAAAAGCATAGTAGCACAAATGAAAATCAGACTCCTTCTACTTATGGAACTCTTTCCGAGCTCTTAATCATCTTAAATCCAATTAGTCTCTTCCTGTTTCTGACATGGCTCCCTTTGAGATGGGATAAGAGAACAGGAATATTCCTGATGACAAAGCCTCATTGATGAATATGAAAACTTACTTTTATCCTGCTTTCAGCACTTTTCAGTTTTGGATCTTGCTGTACATTGACCACATGTTGTTGCTGAGCTGCCTGCAATGACAGCCATCTGTTTTTAAGGTTATATTAAGGTTAATGAAGCACAAGTAAGGTATATTCCACTCATTCCTCCCAATAGAAATTACCGTGCTCATGCAAAAAATGAGCGACTTTTATATTTTGTTTCCCTATCACAAAGCTTTGTTAGGACCTCTGGCATACCTCAGAGCCTTCCGTGAAATATCCTGAAGAGATCTGTGATTTTAACCCAATCAATCTTTTTTCCATTATTCTTCTTTCCAGACCTCTTTTAAAATAGCAATTACTGTTGCCTCACTCCACTATCAACCTTTTCTGAAATTCAAAAAGAATATTTATTTCCCTTCTGTTTTTTATCCTTAAAACTGTTTCTGATCAGTTATAGAGTTCTTGTAACTTCACATAAAATTACAGAACAGGGCACAAATTCCAGTGAGACAACTTGTGAAGGACGTTTTGCAAGTCCAGGTAAGTCTGTGGACCAGATCCTTGACCGGTACCAAGTGTCACCTCCCCAATAAAGTCCAGGCCCTTTTGCATCTTGTTAACCCTTTGAAAGAATTTTTTATGCTTTTTTATTTCAAAGTATACATACAATTAGAATTCAAAGCTCGTAACTGCGTCTTAAAAAATCAGTTTGAATCAGACTTGATTTGTTCCCTAAATGTCTCTGAGATTAAAACAAATCAAGTTTAAACAAAATTTGGCTCAGTTGTGGCTGTTAATGGGGGATATAGTTTCTTAGTGAACATATGGGGAAAGAATATCTCTTTCCCTTTTTTCTTTTAAAATTACATACATGGCTCTCATTTGGCTAGAATAATTTTTTGCTAAAACAAAACATTAGAAATTTTAAATTCAAAATAACTTGTTTTAAAATTATTGGGAGATTAAAGCAATTACAGTAATTTATGCATTTCAATCTTGACTCGTGTGTTCACAATTATTGCCGTATAAAGAGACCATATTTAAAATGAAAAATTTTTTTTTCACCACTCATTTGCAATCCTGTCTGTAGTTGTGGTCCAAAGAGTTCAGAATGAAAAGAAAATATAAAGATTACAAATCTGATATAAATACTAGAGAATAAAACATATGAAAAGGGATTAAGGGAGTTATATTTATAGCCTATAACAGAGAGCTCGAGGGACATGGGCACTGACTATAAATAACTTCAAGGTAACAATATAAATGAAGGAAGGGAATTATTTGTTCTCAAAAGATGGTAAAGCATGGAATAGTAGCCTGAAGCAAAGAAAAGAATAGTTCAGATGTTAGAACTTTTTTGTCTGAATAAGTGCTATGGAGAGCAGAGACATAAATAACTAAGGTAGGAGGCTGGAGCAGTTTCTAAAGCACCAACTGCAGCTATTTGGCTACAGATTAAAATTACTCGTAGAGGAGTTGTGTTGCAAAATTTACAGGGCTAGACTGAGTGATGGAAGTGTTTTTTTCTGTTTTCTTACCTGTTACATTTTATAATGTCCACATTTCATGGTATGTGTTAATCTCTTATAAAGACCATATGGATAGAATATTCCTTCCAAGATCATTGAGCATCTTTAACCCCAGATTAAGGGTAAAAAAGATAGTTCTATTCAATTATAACCTCATTTATTAGTTGAATTTGAAGAGGTACTGTTTTCATTAAGTAATGGAGTTTCGTGCTGTAATTTGTTCTGGACTGAAGGAAGAAGTCCTCTGTTCTCTACAATCCCTAGATGAGATGGTGGCTGTTGAACACTGTAACCTAAAGTTCTGGGTAGGCAGAACAGCTTCAGAATTGTATGTGATGATGTCAGAACAAGGGGCATTTGCTGAGTACTGCTGTCTTCACTGGCATGAAATGGTTTATGTAGGTTGGGTGCTGGCATACTTCAAAGTGAGCCCTGATACAGCCATGACAGAATTAAAAAAGAGGAGACATGGCACAGACCCCAGCACAAACTGGAGTGTTGTAATATCCCATTGCCCACAGCTGGAGACCTCTCACAACAATATGACTCTAGTCTAGGTCACCACTTGGACATGTTTTTCTTGGTTCCTCCTTTATTTCAGTGTGTCTGGGGGCTTCCTAATGCTGTACATTTTATTTTTCAATTTAAAATTTTTGGATGAGATGCTTTCAGTGTAACCCAGCTAAAAGAAGTTTTATCACACCTGCCATCAAGAGCAGTGCAGGAGACTTGAAAGACTGCTGCTCTTTCAAGTTGGTGTCAAATATGCTTGAGAGTATGTAAGTGAGAGAGAGAGGGAGAAATCAATTAGGTAAAGGAGAAAAACTGCACAGGTATGTTTGGACCTCTACAAAAGACATCACTTATTTGATCTAACTTACTGTGGCTTTTTCAGTGCTCAGTAGGCTTTTATATGCCATGAGAACAATACAACAAAATCATTGCACTGTTAAATTAATATGACGGCTCTTTTTGTATCTGCTTGTCTAACATGTAATCCATTAGGCAATAATAGTTTTGAGGGACTTCCAGTTTTAGTTGTTGTGTGCAATATCCTTACAAAATATTGTCTGTTAATATTGTTCAATATAGATGTATTTGGCATGCATAGCTTCAGTAAGTGTCTGGATTTTTGCAAGAAGAGGAATATAGTATCTACTCATTCCTGCCCAAGATTTCGTTCTCAGTAGCCTTATACTCTTGAGCTGTTAGCACTACTAGACATTTTCACTGCTGTAAAACCAGGCAGGGCCTTATCTTGAATTCTTTAAGGGCCAACTGAGTCTGAGTTTTTAAACTATTATTGGATTAGGTTCAGTGTATAATAGCTCAGAACATGTGCCTTAAATTTCTCAGGTGTTTAATCAATATTTAGCTCATTTCCCTGTCTTTCCTCAGTACCTCTTAGCTGTTAATTTTTGCAGCTTTGAAAAATCTCTGTCTTAATAAGGTAATTAATAATTTTATGTGGAGAAGAGAGAAAAAAATTAAGATCCTATTATATGGTAGAGGACAGCATTTGATTTTATACCTACCACCTCTTTTTGTCATCCCTTTTTGGCTGCACTCAAAACCGTGTTCCTTCTTGGTCAGATGACAGCACTGGAAGAACAACTTCTCAGTCAGTGGCCAACTTTTGAAATCTGGCCTTCGTGCAAGGTGGCTCTGGAGGAACAGTGCTGTTAGGTAGGTTTTTAAGAGAACACTTGTTGTAGCTTGGAAATCAGTGGTAATCATCTGTCACCTCTGTGGAGCGAGCACCAGCTACCTCCTGGAGCAATTTGCTTCATTTCACTCGGTGGCCTTTGGATTGTACAAGCCAGTGTCTGAATACTGACAAATTTCTGGGTACTTATTATTTCACTTAGATGAAACAAATGTGCTTTGGGAAAGATCCAGCTTTTCTAAGAGATTAGACTTCCAGGAAACAAGAGATCTGGTTTAATTTATATAAACTTCAGTATAGAGTTGTATGTTTGCAGTCTGTATAAAATATTGTATTTTTTAATTTTCTTTCTTCACAGGGCTTATCATGATCTTCTCCTCTGTCACCTTTGAGTCTGTTTTTCTTCCTGGGGAGGTTGTAGCTCATGTGCCATAAAAGGTGTTTCTCGTGGTTTTCTCTTCAAGATGACCCATATAGTTGACAGCAGAGCTGCCTGATGTCTGTGCTAAGACTTCCCCAAATTGCATTGCTTTACTCTGTCAGAAAAACTCAGTATTGTTGGGACATAATGACAGCTACACAGTGGTCCTTGTACACTCAAATATACTCCTCTCATCATGAAGGCAATAAAGAGAAAGTGTTTATAATCTGTCTGCCTTGGGATTCTTTGGCCTGAAGAATGTCTTATGCATGTAGGATTTATGTAAGTTATGAGGCCCCTTTTCATTAAAAGAACTTTGGGGCCTGTTGAAAACTGGAGCGGACTAAATTAAATTAAGAAAATATTACTCTTAATTTCCCAAGATTATTAAGATGGCGCTTGTATGTTTACTTTGATTTTTTTGATGAAGGAATAAAGAAAGCAGTCTGCAGCCCATCAGATTTCCAATGAGTGAAAATGGCACTAAGATGAAAAGTCTAGTTATTTGGCATGCGTAGTGTCACATTTCATTTTTTTAATGTTTGTTACATTTTGAATGCACTGTCCATAAATACTTCGTTTTTTCTGCCAAGAGGCATCTGTCTTACACTGTAAAAGTCCTTATCACTTTATTTATTTCATCTTCTTGACTGATGGTATCCTAGTTTCCTATTGATTTTTCCAAGGTTAAACAAAATTAAGTCAACTCTTTTTAAAATTTTGATTAATTTTGATTTCCCTTTGTTCTTTCTCAATTAATGCAAAGTTATAAATTTAATCATAACACCTTTGCAAGGCTTGAATTCTGCCTTAGTGTGGTGAAACGTGTTTTTTTGAGGGGAGAAATCACCATACAAGAAAAAAAACAAAGAATAGAAAATAATTTATTATTTGGGACAAAATTATTTGCATGTTGTCTATGCTGATTTTGGAATTAATTCAAATTACTTGGATAGTTTGTCACAAAATGCAAACGGCTCTCAATTATACTGGTAACAGTCACTTTCTCACAGTGTTCCTTAGGGCATGTTTGTTTGCTTGATAAAATGTATAGAAAAACTATCTGTCTAGTAGATGGGAGTCAGTTCCTGTCCACTTCGTGTTTTGACTTTCTCTCCTAAATAATGGAAAAATGTTGATCAATTATTCACCATGACATGAATAAATATTCAACTTGTCCAAAATCTAAACATTTGTTGCTGTTCCAAAATTAATGATCTTAATTTATATCTGATGCCAGCTGGTAAAGTCTGGAATTAAATTGCCATTTTCTTTCAATTGCTTGTCTTTATATATGGAAAAATATTCAGAAAAAGTTACTCTCTGATTTGAAGTTTCATTTGCTTGTACGTGGGCCAAAAGCAAATGTTATGCATCTGTGAAGGCTTACATACTTTTATGAACTTGAAAAGGGAAGCATGAAATTAAGTATTATTCTTACTTATTATAGAAAGAACAGAATCACATGCTGATGTTCTTCGGTCTTTCAGGAAATATTTTATCTTTAGAATGGAGGCCCCAGGGCTGCCATGCACAGCTGAGCCTGAGGCCTCTGCAAAATTATATATTCTGCATTCTTTTCTGGCACCTGTGCCTACACTGCCGTTGTTGTTTGAGAAGTGAGAAAGTGATGCAAGCAGTGAGGCTTTGCTGAGCTCTATCCTGCTGAAGCTCCTTGGCTATAAGTGAGCAGAGGAGTAAATGAAAGCTGTTGTCCCAGTTTCATTACTGCAGTGGGATCACGCCATTGGCAGGAGCCCCAGGACACACAGAGGTCGTTGTGGGGAGAGGAACAGAGTTTATTCAATTTTATTAGTCTGGAAATAAGTTCTTGATAAGTAAAGCTATGAATAAAGTAATGTATTGTGCCTGTTCAACACTGTAAGCTAAACAGCAAGCTGCTGAATCTTCAGGTTCTGATCCAAGAAGGCAGATACCCTGTGTTTATAGCTCTGATGCTGGCACCCATACCTTTTTTCACCAATATGAAACAGTGTGTATTATACCTGGACTTCACCCCATAAATCTGTTATAAAGAAGACCTTTTGCTGACAGATTATATAAGCATCAGATCAAGAAAAAGTTCCTTATGATTAAAGATCTAGGTGAAATTAAAAGACTGTGTAATCGTTTCTTAATGATTACTTTCTAAGAATGATTACGATGGCTATGAAAAAACAATGAAGTCTAAACACGTCAGCTGTCATTATAAAAGTCACTGGATCTTTAACTTAGTATATTGAAAAGTTTTGTGTGGCTGTAAGTATTCAAGACTTGAATAAGGGCTTTATCCAGTGGCATTGGTAATTTGATTGGATGTTCATCATCATCTTAAAATTGATTGCAGTCTTCAAAAATGCTTTTTAAAACTTATATTCCTTAAAGCAGAGCAAATGTTTTGAGGAACTATCTTAGGTCTCACGCTCACAAAGAACTGAGTAAAATTATTTTAGTGTTATGAAATGACAGGACTCACAGTTTTGTATGAGGCCTTAAACTGGGTAGACTCATCATCAGTTACCTGGAACTGGATTACCCAGGCCTTTCAATAGGCAAGGGAAGATGTGTTTTAGGATAGCAAGGTGAAATTATTATCAAGTCCCATAAGTTATATGTTATTTTTTATTTTTGACCATCTGTTAGTAGGAAAGAACTAGTAACTTTTTTCTTTCATTGCTGGTAATTCTTTCATTCTTACTGTTTAGGTATTTTATTCTTTATCTCTTCATGCCGCATTTTATACCAGAATAGAACAGAATCCTCATTGTAGTGGTGGTCAAAAATTATAGGGCTTACTTTTATAGCAGTCTATCTGAGATTTTCAGACTACTGTGATGTGCTACCAACATTTATAGTTTAGAAGGAAATAGCAGTAAATATTTGTGAAGCTTGTGAAGGTGCTATTCAACTGTCTGCTAAAATGTGACTTCTTTTTTTTTCTCCCCTCCTGTTATTTTTGGCTGAAACATTTCAACCATTTTTGAGAAAGGAGCTAGACAAAAATAAACTATTCTGTCCTTGAAAAGTTCTACCTGCCTTATTCTAGAGCATGAAACTCTGATGCTCTGGTGCTTTAGATCAGGAACTTGGCATGTGATACTTGTGACTGAAAGACGAATTTTCATTTTTCGCTGCACAAATCTATTTTTGTTGGCCAGATTTAAATTGCAGATCAAGTTTTACTTTGTGTCAAGGTCTTCTGTCTTCAATTAGCATGTTGTGTTCTTGTCCTTTTTATTGATCTTGGTTTTCAAGGCAGAGCAGCCAGAAGCATCCCTGGTGCAATTCCAGGTGCCTCAAGCAAAGGCAGGATCTGGTTGTGTCCCTCAGCTTGTCTTGCAGACCCTTCCACCTCCATCACCAAGCATGGTAGCAAGTAGACTTTGATGAAAGACCAGTTGGAAACTGGAAGCATAAGGGAGAGAATGACAAGAAAAGAAAACTGAATAGGGAAGAACTGACAGATCAGCCAAGGAGGCTGTGTCTGGTTGAGGACCACAGGGAGGACTGTACCTGTGGGAAGAGTGGGACTGGATGGAAGGTGGGAAGGATAGGAGCCAAGGGGCAGCTTGGATGGAAGTGGCAAACAATGAATAAAGGACCTGAGAAAGGACAAAGTGCAAGAAGCCAGTAGGGTTAGGAACTATGTAATCTCATCATATTTTCTTCTTACAGAACTTTCATCCATGGCTGTAGTGGATGAAAGATGAAAATGTTTCCATAACTTCATGGTTTCTTGCCTGGCTACAGGCATTATTTACTTCACTTTGTTTGTACCCTCCTCAGGATGCTAAGTTTATTACTTTCTTCATGAGCCCACTTTATAGAGCTTTTCCAAATATGAATATATTCACACAACACTTTCTGTGAAGCTTAAGAGGCTGTTGTTGCTGTGTTATGGATAGGAACTAAAGCAAACATTTAAAATACAAACATATTGAATATCTGTGCATTCATGGTGCCCTCATTAAACAGATAAGGACTTGAGACTTCAGCATGCTTACTTTATATAGAACTGTTATTTAAGGCAGGGTTTGGGGGCTTAATTTTGTAGTCTGACAAGAGTTTTAGTAATGTATTTAATATAAAAATATTTTATTCATTTATTCATCTTTAAAAAACAGAATATTTTTGTGAGGTAAAAGATTTTTGATCTTTGTGCAGAATGAAGTGAGCTTCACTACAGGCAAAGAATAATTACCTGAGCCCTCTGTCTTTGTGAAAGTGTTATATATATGATTTCTCAGAGTCATAATATTTTCTTCCAATATATCAGTGCTTTGGATTTTGCTAAAACCTATTTTGCTAAGAATTACTGAGAATGAGCAACTGATATAAACCAAGTTGATACTATAATATTTCTGAGAAGTGCTGTCAGTTCTTTTGAGCTATCTTTAGTGATACTTCTTTGTTTCTAGTGGCTTTTCTCCAGCATTCAAGCTGTTGTTCTGCTGACTCACTGTTACAATTTCAGAAATATCCTGGATACAAATAGTATCTCTCTGTGTTCATTTGCATGTTCTCCCTTGTTTTAGATTATCTTTGGATAAATTGCTGAAATATCTATGGATACTTTGCCTTTGAATCCATAATTATCTGGCAATAGAGGTAAAAACACCTAAAAAGAATCTTCAAGCATTTTTAGCTTGCAAAATTTGGAACTTGGGATATGTCAGCTTGTGCAGATGGATGTAATTTGCACACTTGTTCTAGTGAGCTCCTAGAGCTTAAAGAAAGGAGACAAAGCATTAACTATGATGTGAAGTTTGGGGAACACTGTGCACTTTGATTACAATTACCACAGGCTTATCCCAGACCTGCTACCTCAGAATAACAAAAGCTGTCCTTTCCAGTGTTTTCAGGGTGACCACCATATTTCTGAATCATTCTACAAGAACCCAGGAATAAGAAAATTCCAATCTTTTTGTGGCATTTCTTGGTAGCTTCTTAAATTGCAGCAAGAATGAAAAACAGCAGCTTAAATATAATATCTATCAGTTGTCAGCTGATAACAGCCTGGGCAGAGCTGTATTGAGCAGGGTAATGCTGGAGTGATTGAGGAAGGGAGGAAAGGAGAAGGAGGAAGCTGTAATATTTGTCCTGTGAGTCTTTGGTGAAAATTCCCAAACAGTCATGAGGAGCTGATTTACTGTCAGCCTCTCCCCAGTTAATCAGCTCAGTTTTCAATGTAAGCCTGACTGTGTTTGTAACCATAAGCAGTTTCATATTGCTCACAGAGTGGAAACTCAGTGAGGTTTTCCTTACTAATAATGCTCATGTCAGGGGTAACAAAATCCATTTTGTTTACAGCCACAGGTGCTCTTCTGCAGTCACTGTTTAAAGCTTCTTTGCTTTCTGAATTAAAATTAACTCTGCAATGAAGTTCTCAGATTAAATTCACCCCTCTAAATTTTCTGATCACCTGCTGAAAGCATTAACTAAAAGTAATGAAATTAGGGCCTCTGATTGGCCGAGTATCTATTTTGTTGATAATGCGGAAGAGCCTTCGCTCACTCTTTTTCGTGCTTGTCCTTGAAACATTTACATTGTCATAGGGATTTCTGTAATGGGAGTGACTTAAGAGTGACTATTCTAGATAATAAGCATAGAATCAATATAATACATAATTTTACATCCAATTTAAGCACAAAAATAAGCTATTTTATAGCCAGTAAACTAAATTTTCTCACTGGCATTTGGACTGCAAGGATGTCTCGTAGCTTTACACAGGAAGCTTTACACAGCTTCATTTATGGACCATTAAAGCAATCAGATTGACAAATCCTTTTTTTAAACCGCAGTTGGAATAGTTCTTGACTTGGGGAATATATTAATGTATTTACCCCATGTCATTAGATTTTTTGTTTTAAAGTCCCTGATTTTTGTAATTTCAAAGGAATTATTTCAAAGGTCATCACCAATTTGAATTAATGGTGTGAACTATCTTATGATAATTACAGCTTCTGAGTTGCAAAGAAAAGGTAAGAGACCTGGAGAGAAAGAAGCTGCATTTTGTTCTTTCACTCACTTTCCCATTCATGTAACTTCCCATTAATTATTAGTTTGTAAAACTTTGGTAATATACAAGTATTTATTAATAATAACAACAATAGTAATAACAATAGAAGCAATAATGGTAATGGTAATAAACCCCAGGTACAAAAGGTAGAAAAAGAGATGGGGTAATGTTTGGGTGGGTTCTAACTGGGAAGGGCAGTTAGAACTTGTAAGCTGTTCTGTTAGCATCAGTTCCTTTTTCGTGGTACACAGTGCAGAATGGAAATACAATGTGAAGGACTTCAAAGGTTAAAAGAGAAAACAAGAGGTTGGAGACAGGCTTCTTTGATGGGGGAAAAATGAGAAAGTGAGAGTGGAAAGAAAGGAACAGTGCAGAAAGTAATGCGTAGGTGGAGGTAACTTGTTAATACTGTGAGCAACCTCAAGCCCTTTTTTGAGGAGGATGAGAAGACATTAAAGAGAAGGAGGAATGATTTTTCTGTGGAGTTACAAACATCAAACTGGCAAAAAAGAGTTAATTAAGTTATATTCTGGCAGTAGAAAATCAAATATGAGATGACATTTTAGCTGTGAGGCCCACTTTAGGCTGTTGAAAAGTAGTGGAGTACTAACAATGTTCTATTTTTTCCACAGCCTCAAGAAAACCTCATGGCTGCAGTGTCGCTGTTAATTTACTTTTACATTTTATCACACGTTAGTTTTACAAAGTGCATTGCATGTCCTCCCAAAGCTTTTGTTGAAACTTCTTCATATTTTAAAGATACATTTTTCACATTTTTAAGGGTAAAGGGTGTTTGCACCTTCTTTATACTATTAGTGTAACAGCTTACATCATGATTAACTGTCTTAGCAGAATTAGTAAAGTCTCTCTCCATAGAATTAATTCTATAATTTACTGGAATTTTACTGAAACAAATACCACCAACAAAGCTGCAGAGCTAAATGGAAACGTGCTCTGAGCTTGCTGTTAGGTAACTTGAGGGCACATCGCTGCTGTTACGTTGTCTCTTCTCTTTCATTTAGTACAGGATTGTTTTCTTTATTCATTTATAAATAAATGAGAAGAGAGAGAGAGAAGGATGTGGCCTTACTGAGCCTGTATTGTTTCTACAAGGGTAGCTTATAAACAGATTATCAAAACAAACATTTGTGCCACACTTCATTCCACAAATAGAGAACTGTCTGATAGTAGTCAGCGTGGTGTATCTCATGGAGAACTTGAATTTAATACCAGCGTTAGGCTTTATGTAAGAAGATAGCCTATAAAACTGGAGCCCTGCTTTGCTGTGTCGACATGTCTGGAGCTCAGAATAAAATTGAGTTTCCTGCTTTAGCTGTAGCTTGATCTTAAAATAACCTGCAGAAATTATAGTTCTGATTACAGAGAAAGTGAAGGACTTAGAATATTCTCCTAATAAAGTCACGGATGACACAAGTCTTAGTCATCTGTAGTCTGTCTGTAATGGGCATTTCACAGAGGGAAACAAGCCTTTGAAATTAGATAATTTGATTTGCAATCAGGCCTAATTATTTTAGGAACACAGAAAACCTTTGTTTTTGAAAAAAATAACAATCTGGAATTAGATTAGAGGAGAACAAGCCATTTTAAATATAATGGATGCCACGCATTATGCATAGGAAAACTGATGACTTGAGGGAGAGAGTTATGTTTGAAATGAACTCCACCTGTCCTTTTTCTTATTGCCATTTCTGAAATAAACAATTGAGCTCAAAGGACACATCACCCTAAAGGATAAATAAAATGCTTGTAACTGAAAGTACACTCAAACCCAGTGCATGATAGACAGTAATTTAAAAGTCCTAAGGAAGTCTTTCTATCATCTTTGGAGTATTATGTAACTTCACAGCTGCAGAAGACACTTCAGGAAAGTAAGAAATACTAGAAGAAACCTGTATCCTCATTAAAAAATGCAGATTTGAGAGCACCACTAGTGATCTGAAAACAAGCGTATAATTTGGAGTTAAGACAGTTTGGATTAGCTAATGCTATTAAAACATCTTAGTCTCTTTTCTGGAGTTTCTTACTGCATTGTATAAATTTGTTAAATCTTCATAAATAAATGGCAATATTTAAAGGCTTAATCATTCAGCTTTCTATGCTTATAAATGATTGTTTGAAATACTGAGATGCAATCCAGTGAATGGATCAATTGATCCTACTCTTCTTATGGATTCAACATGGGGGAAATCCCGTGTTGCTTTGGGCCGAGATAAGAAGAATCCAGTGAAGGCCTGAAGATTTTTTTGCCTATATAGTTTTGCTGGAGGGGGGCCAAAGCGCTGTATTATTTACACAGTGAATAAGCTTTCCTCATTTTCTCCACTAAATGTGGATAATTATCATTCATTTTAGGTTTTTCAGTATAAATGACACAGATGTCCAGACAACATATTTATAATTTCACCCCATCTGTGCTAATTTTTCTATAAATGTCCTTTTAGTAATGCAAGTATTCTGTTTTATCAACAATATCTGCAGTGTTGAACAACATTCATAGATGTGACTAATATTCAGCCCTCATTAAAAGAAAACATACCCACCCTATCCCACAGTCACAGAACAGTTGGAAATTTCCTGGAGTGCCTTGGTTTGTTTTGCTCTTTTGGTTTTCTGAGTCCATCCAAGGCTGACAGTGGTGCCACAGGGCAACAGAAAACAAATCCCCATAGTTTACGTCCAAGGCATTGTGCAGCTAAGTGTATTTGCTTATCCATAAAGAATGAAATCACAGAAATGTATATGCATTTCTTCTGAAATTAAGGGGTTTTCTTTAGAACCCTTAATTACAGCCCCTTCCTCTGCACATTGCTGGGAGAAGTGAGCTAGCTAACTAGCATGTCTTAAATCCTCCAACTGGGAGCCAGCTTTGTATGGCTCAGACAGGAAGAGTGTAGTGTATGTAGGGACTGCTGTGCTGTCATTTGCTTCTAATGTGCTGTAGGTGGTTCTTTTTCCCCTCTTCTCAAAACTTT
This sequence comes from Petroica traversi, assembly GCA_025920805.1. Taxonomy (NCBI): domain Eukaryota; kingdom Metazoa; phylum Chordata; class Aves; order Passeriformes; family Petroicidae; genus Petroica; species Petroica traversi. Next base: position 28,672,456 of record JAHLSL010000022.1, read on the forward strand.
TTTCTGAAGCTCACTGCTTCAGAGGCAAGCTTGTGTTGGAAAAGACCCCACAGTGCTAAGCACAAGACCTTTTTGAGGTCTGTTTTAATAAGTCACCTCAAATTCATCAGCCTTGCTCAGGCTCACCTATACAAATGTTGTGTATGTGTAATTATTTAGGCAATTTATGTAGGAAGTGATTAATGGTGGTTCAGGGAAAGTATATTTCTAAATGAAACAACTTGGTCATTTATAATTTTTCCCATTATGTTCCCCAATTCCTGAAAGCCACCAGTGTCATTTAAAGTTTAATGACTTAGGAAAATAATATTTCCAAAAGCATATTAAACAAGAGAAGCAGAAGAAAATAATCCAGAAATATAAAATAGCAATGTATTTCCAGTCCCAATCTCAAAAATTTCTCTCTTAAATTTGCAAGAGCAGTTGAGAAAAGAGGTCAAGACCTCCAAACTCATTCTTACTTAAAAGCAAATTATAAATAGGATAGAGTTTAAAATGGAAACAGTTTTATCAGAATCACAGGCTTCTGAATGCCCTGCTACTTAAAGATGTATTGAAATACTTCAAAGTAGCATTAAAGTACCCTCTTCAAGAAAAGTAGTACCAAGCTTTATAGGGTAAATTTCTTCTGCAGGTTTTGAGGTTATTTGGTCTGCTGTGTGTTCTAGCAGGTTCACAAGCACTAACTCCTGTTTTCTCAGGAAGGAGTGAACTGTATTGTTCAGTCTGGTAAATGGTGACTACACATCACTACAGACTGAAGCAGCAGCAAAGAAAGCACTATTTTTCCAACAACTAGAGTTGTGCTTGCACGTTTCCAGCGTAATCTGAGCACTCACAGAGGAACTCTACATACACCACCTTTTAACAGTCCCTACGGAAAAAAATGGTTATAGGACTTTGGTCTCTAGGTGCAAAAGCAAGTGAACAGCTTGGTGTTTTAACAGACCTTATTGTGGTAAAATAGCACTTAAACACTGCAGTTTCTTCATTATTTAAGATCCACATTTCAAAATTATTTAAGCAGAGAGAAAATCATGTGAGAAGGACCTTAGAGTTCTCAAAGACATTTGGAAGGCAAATGACTGTTGATACCTGACTGTTCATCCAAGTTCTTTCTTAAGGAACTAAAAGTTTTTAAAACCTTCCCCAAACTAATTTTCTGTGTTGCTGCAAGTGAAGTAAAAGTCTCAGTTTGTAAAATCAAACTTTTCCTTCTAGTTTTTTTCATCCTGATGCAATTCCTGTATGTTGGTGTTTGTATACCAGTAAGATATCCATCTTCTGCTTGATGAGAGCGCTAGAAGCATATTGCTACAAGGGTAAAACTGTTTCTTCCTATTGTATCAAAAAACCCCTTTATATCAAAAAGTTTTGGTCTGTAATGGGGTCAGAGGAAATTAAAGTAGCCTTTCATTCTCTGTTACAGGAACTTCCTCTGAAGTTTCAGTCTATCGGACTAGCAGGCTAAATTCAGCAGCAGGGATGCCTTCAATTAACTGTATCTGTTCTATTTGTAGTACAAAGGATATGAACAGCCTACATAGCTTAAAAGAAAGGAGGCTAAATAGAATTTAAAGAGGTACCCTGCATATAGCACTCTCAAAGGAAAGGAATGGGATCACTGCCAGTCAGCAGTTTAAGATCACGGCTAAACCAGAGACTTGGCTTGAATTTATACTGGTGTGCTGTCTAGTCAATAAGACTAGGAAGAATTTCTGTAGAAGTTGCTCATAATGTAAAGCACTCTGCTGAAAACAGTGCCAAAGTGAGCAATGTGAATGAGTTTTAGGCAGAATTAGTAAATTCATTTTAGAGGAACGCATGGTTAGCTCAGGGGATTGGTAGTAATCTTGAGATCTTCATCACTTGAACACCATTATGAATTTAACCTGGTTGTTTATGCCAATCAAAATACAGTGTCCTTGTTACTGTTCTCTGTGAAATTACTTTCCAGTGTCCTTGGAAGAAAATCCAGAACTTGCAGTTGGCACATAAAAATATTGAGAAAAAAAAGTTGTCCTAAAGATAATTGACAAAAAAATTGAATGAGCATTGAACAAACACAGTGATTAAATAACTATTTACCTTCTGCAGACTGACTCAGATGGACCTCTTGCAGGGAGGTTGGCACAGACTGTGGGGAGTATCATGTTCCTTGCCTCTCTCAACTAGCATAGGTCTTCAAGCTGTAATTTGACAGTGGAGTTAACAGCTATTGAACTCTTAATGAAAGAGAAAGGAAAATGAATGAAAGGAGTAGCTGTATATTTTGTCATCATTAGAATATCCAGAATCATCAGGAAGTGTGAAACTTCACTACATTTCTCTCAATGACTATTCCAAATCCCCTTGAAAGCAGATTTGAGGCTCCAGGGAATCTACACCTCTCATATCAGAATGATGTTAAAATCAGGTAGCTTGGCTTCAAGTGGCATTAATACTTAGTACACCAAGTATCTTGGTGTTGCACTGTAATCTGTCTTAGTATCATGGCAGAAGTAATTTTTCATGATCTAGTGGTGTTTGCTGGTGGTAAATGTAGATATGAAAGACAAGAAATTTTAGTTTCTCTGGGGTTACTTTACCACAGAAGGTCAAAAACCCAAGGAGAATTCTTAATTCAGAAAGCAGAAGGGAGGCTGGCATATAATAAAAGTGCGAAAGAGGACTCCAGCACTCAAGCTTTAAATTTGTTTCATATTGTTAGACATCACTCACCAGCACTGGTGATTTTGCAAGCCATTTAACATTGCCAGAAAGTGGAGGGATTGTGGATTCCAGTTGGTTTTCCTTTATCTAGCAAAATGTTAAAGGTGGCACAGATTGGCAAAGTTTCCATTTCAGTCAGCAGAGCTACTCTGTCATCTGGCTCTAGGCAACTAGATATTCACTGATGTCATTAGTTCTGACACATGATAAATATGCAGTAAATTTTCTGTGTATTCAGTAACTGAGTAAGGTGGGGTTTCACTCCAGGGTACAGTGACCCAAGATTAAATTAACTCTCTATCAGGAAATATGAAAAACACTTAGAATTTCTATTTAAACAGATTAATGTGACTACACTGAAAATAATTTTGCTTTGGAATTATGTTCCAGGCATGGTATCATGAAGCAAAACTATCATTGTGTGTCTCCTTGGTAGGGAAACTCCCCCACATAAATTTCGTCTTACTCATTTCAACTAAAACAGTCTTCAGTGGATTTATTCCTTTGAAGAGTAAAGGGCTTCTCTCAAAATACTATTTTTAACTAGATCTCTGTTTTTCAGAAGTGCAGAGCTTTGTCTTTGAATGGGAGGAGGAAGTGATTACCGATGTCTGCTGAAAATGCAGCCTCGTACTGTCAGCACTGATGCTGTGGACTTCCATCAGATGCAGGCTCTTTCCAGAGATGCATGCCAGCTAAATTCTCACTGCAAAACCCGAGAACTTTGGCATCATACGTTGCCAAACATTTCATTCTTAGAAATAAGATTGCTGGTAGCAAGTTACAAGATTTTGTAACTTGATGCCATGTATTAACGGTTGCATCCACAGAGATCTGATAAATGTTTATGAAGGTCTTTATTTCAACTGCCTTACGAATACAATCGATTTCCTCTGTCTTTTTGCTGTTTGGGGTTTTTTTCTGTTAATATGTGCTTTTGGGAAACAAGCAAACAGCCCCTTTTTAGTTGAGGATCTTTGAAGGGTTTAATTACATCCAAAATTAGATCCAAAATAAGTATTAATATTAAGGGGTATATATGTAGAGATTTTAAATACAGTAGATTGTGTTTCTCTGTATCACATTGGAATTTACTTCTTATTTTAACCAATGGCAAAGATTTGCCCAAAGGAATAAATTAATGTGTATTGCAAGAGAATTTCAGGAATCATACAAATCAGATTTTCATCTAGATTAAGCACATATATCTCCATAGAGCAATTACCAAATTTGGGGAAAAAATTAAAATATATTTCTCTCATGTTCTAATCTCACCTAGTATACAATTCATTTTTCCCAGTGAGGGGGTTTCACTGAGTTCATTGAACATGAGTTTTGCCAAATCAAAATCTCTGTGGCATATGAATTACATTCATCAGTCAGTTATTCTGAGTCTTTTAATTTCTTGTATTCTATTCCTTGATTTCAGATCACCTGCTTAGTCAAAGACTGTTTTAGAGTAGCTCACCCCTACATTTGGGAATAGTACAAACCAGAGATGAGCATGGAGTTAAATAAATAAATAATGATAAGCTACTGGAGGCTGGTGATATTACAACGGTAGGGGAAGAACAAAGCAAATCCACAAAGGTTTTCTGGGGTTTTAACATTTTATTTTTTTTTTCTTTTAGTTCAGGGAAAAAACCCAACTGTGTATTAAAAAATGAGAAGATTGAAAAAAAATAGAAAATCTTCTTTGCTACCTTTGAGTGCTGGAAACTGTAAGACTTGTATGAAGTAATTACTTGCAGCTCACAGAGCTCTGTCTCAGTAGGAAATCACCCTCCATCCTGAATTTTGCAATTTCATTTGACTGTTAAAGTAAAAGAAAGGGAAAGTTTTGCAATTGACTTCAACATGAAGAGAGATTATAATTGAGTTCTTAAAAGCGTGTGTAAAATTCATCCTTGTAAAAGTTTGTGTGATATTTTATATTCACTTTGTTGTAGTCGGAATTCCCCCCCCAAATTCCTAAATTCAGGATTCACAGATGTGTGATGATTTTTGCTTCTGTCTGTTGTGTTTGTGGCAAGGCAGGTCTGCCAAGCCTTGTGCCTGTCGAATGCCGCCTTACCTGCTTTGCTGATGTGGCTCACATACAGTGATCATATTAAAACTTCTGCTGATCTGCAAGAGCATGTGGATTGTACAGATCCAGGAACAAAAGTTTGGGAATTTGTTGTGGCAGGAACATACTAGTAATATCACACTAGATAATGCATTTTATCTACTTACTTTGTAAAGATCTGGCCAGTATGAAGATTTTGATAAAACCACAGTTTCTGTGTAGAAGTTGTAGAGCTGTGTAGATAACATGAGGATTTCATCTCATCTACATCTGAATGTGCTCCATTTCAGAGCTCAGCTGTTTTGGTTCTTGGCTGCTGTAGGCTGAATCTGAACCTGGATCCAAGTACCAAAAGGACATCTGTCATTCCTGTGCTCAGTTACTCTTCTTGCTTTCCCTGGGTAGGAAAGAGAAAAACCTGACAGGATAAACTGGAACACTAAGCTTGTATTGATGGCTAGGAACTGAAAATTAGAAGCTGAGTGCAGAGAATGTGGTGAGAGTTGGGGAACAGATGAGAGAAAAAAGCCCTTTAGAAAAAACAAGCGCTTGTGATTCAATGTTTGATGTAGACTAACAGCCATGAAACTACTTTTTCCTGTTCTTGAGTGTCTACTTGAAGTTAGTGCCAATTTAAAATCTAATTTAATAACTGTATCCTATTTAAATTATATCTGTGCAGTTGATTAACATTTTCTCTTACATTATCTGTACCAGTTCGCTTCTCAGGAAATGAAATGTTAAGATGATTAGCAGCTGAATAGTTAGTAGCAATAGCCAAAAAAGCCAATATGGTGCTTTAAATGGAATTATTGCAGATGAGGCTTTTAAAGCACATCATTTGGATTCCCTATGAATGAAGAAACATTTTTGAAAGAGAAGATTGTCTTTCCAACAGTTTTCAACTGGCAATTAATCTCTGGCAATATTTAATTGTTTCTTCCTTCTCCTGCATGTTTCTCTGATGAGTAATGTGGCTGTGGCATCTGGGCCAGTGACTGAAATCCATGTGGGGAACCTTTTTACTCTTTCAAGAGGTGTACCTAATGGGGACTGTTCTATGAATGCATATGAATCTGTGATAGCAGTCAATCTAGAACTTATTTCAACCGATTGTCAGGAATTTTACGTTTAAATTAGACATCTATTGAGATTTAGTTCTCTGGAAAACACTTGATTTCTTGATGTTCTGGATATTCCCTCCATATTTTCTTCCTGACAAAGCAAAGCAAAACAAAGGAAAACAAAGCAAAACAAAAACAAACCAGAAGGGAATAAAGTTATGTTATATTCTGAGTCCAAATCTGAGCTTCAGTTTCTCCTCTGCAAGTCTATGTATGCTACATTGGACATTGCAGTCGGGGCAAGTACTATTTGTCCAGGATTTCCACCTTCTGCCTTTCTTTGTGCCTTACAGGCAGGACAGAAAGCAAGAGCGGAAGGAATGAAGAATAACTTACTAGCTGCAAAGGAAAACATGCTATTTTGAAACTCTAAGAGAAGCAAGAGTATGATATATATAATATTTTCCATTCTATTATATTGAACTTTATAGGATGCTAAGATTTTTTTTAAGATATTAAAGACAGTGTCATTTTTAAGAAGGGGGCAAGTATGAGACTGCTTTCCTGTGGTTGGTTTGAGGCCATACGCTCCTTTCTTAGTGTTTCCTTTAAAGGGAACTAGCAAGACAGGGCAGAAGAAAGCTGTGTCCAAAAGATGAGTCTCAGGAGGAGGAGGCAGACAGCCAGGAGGGTTCTTATGTTGTGCCTTTTAGGAAAGCAGTTAGCAATCTTTAGTGTGGTGGTCATAATCTGTCTGGTGCCCATCCCACTCCAGATAGGCGAAGAAGAGCTGTGCAGTTAGAGTTCTCAAGAGCATCCAGCTACACTGTGCTCTTTGGCATTGATAAACAAGATTCCTCTGGGAAATTTTGCCTTCATTGTTTTGGCCTGAATCACCCTGGCTGTGACTGTTTCCTAGGAGTAGCAAGTTTTCTTTCTTTTCTGTGTATTTCTTCGTAGTTCCTCACACAGTACCAGCGGTTATCAGGAATATGCAATCTTATTTTATTATAGGCACAGGTCACAGGTCTATTCACACAACCCACATTAAAAATGTTTCTGTTTTCTGACTTTTTACTTCCTTGAGATAGAAATATCTCATGGAAAGCAATATAGCTGTGTCAAAAACTTGTGCTGAGCTCTGCAACGACATGAGCTCATTCAGCACTGGTGGCAGCCAATTTGTATTGATGGAGACTTCCTACATGTTGAATACAGACATAATCTGTATTCATGCCAGAAATCATTGTTTCCCACCTGTACAGTATAATCTGCTCCTAATGCCTATGACCTATTTTTAAATCTATTTCTTTATAGCTGCTCATATGCCATATTTATAGAAACACTACTGAAATGGTCAGTAAAGAGTCCAGATACCCGCCATGTAGTTCTCCACATTTTGTGGTATATTCTGAAAAAAAACCTCGAACCAAACAGTGGTACATCTATTTGTTACGCATATTTACTGGAAAAAAAATCTTATCTTTTATAATTTACCGACAAAGAGCTGTTGTGCTCTGAATTGTACATAACTTCCGCTGCCTTTTGCATACCTGTCTAAGCAAAAGATATCTGCTCTGTGTCTTTACTTTCATGTAGAGCTGACTGCTCTGTTATCTGTAGTTTGCCATCAAAATTGCAAACAAATATGTTGCGGGAAAATACTGTCTACAGATGAAAGTGCTTATAAATTAAACATGCCATGCAACAGGACTTTCAGATTAAAGACCATTTTTTAAACTTTGAAAGCATTTTGTAATGGAGATGATATTAAGTTGTACACAAACTACGTGGACGTTAGTAAGACCCAACAAATAACAAATGATAGCGGTTTAATCCAATGAGGCATTAATTAATATGATCTGCAAAGCAAATTGTGTGGTAGTTTTTAGAAGGGAAACTGGCATTAGAGAAGACTGTCATATAAATAACATGGCATTGTATCATTTCTGACTAAAGGATTGCACAATACTCACAAAAACCGCAGTACTAATGCATTAATAGGTTACACTGGTAATTGAAAGGTGCAGAGTAAAATCCAGAAGAACATTTCAGAAGATGATTTCAAGAGGCCGCAAATTCTTGTTTATCATTCTAAATATTAAGGTGTGGTAGCAGGGCAATTTCCAGTGTAATCAGTCAGGTTTTATTATGTATGTGCTCAAATATGCATGGCCAGACAAGAGAGATTGCAAAATGTCCATGTGAGGGAGAGTACACACTCAGTGTGAATAACTAATGGCTTCTGCCAGTAGATTTGTCAGTGTCTTTCTCTGCTCTGTCCCTGAAGAGTGCGGAGAGCAGAAAAAAGGCTCCAGCTTGGCCAGGAGGTACATGTCAGTCCTTCTCTTCTGAACATGCCAAGTAGCCTTACTTTTAGGGGACTGCTACAGCCTGGAAAGTATTGGCAGACTGACTGTAAGAGGATTTGGCTGAGAACGTGGGTCAAAGGAGGCAGGAGAAAGGTTGGAAATTAACATGAAAGGCTTTTGAATCTCTGTAAATACTCTAAAAACTTTCAGATCTCTGCACATCTGTTTTTTTAATGCAGTGTGGTTAAATGCATGGCTTCCCTCAGTGCCTTTTCACCCATTTACGTTTTTCTCTGTGAAATGACCTGCTTTATCATATATCAGCAAAATAGTATGAAATTTGTGTTGGGCTAAGAGAACTGTGGTACAGGTGAGTACTCTGGTAAGGTTTAGCAGCCAGAAGAAGATGACCAAAAGATGTGAGCAAAATCTGTAAGAATGAAAGCAACAGATATTTTGCTTGTGATCCTTAGTTACATTAGGCTGAAGAGAGACTTAAAACTTCTTGTCCTTTAAGAAGTGCAATAGTTACAACAGAAGGATACTGGCAACCAGCCTGTGGGTATGGGTTGGCAGACATGAATTATTTCAGTCGAGATCCATACTTCAAGGTCTACCATAGTGCAGAAGTTCATTAGACCCATCAGCCTTAGTTTTCATTTTCATAATTCTCTTATTAAAATCCATTAAATTATCATGCTTCCTTCTTCTCCACCTCACTTAAGGGAACTGTTTTTACTATAGGCCAATATGAATGACAAAGGAAATGAAGAAATTATTTCCGTCATTCCTCTGTCTTACTATGTGTGCAGGAAAGTACAGGGAGAGAGGATCACAGCAGTCTTAGAAAGACCAAGGGTGTGATTTCCACTGCTCTGTCCACCTGACTGTTCCTGCTCCGTGTTGCGTGCACTCATCCAGCGGGGAATGGCAGAAAAGATGGTTCTACAGGAAAACTGGTCTGTCAGTGGGGGAGCAGAGCTTTGTCTGGCAGTGGAAACCCCCTTCTCACCCCATTGCACACTACCCCAGTGGCAGACAGCCTCAGGAAAGCAGTATTAGCAGTCCTGTGGCTGCCTGGCTGAGTTTTCTTGCCAGATGGTTTTCTTTCCTTAGTTTGAAACAAGGTGAAGACTATTGGCCTAAAGTTGGTGGCTGTCTTTGAGAGGTCACTGAGTTGGCTGGGAGGTTGCTACTGGAAGTTGTCAATATCAGTTATCATGGGCTATTTTTTGTTCTGAAGTGGTCCTCCTCTGCTGCAGAAGTTCTGCTTAATGTAAGAGTGGTTTTATCATTGCTGAATGAAGGCTGTTCCCAAGGTGCCAGGCTGTCCAACTTGACAAGTTTTTAAATAGTGTTCATATGGTGTTAATTGGCTTAATTGTTTTAAATACAGGATTATGTTTTACTAGCTAAGTATGGGGTGTAGGATTCATACTCATTCATGAAGAATTAATTCTTTGCAGCCCATGCTTACTCAGCTCCTGCTTGTTTCACAGCTCCTGCACTTGTTTCTCACGGATTCTGATTTTACATATTGGTTTATTAAGGCAATCAGGCCTATTGCTGGCTGTATCTCATGTGTCTGCCACTTTAAGACTCAAACAGCACATACTCAGAGTGACTTCAGCCCATGTCTCATCTCCTTTGCTGAAACAAGACAAGTGAGCTCCTCCTTTTCTCCAGGGAGAGGATTATGGCAGCAGATCTGTTACAGTCTGCACCCTGCTTGGGAGCGCTGCCGAGAGCTGCTGGGAGAGGAGATGTGCAGCTTATGCACAGCGTGAAGCAGCTTAGCTCCCTGAGGTGTAATTTTAAGCTCTTCTTGGATTTAATAATGGTTATACTGGAACCATTTTTCTCTAGCTTTCCATACTAACCATTAGCTGGAATATTATGTAAGACGAAATTCTCTTTTCTAGAATGATCCAAATGGTTCTTTGTTTTTCAGCTCTTGGCAAGGCCTTAGAGTGTCTGTTTCTTAGTCTAGATCTCTTTTATATTTATATATAAAATGAAAATGTAAACTTCAATGAAGCCAGTGTTAATTTTTTTCTTAGTTTCTCTTTTTTATCTTTATTGATTTATGATAGCAGACCCCAGTGCTTCTGCAGTTTTTTATTAAACTGTTTGTAGCATGTTTTAATAGTAAAATAAAATAAAAAAATTAAAATCAATGTAAAATTATACGTATTTTTACAAAAAATATAAAAGGATCAAAATTTCAAGGGTTTTCCTTTTTCAAGGTACCTTTCAATTCATATTGCTTTCAAGTACATTACTCACTTTAATGGCACACATAGATGCAGTGGAGTTCGTGTTGTGGCCAGAAAGGTGTTTTGAGAAGAAACCTTTGTGGATTTGTATTTTATTTTAATCTTTTATGTCACTGCAAGCTACAACTCCAAAAAGCATAAAAAAACGGTTAAGAACATATTGTGCTAACAAATACAGGTATTTGAATTACATTAATCATTTTACTCAGCAGCTCCAGTAGCGTGTTGATACATCTGTACTCAGGAGACTGTGGTCAGTCCCTGGTGCCCTAGGCTGGGCTGAGGAATGGAACAACAGTCATTTTGCAGGAAGTTTATACTGGTTCAGGCTGTGCCTTGGAATACTGGGCAGCTTACTGTGGGAAAGGAAGCTGCAGGAGAGGGATCTGAAGAGCTCTGCATGTCCATGCCAACGTATACCCCTTGTTCAGTGAAGTTTCGTAGCAGGAGGAGGAGGAGGCACTAGCAAATGTTCCATAGTCAAAAGTAGTACCTGGAGATGATGGTGAAGAGCTTATAAAGTGCATGGGAAGGAGCAAATACACACCATCTGTTCAAAGCACACATGAAAAAAAAATGTGAATTTCGCTACGTGATCTCCTTAAATATGGTTGTGTTTAGCTGGAGTTTCTTTCCACAGTTCTATTGCTCTTTTTACTGTCTGTGCTCTGATCTTTATTCTTTCAGCAGGTGTCTATGTATTTGAGGGTTTTTTTTCCCTGAAAGTACTGCAGTATGAAAGAAGATGAAGGTAATTTAGTTTAAGCAGAAAATAATGAGACAAGAGTAATAACTATGCACAGAGTGAATTTGTGGGAAGTGGATTCCTTTCACTCCGCTGGGTTTTTTTTTTGAAAATACCATATATCATCTTGAAATTACTTTAACATGATGTCCACTGTATTACCGGAAGGAAGAAGTGCTTGTAATCCAATGTGACAATAAAGGTGTACAGACAATCATTTATCATGAAGTTCTGAACAGATCTGTTTCTTGGAAGAAGGTCAGTTTTGACCTTTGTTTATGAAAGGTAAATTGGAAACAGTTTATAGTGTAATACAGTTATCTACAATTACTCATTTTATCTTAATCACCTTTTGGCTTTGCTCTTTTTCAGCAAGATCAGAAAGTCTTGAAATGTAAATTGCATTTGAGGTCCATCTTTGAAGGTTTTGGAATTTTTTTCCCTCTGGAAACACCACTGTACCTACATTAAAAAAATATAGTCTTGGTTACTTTAGTCTTGTTTGTGTCATTCTACCCTTTGTTAATATGATTCTCATTTAGAAACAGGAACTGTGAAATGTGGTGAGGAATAAATAGATCTCTTCTAAATAGACATTGTCAAGGAAGAGCAAAGGAAGTGAATTGTGCAAATTCTTAGAACTGAGTAACGTTTATTTTAGAAAAAGACATATTTCTCAGCTTTCTACTTTATCAGAATGTCCTCTAAGATGAAGTGGTGAAAACTCTATAAAAGATGGTACAAATTCTGGAAGTGGATGAATAAAGATGATAATGGACAGTGACATTTGGTTGTTGTCCCATTTTTTTAAGAAAGATCATATGATTGTTTTTATCATCTCTGGTGTGGAAGTTGAGCCATTAATTTTAATTGTATTCATAAGGCATTTAAGGTCAGTTATTTTACTTGTCTGTTGACTATCAACTTCAGTTTTCTTCTTTTTGTCTGGGAGATGTAGATGTGATTGGAAATTAAATGGGATTTTATGGGTGTATAAGCGAGCTCTTTCTAAACCAAGAGCATTTGTTGGTCACTTTGGGACGCTGATTTGTGGAGAAAGTGAAAGGTAACACCATTGGATGTCAGTTTTACTTTCTGGTGTTTCATCAGTTGCACAGCTCTCAATAGACAGAACAGTACTCACATTCTTGCAATAAGTGAAATCAGTGCCATCTCCACTGGCTGCATTTCCACACATTCTTTCCTGCATGTGGACTGACTCTTGGTCATTCTCTGCCTATTTATACTGTGTCCAGACCTTACTATCTCCTGCAGAGAGCTTCTGTCTGCAGTGATGAGTAGCTAGTGGTTGTGTAGAATTTGTCTTAGTTCTGGGACGTGGTGGTTTATGCTGGTGAGTAGGGGGAATTCAGGTTCATGTAGTGAATTCATCATCTTCAGGTCCTAGGACATTGTGTGAAACATGCTTTATGAATGCTACCATGGCCTCAGCATTCATTTAATTACTTGAACTTCACAGTCAGCAAAGAGAGTGCTTGGCCAAGGCTAGCTCCAGGGAAATCCATAGCAGTGTAGAAATTTCAGTTCAGGTATGCACTATCAGATCATAATCAAGGGAAAAAGTCAAACACCAGCACATCTAAAAATTAGTGAAAATAACTTCATTTGCCCAAATAAACTGTTTCTTAGCAGCATAACCCTATAAGTGTGCATGGCACAAATATAAAACCTTGAGAAAAGTCAGGAAGAATTTTCATGTTTCTGAGAAAAAGCATTATTTTGATTAGAAGAATTACTATGTTATGCTGCTGCTAGTGCAGCCTGCTGCAGTACCTTGATGAGGGTGAGACCTTGATGATGGCAACTCAAGCTAGATTTCAGTTTGTCTCATGTCAAAGCAAACATTAATAAGCTCTTTATGGTAACAAGCCTACTCTAAGTGCTTAACCTTAAAATTAATATGACAGCTATTCCATGGTAAACCTTCAATGAGTTGTGCTGCCTTTCTCTCCCCGTCCTTAATTTGCAATGCCTGATGCAATAATTCTTTTAGATGGAGTGCCATCTCACTGATCACAGAAAGTTCTGCTTAGAGTGCAAGAACTTGAGCACTTGACTTTCAAGTTGCCTCTTGTATTACAGAATTTTAGCTTGTTGTAATGATGTTTCCAGCCAGGTTCAAAAGCTCAGTCAACAGGACTAAATGTGCTTAGAGTTGTTCATCTTAGGTCTGGTGAGAGGGAACTAATGCTCTGAGTGATTAATGTGTTAAGTGGGGGGTGGGAGTTTCCATATGACTAGGATTTATTTAAATGATTAGGCTGAGATTCTCAAAGGGCCTGGAGAGTTCCTCAAAGAGTAATTTCTAGTGCTTGACTCCATTAGTCTAGGGAGTCTGTTCCAGGCCTGATCTGTGGGTTTCTAAAACTTGAGTTTGAAATTTGAGAAGAGTTCCTACTGATTTTTGTAGACTTCTTAGTAGGAAATTTAATTTCTTGCAAAACTTACTTGAGAAAGACTCTCTCATTTGAGACTGAAGGAATGCCCACTGACTTTCTCTGTATCAGATGAGATGAAGAGAGAAAAAACAACCCACTGGTAAGAAAAATGGACCTGCTGAATGTGGAAAAACAAAAATGGGTAATGACTTTTGGATTTTTCAGTTTTCTGAACAGCACTTGCTGAGTGGCATCAGAATTACGTAGAAATTTTCAGTGTCGGTTGGTTCTTTGACATCACAGATGAATATTTAGAAGTTTTATATTAGAGTCTAGAATATTACAGAATACAGAACCATTTTCATTCAGTTTTTATTTAGAGTAATAATCACAGAAAATATCTCCAGCTAATGTACTGAGAAAGTTGCTGTCATCTATAAACTTTTATAGTTTGCTTTTCCAGTTCTTAAAAATTACAAAGGCAAATGTATGTCAGAGTGAGGAGAAATGTCTGTTTGTTTCCTGTACTCACCATAGTAAATCTATAACTCTACTTGCTGATTGAGCTGACTGAACCATAAACAAAATGAAGAAAACTTGCTGTATTTACAGCTGGTAAAAAGACTTATTACTACAGCAGTGTCTTGAACTCAAGAAAGAGTAGTAAGTTGTGTAGAAACGTAAGTATTGTTCTTACGTAAAATACTATATTTTTATTCCTTAAAATTTTGTTAATCTGAAGTAATATAAGAAAAGTATGCTAGTAGAATTTTGTTAATGAGTACTTGAAGTGAAAAGGTGATTTTCTTATGTCACCGAAAAGAACCCCAATTAAACTTTATTTTCATTATGTTTGGTATCCACATAAATCTGGGTTAAATAGGATTATTTGTTAGTGAGTTCTTCTCAGTGCTTTTTCTGTTCATTCTCATTTTGTAGTTGTCCTGAAACATCAAATTGACTCCCTCTGGTGGTTGAAACCGAGTCTCTGTATTCCAAAGAGAACCTTTCAGAAATCCCTCCATTCTGGAGAGCACAAGTCATAAATAATATTTTCTAAGTTTAATATTACATCATTATAAAAAAATATAGCAATTTTTTTTCTTGCTCTCATACAGAGGAGCATTAGTAGTAGGTTGGTACTGCTATCTTTTTTTTTAATTTCAAGCAGAGATTTACAGCCCTTTTTCAAGAAATCAAAGTCAAAAGAAAGTAAACACAGATATGGACAAATTAAGTTTGAAATCTTTTTCTATGGTGAAAGTGTAAAAATTGGAAAGGTGCAGTATAGATAAATGGTATAATAGTGATGATGTTAAGTGTGTCACACCACTACATGAACAAGGTCTTTTTTACCTAGCTTGGGATTTTTTTTTCGGCCTGAGAACATTATTTGGTTTTAAAAGTAAACATCCAAGAGCTCGTCTTTGCCAATATACCCTTTTGGTATAAAAAGGAATAATTCCTCAATATTTGGATTGCAGCTGTGAACCTGAGATGTCTGTCTCTGTTTTTCAAGTAATACCCCCAAATCCCAAATGGCAAAATATGAGAGACTTTTTGTGATTACTTACTGCAAATGATTATGGTTTGGATCTATGCTCTACAAAACCACAACTGTCTTCACATTAATGAGACAAAAATATAAGAAAGCATCCTAGAAGATTGGCGTTTCCTTGCTTGTGAGTTCATAATGCTTTTTGTATATTTTATGTAATCTCCTTTACTCCTTACGTAAGGTCTCAGTAATGGAAATGAGGCCATCTGCATGGTAGTCAAAGTTGTTTCCTGAAAGACAAACTGTCTGCAGCAGAAAATAAATTGGATGAAGACGTTTAAAACCTTCTCAACCCTTTGATCAAGCTGAGAGGAGCCTTCCACAGTAACTCCTCCTGAACTTTCTGTAGAGCAGCCCATCTTCTCTGTCTAGTGATGTCATTATCCATCCAACTTTGGGGCTTGACTGCTGCCTAATATTCCCATCAGCTGTATTAGCATTTTTTGTGCTTTTCATATTCTGCCACTCCTGATTGAATTTTGGAGTCTAATAAACCCTACCTTTCCTTTGCGTATCTTTTCCATTTCCCCTGCCTTACCCACAGTGTTTTCTGTATGCATGTTGTCAATTCTTCTGCTCCTAGGTATCAGTAATCCAGCAGGCAAACTTCTGAAAAACAGCAAGCCAGTGCTTCGGTGTTATCTATTCATTTTATTTGCAAATGTGCTCAGTGTTTTATGTGAGCAGAGGGGGAGAGAGTCCCCTGGGCATGCTGCATTTCAAGGCAATGTGGTACAAAGGGGAGCAGAATTGGAGAAGATGTATAATAAACATCTAATAAACATCTGCAACTTTTAATTCTGCACAAAACACATAAAAGCTTTACTTCTGAGCTAGCACACTAAGTAGTGTTGTGTTGCCACTTTCCGACTGGCATGACATTTACTATCTCATTAGAAAGATTCTTTGAAAGGTATTAATACACTTCTGTTGGATTTTTCCCCTCCACTGGGGGAAGTTTCTGATCTTTCCTCCTGTTTCTGTGCTTAGGATCAACACCATTTTTAGCCCAATGCTTGTCCAAGATCAGGATGTTCCATAAATATTTATAAGAAACACTAGAATAATAGAAGATCTTTCTTGATTTTTTTGGTTATAAAGGACAGGTTGTAAGCCTAAGAAGTTACATGTAAGTGCTAGATTTTGGTATGCAGTAAAAAGGAGAAAAACCAAACCCCTAATTATTGTAGTGTTTTGGGGAGCACATACTTCTACAACAACAACAAGAACAACAACAAGAACAACTACAAAAAGAACTGAAAGATACTGTTTTCAGTGCATTTTTGGGATCAGTCATCTTTTTTCCTAACAAACAAAGTTGCCAACAGTTCCTTGAAAGATTTGCCCTACATCTTGCCTTGCAAGGGTTTTGTTTGGAGCACTGGCTGTCACACCCCTGAAATAGCAAGGCTATTTGGGGATACTTGTTCAGCAAACCTCCACCCACTGTCTTATTTGCTTGGAGCATGCTGTCCTGTGATACTTCAGGACCTACCTGCTGGCATGCCCAAATGGTAGCTGTTTTGATACCCTCACTTCAAGGAAGAGCTTTTCCCCCCCTCTCCTCTCTCTCTGTGTCATCACCTTGAGATTAGAATAGTGGTAGCCCCTCTGCTGTGAATTATTCAGCAGGTGTAAACTCAGCATTGTCACAAAGGTGCCTGCAGCATTCACAGGCAGAGAAGAGATGAAAGAAAAGTAAGTGAAAATCCTAAGTTCTGGATGTGTTTGGTACCCTTTATATCAGTGATCAGTGGTGAGGCAAAGATTGCTTGTCTTTTAATATGGAATGATACTGATAAAATTGAAAACATTTCCTTTCTCATGTGGGTGTGCCATCAATCATTATATGTGTTTTAAAAAGGAGGTAAGAGGAACCTTTCGTATCGTGTCTGCTTCATGATTTTTGGTAGCATTTCAGGATATGATCCAAGAATTACGTATCTATGCAAGTGCACACACACAATTACGTCACACATACTTTCAGTTTAATTAGTTGATTTTAAGTGACTGACAGGTACTGATAATTTGGTACTTGTTGACTTGGAGACATTTTACCTACATAGTTCTTCAACCAGTAAATGATGCTGCTACCAAATCAAACCTGAGTTGGCATCTTCATAGAGTTCTCACTGACAGTTTGTGCACAGAAGATCCACAGCCAAAAGAATGCTGTTTTACATTCTTCCCTGACACTTTTTTGTGCATGGATACCATGCAGAGGGCACATTAGTGTCTAATTTGTTAACCTGATGCCATAACTAACACTGATTTATTACCATTATCTAATGGAATCATCGGTATGTCATAGGTTGTGGAACTGAGAATAAAGTTACTTAGAAATTCTGTATTTTAACTATATGTGCCTTTATCTTTGTCCTGTTTTTATCTTGCCTGCTGCAGTAGTATCTAGAATTTAGGGTGTTCATTTTCATTATATCAAAAAGGCTTTTTCTGGAAAGTGAATATATGCCTGTGTGCTGATGGGTGTATGTAAGGGTTCTCCTAGGTGAAATATAAATAAAGTAACTCAGAAACCCAAATATAGCTCAGATTGGATTTCTTGATAGCAGATCATCCCAGGTTTGAGTTTAAAGTGTTCTGATGTGATTTACTGAGCACATTTGCCTTTATTTCTGTGACAGAAGTGGTTGGCCTGATATTTGCATGAAGTCTGGCAGGCTCATAAGTAGAACTTTCACTCATGTATTCAGTGTAGAAGAAACAGCAAACACTACAACACTGAAAAACTTTCTGGCAATAACAAGTTAGATGGCATTTATATTTGTGCTTGTTATGAGTGTTTGACTCAAAAGCCTATTTGCAGAGAAGAATCTGATTTTAGTAAATCAATATAATAAAGCCTTTGATTTTTTGCAAAAGCCAGCTAACTGTAACTTCAGTGTTGGTATTTCAAGGCCTCTCACTGATATTTTAGAAGTTCGTGGTTGTTTGAGCTTCCTTTCCAGGCCCTGGGGAAATAAGAGTATGGTAAATCAAAGCCCAGATCGCTGTTTGCATTTATTTTACTTCTCATTATGACATGTATGCAAACACTTAAAAGAAATAGGAAAAAGGTATAACCGTGATAACCTCCCATTTTTAGAACAAAGGGGAATACTTTTCTGGTTTAATTTATTACACTTCTCCTTAATACTATAAACTGAATTGAGTGCCTCATCAAGTTTGACAGTTCACTTATACTTCTAATTCAGTGATAGTACTTCTTAAAATAGTTACTGGCTCTTGAGAGATAATGCAAGAAAATAACTTGAAAATATTTTTTCTCATCTGAAAGGTGTCTTAATTTCTTGCGCTTTTTCTTTTCCAAGTGAGGAAGTTTTAAAACTACACAGTGCATTTGAGTACTTAACTGCCTTTGTGCTACCTTTGAAAGAAATTTTCTGTTTTGATTTGCTGTTTTTCTGCTTTCCTTGCCCGTTACAACCAAAACCCAGTGTCAGATTGAGGATTTATAACGAATAAAAAAATATTTAATAACATTCAGTGAAATCTAAGTGGAACTTTTTTCAGTTTGATGCACTCTCTAGTATAATTGACAGAGTGAAGGAAAAAACTGCTGATTTTATGTATTGCAAAAAAAGTTTTGTAAGTGTCCTCCTAAATCTGGATGCTTTTGTCCCCATGCTAAAATGAGATGCTCTGAAGGCTGTCTTCTTTCATCCATGTTCTCTTGAGAGAAGCTCTGCATCAAGCTTCTCAGGTGGCATAAAGAAGCTTTGCCTATATTGAAGTTAACAGAGGAATGACAGATTATGCCAGCTGAGAATTGAGGTACCAGACTTTAGCAACCAGAGCTGAAATGATAAAAGCATCCCATGGGAGGTAACCTAACCTTTCACAGTTTATTGATCATCTGACTTGTACTTCTGATGTCACTAGTTATTCTTAACATTTCAGCTTTTTGCTGCTGCCGTCTGCCATGCAGGTCTTGCTGTGGCACTGCTTCCCCCAGGAAGCTGCCAGCTACCTCTCCTCCAGGGAACAGGCTCCAGATTAGGACATTTTCTGCACTCTTGAACACTGAAAAATTGCTGTAGCAGTTTTCATGTCAGTCTCAGTCCTCTTTAGTCATGGCTATTCAAAACTACTTTGCTTGCTTAATTTCTCAGCATCCTCACCATGGACACATCGCTCCTCTGTTAGCTCCTTATTTGCATTGTGGCCTCACTGCCACCTTATCACTGTGCCAGGGCTGCTCTTGAATTACAGAGTGAGCAGTGCTCATCTAATGCAGCTTCTCAGAGCAGAAATCTAACTCCTTTTCCTGTGTTTCATCCTCTGCTCATGCCATGTTGGCCAAGCCTTCTCCGTCCCATCTCCTGCCAGTTACTCTGTGTTTCACATGGCTGCCAAAATTTCCTTTTTACCCTCTGTTCCTTTTGTATGCAACTTTCAGCCTCCTACGGTACTTCATCTTTTCAGTCTTTTCAAACATTTTTTTCAATATGTTTCAAAACCACTCTTACAGCTTTTCAGGTATCGGTGCTTTTCAAGTCCTGGATGAGTTGGCACATAAATCTGGTAAAAAAAAAAAAAAAAGAATCTGGGTTTAAATTGTAGAGTAAATTTAAAGTATTATTTTTATTGGTGAGGGGGTGAATCTTCCACTCTTCTCAGCATTTAGGGCTCTTTTCTATAAATTCCTTAGTGCTCTGATTATGTCATGACTGACTGGATTGTACTGCAAAAAGGAAGGATTTTCACTTTCTTTGAATGAAGAGGCCAAATGGAGGCAGTTTCCTTTACACTAAAATGTGCAAAATGGTTCTGGTTTGTTTTCATTTTATGAAAGCATATGAAAACTATGAAAAGTACTGTGCAAGTTAATAATAACTTTAGTCAAGCTCTTTTTGTGTGGAGCAGAGTTCAAAAGAGTGTAGCACTGGTATAAGCTTTCTCATTCTCTTTTATTTGTAATACTTCACCAATATACTGTCTGGTGTAAGGCGTGGCCATTTCTTTGCATACTGATTCTTCTAGATTTTACCTGGGGTTTGTGTTTTCAGGAATACGTTTTTATTGCCTAATACTGCTGGTTGGAGAAACTTATCATCTGTCTTTTGTCACACATAGCTTTAATTAAGTGTTCCAACTTTTGTAGTCCTCCTTGTTCACTTTATAAACCTTAGCTGCTTTTTCTGTAAAAGTCTGCCTTGAGCAATCAAGGCAGAAGGAGGAGGCTCACCAGCTTCATGCCCTATTCCTATCTCCAGCCTTTTTTACTGTCCCAGCCCTACAGTGACTGAGATATTAGTTTGGGGAAAAGGTTACCTTGGATCCCCGCAGTCCCAGCAGTCCACACAGTTCCTCTTATGTAAGAATCATAAAAGTACTACACAAGATGGTCTGTAAGCAAGGCTACCAGAATTCTTCTGGATTGCATCTCAAATCAGGAATGCCGACTCTTAGCTGATGGCAGCATTCCTTGTTTAAGTTCCTAGATTTAAAGGTGGCAGGAATATCTGCCAAGAAAGGTAACTGCCAACAAAAAAGAAGATTGCCCTTCTTGGGAGGTGGTGGTAGGAGAGCGGGCTGCTTTATTTTCTGATGTTTTCCTTTGCACTTGTGACTTGGAAGATTTGTTTTTCTAATACACCAGGAACTGAAACCAATCACCAGAAACAGAGCTTGAAATGCCATCTCTTATAGGAAGACTTAACAGTTGTTTAGTATTCCCCATTGTAAAGAATGGTTTCAAAAAGCAAAGCCTGAGGGTTAAACCAAACTCCTTTACCTCTTTTTACACATGCTCCAAGCATCTGAATCACTCAACAAGCATGCAATTTTTCAAGTGTCTATTTTCTTTCCACAGAATTTCAAAAGCCCTCTGGGAAGTGCCATCTATGGAGTATAATTGATATGGACACTCTTCTGAGACTATTTTTGTTGTTATGTTTCAAGATAAAGGCAATTGAGTATTTATAGGAAAAATAAATACATATGCCTTCTGCAATGTGTTGTAACTGAAAATTAAATATTTTTCTACTCAAATTTTGGCATAATTCCTGGAATCACTTGAGCTTTCAGTAACATTTTTAGTTAATATTCTGCAGCCTACTGTTGTATTCACCACAGCTGACATGAGCTCTGAGAGTTTGTCTTTATTTAACCTTAGAGAGGAATCCCAGGCTTGCTCTGTAGCTGGCAGAACTGTTGGGAAGGACCTGCTGGGGACTGCAGTGGAGAGACTGAGGACAGGGTCCCACTCTGAACCTGCTACAGCTTTACTCCATTGGTGATATGAAAGTCCTGCAAAAGAAGTGAAGTTAGCCTTAATGGAATGCTAATTAATATTTGCTTGCATTATCCATCCCTTTCCTTCTTTGTGTAATATTTTGATGAATCCTGTTGCTTAAATCCTGCATCCCACTGCTCCTGGTGGTGTTTGAAGTTGAAGTTTTTACCTGTAAAATATATATATATCCATGTAGAGAAAATGAAAAAACGTAAAAAGCTCCAGTGAGAGTAAACATTCTGCATCACCTTTGCTCTCAAGAGAGCTGCAATGGCGTGGTGGTGGGAGGAAGATGTTTCAGCTGAAAGTCAAAGCTTTTAAAGATGCTGGTTCTGATTCTCTGCTCCATTACACATTTTTCACACTGACATGGTTCCAACGGAGCTGCTTTGTCTCTTTCTCGTCAGCTAGTAACAAATAATAATGTAAATGGCCTGTGGCATTAGGACTGTGAAACAGACAGTAGCAAACCATTCAGTTTGGTGATCTTGTAGTTACTTATTTAGAATTATTTCGTTGATGATGTTGGCTATTGCCCAGCTAATATTATTTAGTACAGTTTTAAGACAGTAATTACCCCTAAAAGTTAATATTTGCTATGTCAGCAGTTATTAGAACTATTGGTGATAGTGTTAGCAATACTTACTTACTGTTAGCAATATTTATGCCAGGAAATAAATGCTTGTCTTTATTTGTCAGTAAACATTGGCACTGAAATTACACGCAATATTATATATTTATTTCTGTGGGTTCAAACCTAGAACTACCCTAATGTCTCTTTTCCCCCACCTAAAGGAATGAGGTTAAGGTCAACTTGATGAAGTTGATATTGCAATGCTAGGTTTATTATTTGAGTGTGTGAAAATTCTAGAAGATGTGTAGATTACCAATCTGAGCCTGGTTTCAGTTGTAGATTTTACTAACAGTGAAGGGAAATTTCCATTGTTAGAAAAATCTGCGAAATAAGCTTGCAGGGTTCAGTTTGCAAACACTATTGTGAACCAAACCCTGCGGGGTTCAGTTTGCAAACACAATTGTGAACCAGACCCTGCAGGGTATGCTGAGCTCCAGTTACTGCTCCTAGTAAGGCTTAATATCCTGTCACAGAAGATGTAAGAAAATCCATCTCTCCCCTTTAAACATGATAAACCTTTGTCACCTACAATGCAATTAATGTTAAAAATAGAAGAGTGCTGATGATAAGATTGTGACTTGCAGGCAATGAGCCATTGTCCAAGTACAGGAGACTTATCTGGCAGGCCAGTCAGCCTACACGGTTTGCTGTCAGTTTGCTGATTGCCATTTCTCTCCGGGTTTGATGAAATATTCATGTCTTTGCTCTGCTCTCTGCAAGCACTATTGATTTCTTGTATAAACGCAGCTATATTTAGTCTAGACAAATGGAATGTGGATTGCTGCTGAATAAATGGGATGAAAGGCTGGGGGTTTGCCTGTCCGTTTCTCTTGGTCGGTGGCAATTATTTATAATCAAGAGTAGTTTTTGTAAGTTAAAGGTGATTTTTTATAATTTAGCGATTAGTCTTAGAACAAAAGTAAGCACTTAGACACAATCATTCTGTTGGGATAGCAGCTTAAGAAGCCAAATTATGCTCTGAGGTTTACAATCGCAGTTATTAGGGTTTTTTTTAGGACTCAGAAAGGTGTATGTTTGCAGAATTTTGAGAATAAAAAAGTGTGAGCAGTAGAAAAGATTTGGTGCCTTTTATTTTTGTAAAATCTTTTACTAATAGATTTGATTGTACTGTTAGAATTCAGTTCTCTCCATTTCCCGTGGTTTCAACTTTTACTGCCTCAATTTTGCTGTCTCTGCTACTAGAATATTTCTATTTCGTTTTGGTTCTCTCCTTGAAAACAAATACAGCTGAAGCAGAGCAAAAGGCCAAAATATGCTTAAAATCTTGTTCCTGAGTAATTTCCGACAGCATGTTTGTTTTCAGTTAATAACCTTATTTTCCAATGAAGGTAGTGGAGGAACAGGAACTAGAGTTAACATGTGACTGTCCTCTTGTGGATGGAATCAGAATTGCTGGGCTTTAGGAGAGACCTTCAGCTGCTATTTATTTTCCTCTTGAAGATATGCTGCTTGTTAGTCTTTTGTTCTTTTAAAACAGATACATTCACTCTCTTCACTTGATGTGAAAACCAGAGCTTTAGAAGTATTGTAGTGAAAGTGATCATATCTCTCTGTTCTTTTGCCTTTTAGTCCCTTCGATTTAAATTACGAGATAGAAAATACAGGATTCTCCATTATGTATTTTAATGCTGGGTTAAGAATTTATAACATTGCTACAACAAATTGAATAATCGATTTTCTTACAGGCCATATATAGTGTGCTATGTCTAATCCACTCCAAGAATGGTGGCCACTTTTCCAAAAACTTCTCAAAAAAACTGGATTAAAACTTCTCAATTTTTGTGTCATAGTCTTTCCCCATGCTGTATGTTAATCCTTGGTGTGTGCCAGGTGTATTTATATGCAGTAGCCATATAGCATTGAGTAGCTCTTCATGTGTAACACTATCCTCAGAAAATCTACACCCTACCTTTGAAAAATCTCTTGCAGTGCAGAGGGAAATGCAAGGACTTCATTTGATGCTGAGGAAGTGCCCTGAGTGTTTATTGTGTAGCGTCAATAGTGCCTTGGAGATTTTCACTAAATATTGTTCCATTGAGCTATGACATGGTTTTAGAACTGGGCTGTGTGTTAACCTGCTCAGCAGAATTTGGCAGGATTTTTGCAGAGAATGGAAAGAAAGTGCTAAATAATTTGTAAAATCTCCAGTCGTTGGTAGGAATGCTGAGGTTTGCGTACAGCATAGATTGCATTAAATGTTTTGAGAGGTCCATACATTGAAGCAGTCTTTGCGTGAAATGGGTCTTTTTCCCAGTAGGAATGCTCTCTATTCCCCTTCTCCTGTTGTATTTAACGTTGTACATGTTTTGTTTTCTTCTCCCAGTGGATGTGAAGTCGGAGGCTCCCGTGGGGCTGGAGCCCATCTCCCCGTTGGACTTGCGGACTGATCTCAGGATGATGGTGCCCATGGTGGACCCCATTATGCGCGAGAAGCAGCTGCAGCAGGAGCTGCTCCTGATCCAGCAGCAGCAGCAAATCCAGAAACAGCTGCTCATTGCAGAGTTTCAGAAGCAGCATGAAAACCTGACTCGCCAGCATCAGGCCCAGCTCCAGGAACACATAAAGGTAGCAACATTTTTCATTTATCCTTTACTTTACTGGCAAAGTGAACATGCTTAAGCAGACACAGAAAGGGAGCATGCCTGAAAGGTTTGCTGTGACTGAAAGATGGTGTTTGAATGCTCTTTTGTCTGTGTGGGGGGCGATAAAAGCCTTTTAAAGCAAAACCGCTGGCACCTACCAGTGATCTGCTCACAGCAGACTAAGGCAATCATCAAGCTCAGGAAGCCACCAGATCCACAAAAAATCGAATTACCTGTTTTACAACCTGAATTTTCAGCTGAACTTCAATATGATTGGTTTTTCGATATATACACTTTTTAGTATATTAAAACACTACTGTTTGAGTTTGTGACCACAAATCAGATTGATAGGCATGTGCATAATATTTGCATTTGTGAAATGGAGGCAAGCCCTGATAGTGTTGTGTTTTCACTCTTCTCTGAGCTGCCTCATATAATGCAGAAAGAAAATGATTTATGGGATGGCATACACTATGGCAGGATCGCTGTAATGGATTTCGACTGGGAATTTATGATCTTGCCTTTCATTTCATTTTTTCCTTCTTATCTGCTTCCCACTGTGCTGCTGTGCTAAGCTTACACTTGACGGAGCTGACAAATGCAGCAGAGCACAGCAGCCATAGTTGGGTGATGCACAGGCAAAGAACAATGTGAAGTTTCCAGACATCTTTGCCAAAAGAGAAGGAAGTGAAACCAGAGCAGCAGGCTGCTACCTGACATTAGAGTTGAATTTGGTGACAGCCAGTAATGTGCTATGCTACTTAAAAGTCAGTTAAGAGATGAAAAGAAGTGTAAGCATAAAAGCAAGCTGTGATCCTCAGTTACTCAAGGGGGTTGTTTTAACCACGACTGACCTAGAAAGCACTGCAAACTGCACTTTCTCATGTCTTTTTGTTCTGTGCAAGTTACAACAGGAACTCCTAGCCATTAAACAACAGCAAGAACTCCTTGAAAAAGAGCAGAAACTGGAGCAGCAAAGACAAGAGCAGGAACTGGAGAGGCATCGCAGAGAGCAACAGCTTCCTCCCCTCCGTGGCAAAGAAAGAGGACGAGAAAGTAAGAGCCAATGTACCATGAATCCTAATAAGAAATGAATCTATTCCCTTTTGCATTCTCCCAGCCAAAATGAACTATGAACAGGAACCTGAAGGAAGCCTATTCCTGTGTGAAATACGCAGGTCGAGAAGTCAAGACTGCTTTGAGGAGGGCAGGGCCACCCACTGCACCCACAGAAACACATTTCTGGTTTGTGTGCTGACTTAGAGGACTGCAGGAAAGCACAGTTTGACAGACGTGTATATATGCTTCTCTAGAGTCAAGCTCTTTGTATAAAAAAAAAAAGAGGAAATTCAAAAGCATAAAGCTTCACATGAGAACTTTCTGAAGAGCTTATTTCTCAATACAGAAAGCACTACAAAACAGCAAAAAATTATATTAGTTGCTGGGCATTGTTTCAAGGCTGAAAATAAAATGAAATATTTAAGAACATCTTAGGATGAGACTTCTGAATATTTTCGTAGGACTTTTTCAGACTGCCTTGCATTTTTTCTTGATGCCATTTCATGAGGCATAACCAAGACTTATTTCTAGCTTATATATAGCTATAGAGAAAATAACTATAAAGGGTTTTTAGGATTCGGTGCTCACTAGAGGGAGACAAATACAAATAATTCTCTTTGGTTAGGTCCCTTTGAAAATCGGGTTGAAGTACAGTGTGAAGATATTCAAAATGAAGCTGTCACAAACAGATACTATTACTTGCCCTACTAAATGAGCACAAGAATTAACTGACAAAGACTGAAGCAGAAAAGAGGTATTTTTTTCTTGGGTGGAAAAGTATATCAGTTCAACAGATGTAGGTGCACCATGTCGTAGGTTTTAGAAATTAAGGTGTCCATGGTTCTTTTAGTGCTTTGAAGAACAATGAGTCCATAAAAGAAAGTCCGTCCTATTGACCCAGAAATGTGAGGGTGTGGAAACTGCAGAAACAAAAGGTTTCTCTAAGTAGTATAAAAAAATAAAATCAACCTCCATATGAACAGTTGGGCTTTATTAGTGTTCCTGCCAGAAGACAGCAGAGATGTGACCTCAATGGTTCCCTTCTCAATTTGAACTTGCTGGGTGGCTGTTCAGTATGTAGCAGCCAGCCAAGCAGCTTGTGGCCCCTCCAGGCCCAGCCCTGGAGTTTGTTAGTTTGTTGGTAGTGATGATCTTTTTAATGAGTGGAGGAGGGAAGGGAGGTGTGGGTAGGGGAGTAGGGGTATGAAGCAGAGAGGTAGTAGAGGTGTTTTGTGGGCAGTGGATCACATGGGACATGCTCAGCATCTCAGCTGTGGTGTGTCAGAGTTGGGTAACCAAAAATGCCTGAGTGCTGCAACTTTGAATGAAATGAGGTTTCATGCCATTTTTTATCACTGATTATGGAAAACTAAAAGATTTTTTGTTTTCATACTTTTTTTTTCCTTAATGAACACTATTTTGGCTATGAGTAAAGAAGCATATCCCATGCTGCAAGCTTGAATTGGCAGTTTAACCTTGCAAATGACATGCTCTATTTTTTGTTCTGTATTGAGCTAGCCACCAAGAGAGGTCAAAATGCAGTATTATTTTTTCAGACATCACAGATAGAGGTTCTTAAGGGGCTCCAATTAAAAGCCTCACTGCTGGCTCTTTCTACAGTCTTCTGCTTATAACCAAGACTGTGTTCAGAGGGCAGTTTTGCTGTGTTACTACTATTACTTTATTAAAAGAAAGACCATTCGTTACTAAAAACTCAAGCTGACCTTTTGTTACTGTCTTTTTAGTTCAATCACTGGTTTTGTATTTGGATTGTTGGGAACTATCAGGAAATAATTTAAATTCTTTAGATACATCTGGCCCTGGATAAATGGCCTCATCTACTGTTGAAATATTCCTTATGACTTCACTGGATTTTTGGGTCATGGCCAGCTTCAGGCTTCTACAGACAAGCATTTAATCCAAATGTTATCTCGTTTTGACTGTCTTCCACCTTTTTTATAGTTCACAAAACTTCCAGCAATAAGGCACAGACTCTGTTTTGGAGCTTGTTTTCTCTAAAAAGGTGGTTTTTTTTTTTAAAGATAAGATGCATTTAACTCTGTGTTTCTTAGGGGCAGTGGCCAGTACAGAAGTGAAGCAGAAACTTCAAGAGTTCCTGTTGAGTAAATCGGCAACAAAAGACTCCCCAGCAAATGGGAAGAATCATTCCATGAGCCGCCATCCCAAGCTCTGGTACACGTATGTTCAGTATTAAACTGCTTCCTTGTCTCGTGGAGGTATCAGCTAAAACTTGGCAGAATGCTTTTCCAGCAGGGGTGTTGAGAGGCTGCCTCCAGAGCAAGGCAGAAGTTCAACCCAAAAATTATCAAAAAGCCAGAAGTGTTATATTTCTGGTTGAACTGAGGAGTATTCAATGTTCAGTGATGAGATGAGAACTATACAGAACAAGACTCTCAAAAATTTGTAAATTTTTTTTATTTCAGCTGCTTCATCTTTTGTTGCTATCACAAATTTTACAACTATACCTGCCATTTTTCCGAGTATCTTAAATTTTTACAGTTAGAACAATTTTGTATTTGTCTCACTTGGATTTTGGATCAATCACAAAACATTTCCTCTTAAAGAGATGCTGCTTTGCTTCCAGTGAAGTTGATTGAATGTTTTAAGTAATTCACAAAGATTTTGAGAAAGACAGTGGTCATAACTTTTCTGAGTCATAGATTTTAGTATCCAAACTGCATATTCTTATGCTAACTCAGAATTGGCAAGAATTTGCTTAGGCCATGGAAGCAAGTGATTTGTTGAGTCTTGCAAAGGGGCTATTGACATGTTAACAGTTTCAGTTTTGCAGTTTTTATTCCACACATAAATGAATCCAACAAAAAGAACTTCTGTTGCATTTCTGAAAGACTTCAATGTCAAGCCCGATTTGACCTTCCATAGGACAAACAGAAATGCGTATGGTACACCAGATTTCCATCTTGTACTTATTTTTTTTAAAAAGGATTACTGAAGGCTGGCTGTTGGAGTTTGCATTCTGAGCTAACGAGAGCATTTTGGTAAAATGATTTAATGTATCATTTTGCCACTGGTTTTCGTGGAGATACAGTAATTAATTAATTTTTTTCTTCCAAATAATGCGTAAAAGTCTCTTGAATAGGTAAGATTTCTGGACTAATAGTCTGAGCTTCAGTTGACTGAGAATGAGGAGCTCTGCAGAGGATGCTACACTACAGAAAGTAGCACTTCCTCTAATGACAGAGACATATTATTGATTAACCACACTGCCTTCGAAAGACAAGCAGAGTCTGTAAAAAGCCCAGTAAAATTATGTTTAGATAATTTGAAAGTTTGAAAGTTTTTCTCTTTTCTCTCTCTCCTCCTTTAGCTAAAAAGGATCAACCAGTCCCCCTTCCCCCCACCAGAAAAACTTCGACCCCTATTTCTGAGCCGAATAATGCAATTTCTATGCAGTTGCTCAGAAAGCTCTGCCCATAATACTTTCTTCATCCAGCAGTTGTCAGAAAACGCTCTTCAGCTTGGATCTTCTCTGCTGACATGAGAGCTATGTGCTGCAGAGTGGTGTGCTCACAAAATTTACAAATTGAACTTAAATTCAAGGTTTATTTACCTTGTCCACTAAATAATTTGGGGGAGGGGAGTATCCAATAGATAATAATTCAATAATTTTATACAAGCCCTCCTCCCCTGAAAATCCCGTACATTTTGATAGAGAAGGCTTGATCAATATACATCTACTTGTATGCGATAAACAAGCCCTAAATGGCTTTTGCTCTGTGTCAGCTGATTCATATTAAAAAGCAGCCACCTGAAATGGTCAACTCCCAAACTGGTGACAGCTCCTGTCTGTAGATCAACATGAATCTTACCCTATCTGACTTGCATAATGAGTGCAAAAAATGTGGTTTTGGGAATCCCAAGGAGTTCCATAACTTACTGTAAGAGTGAAATTGGTTACATGAGCCTGTGGTTTGTGCACACTTAGATGAACAAGAACATAAACACAGCTGAGACGTGTACAACATGTGTGGATAGTTACTGCTGGTCACCTCAGTGACTGCTAATTTGTGACCTCTGTGTCTGCTGCAGGGCTGCCCACCATACCTCGCTGGATCAAAGCTCTCCACCCCTGAGTGGGGCCTCGCCACCATACAAATACACTTTACCAGGAGCACAGGATGCCAAGGATGATTTTCCACTTCGTAAAACGGGTGAGTTAGCGTCGTTTATTCGAGCCCCTTGCCCAGCAGTTCTTCCCACCCCTTATTTTAACCCGGCTGCCCATCAGCAAGGCATATATCACATTCCACAAATCTTGTTCAAGATGATGCTATGGGTAAGTCCAAAGATCCAGACTGCATATTTACACGGTCGGCCTGGCCACATGGTACCAAGAGTTGGTGTTTCCCAGTGCTGACAGCTAGTGTGGGCTTCAGTTCTGATACATTTTGTTTATAAACAGATTATAATTTCACGATCTTTATTTTCTTTGCCTCACTATTACTTCTGGCTTTAATAACTCTTTCTTCCCTGCTTGGTAGATACAGTACCTATCTTCGGATCGTATTCTGCCTTCAGACAATGTCAGGGCATTTTGAGGGGAAATCATGGAAAGAGGAGGAATTGGATTAGTATTGTATTTTGTATCACTGGTCGTCAAAGTATGTATGCATATCACAGAATCACAGAATATTCTGAGCTGGAAGGGTCCCAGAAGGGTCATGGAGTCCAGCTCTTAAGTGAATGGGCTGTATGGGGCTGTACCTGTGACCCTGGTGTTGCCAGCACTGTGCTCTGTGCACGTATACACATTTGCATGTCTTCTGAAACTTAGAAAATGTTCTTTTGAAGGTTTTAGAATATTTTAGAAGGTCTAACAATAGCATGTTTTATCTTGACAGCAGGTGAGCTGTAGACTTAGCTTTTTCTGCACCATAAAGAAAGCTAGAATGGCAGTGGAGTCCATGTGGCTGTTGCCTCAGGACCTTGGTGCAGTGACTGGTATCCAGGAATGCAGGGAGACACTCAGAGGAGGGGGGAAAGGAAAAGAAAACATTAGATCGCTTATTGCATGAGTCTGCTGTTGAGTGATATAGTTACGTTCAGAGAGAAAGTCTGACCCCCTACTGTGCTAACAGCCTTTGAATGTGATTTAGCCACTGGGAGATTGAAAACTAACTGCAAAACTGACTTGAAAAGAAGTGCCATTTGGAAGCAGCATGTATTCAGAGAGAAAATCCAGTCTATATCTAATACTTGGGGGCAGACTCTCTAAGCTCATATTATATCCCCAAATATTTTCAAGGGAATGGAAGCATGAAAAGCAAAATGCTAATTTATTCTAGCTGAATTATTCTTTGTACAATATGGTGGCAATATAACAAGATTCTATAAAATCTTGTTCAGGCTGTTCATCACAATAAACCCTTATGTGGTTCTCTGCTTAATACTACTGTACAATGTATATTTTCTATGCCAATAGACTATACATTTTCATTTTTTATACAAAAAGATACATTCTACATCTTCTAAATGCTGTGAATTCATCTACATGTATTTGAAATGCTAGCTTTAATTTTTCTTCCATGTTTATATATCTTAAACGTTGTGATTGATATTTATGATGTGTCAGACTGTTGATCTGTAAAACAAAACATTTTCAAACTTTGTAACAGTAAAGTTCTCGTGCAGCTGCTAATACTTTTATATCTCTGTGGGGGTTTCAAAATATTCCTTAATTCAATTCCCATTGTCTGCATAAGAGGACTATAATATAATTAAATCCAGATGTTTTCTATATGTTATTCCAAATATTTGGGCATGCAGTGCATCAGTTCCAAAATTGAACAAAGGACATGATGACTCTCTGAAAAGATATCTACAGAATAAATAGACAAATACTAATATAATCATTAGTATAACCGTTTCTATGACATTGACATAGTGATTCTGATAAGCAAATATAAATGAAGTGTACAGCATGTTGTATGTTACCAACAGAGGATATTTGATAGCTCTCCATATCCTTGAAAATAACAACTGTTAATATCCTGTTTACACATCCAGTCTCTCTGTGCACTAGAGATGTTTAATTCCAGCCTTCAGCAATGTCCTCACAAAGTTTTCAATGATTGTTCATCAGGTTGAGTGTAAAAGCAACAGGAACCAAATCGACACAAGTCAAATGACCCTAAACTGATCTGGGTGGCTGTAGGGCCATCCTCCAGGCAGAGGGGACATTGTGGAGCCTGTGTCATCCTCACGGGACCTTACTAGACAAAGATGTCCCAGGAACACTCATGTATATGGACAGGCTTTAAGCCTGCAGAAATCTGACCTTTGCCATGAGGGGTGAACCTCTTTTCCTCCCCTCTAGGCTATGAACGCTTATTGCCACTGGCTCCTGGTAAACCCTCTGTGGTGCTGAACCTGCGTGAAGTCAGCAATTCATATGAAAGCAGACATCACATTCCTTTCAGCCTTAAGAAAGGAATACCTGTTGTGACTTTTAATCATAGCTTTGTTTTGCTTTTTAAGTTACTTTTTAAAAAAAGTTTATAAGATTCAGAGGTGTTTTCTCTGGCTTTAATAAAATGCTCTTGTAAGATAATTCTGATTGAATCAGGTACTTTGAGATCAGGTTTAATGGGAAACAAAACTGAATGATTCTTCCCTGACATTCTAATGTGTTTTTCAGTGCTAAGGGAAACCAAGTGTCACATGGGCATTGTAAATCATGAGTATTGCTTGCTTGCTTTCTTGTTCAGTAATCCATTTAATCTTTGCTCAATTAGTCCTGAAGTGGCATCTCCTTATTAATCTTACAAAAATTAATTCCAAAAGAATGGTACAAAGGAAAATATTCTCTGCAGCTTTTACTCTTCTAGTATCTAGAATGATGGAATGCTTAGGTAACTGGGGAAAGACTTAAGAGTCTTGCTCTGTCAGTGTTTCCAGTTAGGTACCAGAGTTAACATCCTAGTGCAGTGACTGTGGTTATTCAACAAGTCTCAGCCATGTGGATTGTTCCTTTCTGTGCAAGATGCAGCAGAAGTTGTCAGCAGTGGGCTTCAGAAAGTTTAGCTGCATGGAGGATTGGGACTGTCCTGGGGGCTAGAGGCCAGGATATGCAACTCTTTGCACAGCTGCATTCAGATGCTCAGTGTTGACAGACTTTGAAAAGAGTAGAGCAAGGGGAGCTATTGCTTCACAGGATAGATAAATACACCATAAGGAGAAGCTACACATCTGTAGCTACGAGCAGAATTTAGTGTAAACAGCATAAGATCAGATTTTAAAAATCCCCAAAACTTGCACCATGGATACCAGTGGTAACGTGTTTTCTGCAAAGCACCCAAAGGCCTGAGCAGCACGTGGCTCATTAACTTTCAATGAGACTAATGTGTCTAAATTACCCAGAGAGGTTTGAAAATACCTCCCTATTACTGAACACTTTTGAAATTCATACTGACTGTTTTTAAGAGCTCTGATGGGAGCCATGTACTTTTGAAAATCTGATCATTTAGTGTGGGGAACTTCTACTTGTTGAGCTCCTCTATTTTGTGACTATCTGTCCAGGAAAATATTATCCTCTTTATGAGGTTACTGTAAAACTAACAAAAACACAGTAAGCAACATGGGTTTGGTAGGGTGGAACATCTTTCCAAAGAATTTTTTGTTCTATTTTTTCTTTTACGTTTGCAGAAATTCTGGCAAATGGCCCTAACATTTACATTTTCTTCAATCTTTAAAATTTAATTTTTTATGCAAGTGTTGAAACAAACCAGCAAAATGCAGTAAGTTCCAATAAGGGTTAGCTCTCTGGTCAAACCTGCATACTTTTAAAAAATGTTGCTGTAGGTGAAATTTCTGCATTTTGTTTCATGTTTTGGCTTTTTTGGAAGAAATTCCTTGGAACATCATCTTATCAATTATGAGCTGTTTTTTCTTTCCTGAGTTTAGCACAATCATGGAAGAATGGGATTGTCAAATAGTATTTCTATTTATTTTGGCTTTGTGCCAGTTCAATCTTTCTTTGCAGATGAAGTTGAACACTTACAACTTGCTTTGTGCTCAGGGATGTGAAGATCTCTCGCAACATAAAAATCTGAGATGATGTTTGTAGCTCACTTTCCAAAAATTGGAAGCATACTCAATGGAAACATCGCATGGGCTTTTTTTGTTTTTTTAATAGCAAATAGTACAAGGTTCTTCCTTGGATGGTAGAAGTTGTGTAATTTCATACAGGGAAAAAGAGGAGATGAAGGATTGTTTAATATTGTGATGAAAGAGAGGAAGAAGGCTGTCCTGCGCAGCCATGGAGATTGTTCTGTGAAAACCATATTGAGTCAACCTGATTAGGCAGTAGAATAACAGTGTAGCTCTTGAGAATGAAAGATTCCTGAATGTGAACTCAGCAGATGTAATTTTTTAAGAATAGAAATTAATTAGACTAGTTTGTTACAATTCTTTGTGCAGTTAGTGACTCAGTAAGTTACTGGAGCAGTTTAATATCAGAAAAAAAACTTGAGAGTGAACATTTTTTTCCTTTCCTCTTTTGTGCCACTGAATTTTATTTCTGTTTGCATTTTCTAGGAAAGCACTCTTTTGTGATGTAACAGTATATGAAAAAGCTAGATTTCTTTTGGTTTTCATTTAAAATTAAAAAAAAAGCTTAGAGTATCCCAAACCCTCAATTACTATGTCTGCCAAAATGAAGAAGTCCAGCTCAGCGGAGAGAAGTGCTGTTTTTCTCTGAATTTATGAGTGAGCACAATAAATGGGAGAGGCACTTTGTTTATTGAAGAAGGGAAATGAGGCAAACATATGATTCTCCTAATTTTATCTCATTTTCCAGGGATGCTAAACATTCCTGCCTGTCCAGAGTCCTTGTTTTTCTGGGTTGGTGAACCATCTTGAGAAATTTGGACTAGGTAATCTGCCTAGAAGAAATCAGTACTTATCACAGGAAGGAAAAAAGGCATCCTGATCTTGACTCCTCTTCCCATTAATCACCAAACGTTTTCAGCCTTCACAGATTCAGTTTCAGTAACTTCAGAGCATGTAATTGGTAGTAGGAGGTTTTAGAAAGAGAAGAAGCTTTCACTTGGATTGCAGGGTGAATCAGAAGGAAAGCTTCTGCATTCAGGTGATGAAGAGACCAAACCAATGTTGAGGCCATGGGAGCCAGCACCTCCAAAGAAATGTGACGTGGTTGTAACACTGTGTGCGGCTGCTCTTGTCTCATTCCCATCAGAGCCCTGCAACTTCCCAGGCTGGGGCTAAGGAGGGGTGCCCTGTCATTCTCACTGAACTCAAGTTAGAGCGGGTTTTTTTTGAGATGGCTTGAAACTAAATAAAAATGAGTGCTAGGGCTGGCTTAATGGCGCTGTCAAAGAGAAAATAACTTGGGGAGGTATGTTTTGGTATCGTGAAAGCTGCCAGGACCTGCACCAGGGTTCAACAGGAGTCATCACCAGAATGATTCTCACAAAGGCCATCATAGTCTTCCCATCAGTGATAGGTTGTTCCTCTAATGTATTTTATTTAACACTACTTTTAATTGAAAAAAGCAAGTTTTTTGTGCATGGGTAAAAAATTTACCTGGTTTCCAGGTCCACTGTACTTCTCTTTTAGTGAAAATCCCACTACTTGTGTATATATCATGTTCTGTTTTGCCAGTAATTACTCTGTGATGCTACTGACTCTTCTTTGTAACTAGCCTAATTACACAATTTTGATCAAAATATTATCTTAGTTCTTTTACTGACCAGTGTGCGAACAAAACTGAATTACGAGGTTCTGCTTCATGTGAGAACATAACAGTTTTCTTACATTGCATCTGTTTTCAAAAATGCTTTATAAATTAGCATTAAGAAGTAGCTTTCATAACTTCTTGATAAGCAAGTAATCAGATACTAGACACCTTTTTGGCTTTTGAACCTAAAGAAACAGCTTCAATAAGCAACATGAAACAGTCCTAAAATCTAAAGCATTTTAAGAGCATAATGTCCATTGAAAATGAAGTGGAATGTTTTTAATGGGTATTTCAAAGCTTATTCCCTCTGGATAAATAAGTTACAAAATACTGCGTATAAAATTTGAGACTCTTTGAAGTCAGTAGAAACTGTCCTATTTGATTTCAGTAGGACTAAGAGTTTTCTTCCACTGTATCTAGAGCAGAGACATTTGAAAACTTTTAGAAAAGTAAACAAGAACATCTAAAAGATGGCAAAAAGAGAGAAACAGAGAAGTGAAAAGTGGAAGTCACATGGTATGGGATCATCCAAAATAGAAGATATCGGTTAGTAAAGACTGCACTTCTCCAAAATCCTGCAAAACACAGTTTCACTGAAAAATCTATTCAAACCCACAACTCTAATTAAGGGGTTTAGCTGCCAAATAACGTGTTGTGGCTAAAGCCAAGTAAGTATTACAGAGCCATTCATGAGCAAAGACATAAGCTTTGTACTTTGCTTTTGATTTTCTCATGGGAAAGTAATATAAATGAGAGTGATACCTCCCTGTTGGCTTTAACTGTTAGAAATGCAAAGCATGCTGAAATTGTACATAATTCTCTTCCAAAGGAAAGGAAATAGCATTTCAATGTTTTTCCTCAGTGTCTCATTGAGTTATGGTGGTGCACAATTATTCCTTTTAAATTACTCTACCAGATGGAAGGTTACATTGTATATTTAGCTAATTAAGTTGTAGGGGACTGGAATTACATCCCAGAACATAAAGAATCTATCTTACAGTAAATTTATTTTAATTCAGTATAGTTGTGAAGGTGCAGTAGGGATGTCCAATTAAGACTTCAAATGTGGGGTTTTTCTCCTTACTTTGTTTAACATGAAGAGATACTTTCACAAAGTTGGCCTTGCGTACAGAAGTTCAAGAAGACAAACGTGTCTTGAATGTTCAAACAACTTTGGAGCCAATTTTATATCCATTTGTCTTCAGTGGGGCTGAATTGCCTTCCTACATTTGAGATGAACTTGGCCTAGGGTTCTCATCTGCTAGAAGAGCAAGATATACTGTGTTTTGGTTTCTTTCCTTGGCATCCTGCTGCCTTTGGACAACTCCAGAGTGCCATTCAGCAGTCTACACCTAACCAGCTCACATTTACTGATGGCACTGATGCCCTTTTAAAGTGGGGAAGGAGCTGATGGTGTTTCATCATGAATTTCTGAAGGCTGATGAAATATTGGATTGTACTTCTTGCCTAACATCAGTTAGTTAGCACTGCTGGATATTTTCCTGGATTAAAATGTGTGGGATTTAAACACCCTGTAAATTAATTCCTTCATTTATGGGGCTTGGGGAACAACATAATCATGAACATGATTAGTCTATAAAAAATAGATCATGTATCTAGGGGTCAAATGGTGACCCTGTTAAAAACCTTGACTTTGGGGACTAGGGGATTATCTGTGGCAGTTCTTCACTGAAGAGGCTGAAGAGTGGGATTTGCTGTATATGCAGAAGCTAGGTATTATATTCCTATTACTTCTGCCCAGCTAGAGCCAACTGGTGCAGATGGTAAGAAGAAAGGGTAAGAATTACCAGTGGAGACCTAATCAGAAGGACAGCTAGTGATGCATATCTTAATATATTTATTGAATTATTGCCATTCAAATGAGGGAGACTCTTTTCAAGCACCTGTTTTATCTTCTTTCTTCTTTACAACTTCTGAGAACTCAGCTGTGAGATGACTCCAGAAAGTGCCATAAAGGTGTAATAAAATTACAGAATTTGATGACATGCAGAGAAGATGAAAATTAATTTTAAACTATCCTTTTTCCCTAATTCTCTGGTTCAAGAGAGTGTAGTAGTATTTGCTTTTTAATCCCATACTTATTATTGGAAAAGGGTATTATTTTACCCGTAAGAAGATTAAGATGGACCTGACATAGCAGTGATATGTCATGGTTTCAGCAGACTTAAGATGCAATAAGGACTCATAAGGCCCAGTAAAACCATGGTCTCCTTGAAACTGCTTTATGACCCCCTAGTGTAAATGCAAGGAGATGCTGTTTCTTTGCTAAAAACACAGAATTTATTAAAAATTCTATCAAGAGACCTGTTCTTTTGCCTTATAGGTTACATGAAGAACAGATATCAACAGGAAAGGCATCATACTGTTCAGATATTCAAGATTTCCAATTCTGGCTAAATCTAAGCAGTACAATAAGTAG
The DNA here is from genome assembly GCA_025920805.1 of Petroica traversi. NCBI lineage: Eukaryota > Metazoa > Chordata > Aves > Passeriformes > Petroicidae > Petroica > Petroica traversi. Next base: position 28,710,324 of record JAHLSL010000022.1, read on the forward strand.
TTTCTACATCTAACACAATAAATTGTGCCTATAAAGATAACATTTGTTTGCATGGATAATGAAACAAATATTCTATGTTTCAAACAGCCTGTAGTGAATAAGAAAGAAAAGTTAGATATTTAAAGTAGCTTCTGGGACTATTTAATTTTTGAACCTGCTTTAGAAAATTAATGAAAATTTGCTAATCTTGTTAAATTAGTTTCCTAACCTGAAGAGAGCAGAAGGGCTGCAAGATCCCCTCTAATCTAATTAGCTCTTTTACCATGTGTTTCACTAAGCCTGTTTTTTTATTTAGGGAATGGGTATTTACCTTAGTCTGAAAAAATAAAGCATTCTACCTTTTACAGAAGTAAAATAAAGCAAAGGACTAAAGGGTTTCACATATGACCAGCACCCCCCATAAAGTGAATGGTTGTACAGGAAACAGTTTCAGTATATCCTGAAAACACATTAGGTGATGCAAGCCAGAAAAACAGTGTCTCCATCCTGTACTGCTGGTTCTCCTGCCTTGTTGAGACCACCCAGCCGTCAGGTCCATGTAGTTTTTGGAAGAGCCTTAGAGGGCATGTGTAAATAGGTTTCAGTCTCATGAATCTGATTTAGAACTCTTTCAGAAGTGACATTTTAAATCATCAGAATTGGGAAGTCATTGAACCCACGGATTTATACTACATGCAGACTACTACTGTCTTCCAGTCTGTCATCCAGTAGGGGGAATTGTCCATTGTCCAATATTGTCTTCTATTGGGATGTGGCCTTCTACAGCAATTGTCAGTCATGTGTGAAGATAGAGGCTGCCTGTTCTTGATATAATCGTGTGGAGGTGACTGAAACACTCTGTGGCTGCCTACTGGAAGCCAGAGCAGCAGTCAGAAACTTCATTCACAGCCAAGAATGATTGTGAGAACCACGTGTCCTACAGGCTCTGAGACCACCAGATCTCTCGGAAGGACAGGCTCATTCAGAACTCTTCACAAAGAAGCTGAGGAAGATGGAAACAGCTTTTGTCCCTGACCTGAGTCTCTCTGCCTCTCTAGCTTTCTGCAAGCCAGGCTTTGGTTTTGCAGAGGAAGCCCAGATTATCTTCACGTTTATCCTTTCTGGTGCTTAGGGTTGTCTTCGCATTTCATTCTGCCTATATCAACTGAAGGGGAAACTGGGGAGTTTCTCCCTAGCCAACTGTTTTCAGGCTAGCTTCTTAGGAACCTAAAATAAGCCTGTTCTGGTTGGTTTGGTTGCAGTATTAATGTGGGATTTTGCCTTTTCCTTGGTCTCCAGATCCTGGCATAGCATACGCAGGCAGGCTGCTTTGTTACTTACAAGTATTACCAGGGTGACTGGGAGCCCACAGTGTTGGCCAGGAGCCTGCTGAACTATGCAATGGACTTGACAAAATGAGGATATCTTCAAAGTGTGGTTTTTTCCCATTCTGCTCCTTCTGCTTCAGGAGAAATCCTGACAGAAATATCTAAGTTATCTCCTTATTCACAAGCAATATCTTCCTGAAAATTTTTGTTTTCCAGAGTACTAGAAAGAAACTTGACAAAGGCTAAACCAGTGGCATGCTGGCAATACCCCTGTTGTGCCATCTTAATATTTTGGTTACAGTTCTGATGGTCTGTACCCATACATCATCATTTTTGGTGTAACTTTAAGCTATCTTTGGCATGCACTGTCATGATTGTATGTTGTACAGCACAAAATCTTTGTCTGTACATGAGTCTCTAGTACGATAGTATAAAAAAATAGCAGCCTGCGTGTGTGAATAAACAGATTTGTTGACTATGTATTCAGTTATTGATACTTGTTAGACATGAACCAGAAAAAACTCCCATACTCTGGCGTGGAGTTCAGCACAGACTATATTCAAATCAGTATCATGTAGGACTCTTCACAGCTTAAAAAAAAATATAGCTAAAGAAAGAGAATTTGCTTTAAGATCTTGAAGTCTTTGGTTTTTAATTGTTTCTGGTGATATAATTATGTTAGGGAAGTGCAGGTTGCTGTTTTAAAAAGGATATTAGTGATAATATTTGGTGCCTGGGCAATGGCGAGCAATTTATCTTGCTCGAGTAAGATGTCAGTTTTGCTATTGTTGCTCATGCTGGTGTTGGAATCTTTTTAGCCAAATTTAGCATCATTTACCTCAACTGCCCCACAGCTTTTCTAAACCAGTCTGCCTATGATGAAAAGGAAATGCTTTCACTTTAGAGCCTTTTGGAATCTGGACAAAAGCTCACTTTCTGTTCTTCAGGCTTCCTATATATGGCTTTAGCCTCAAGATGAGGACCTGCTTGCTATGCACCCTCTCCCATCCCCCATTTCCTGCCTGGCTTCATTAAATGCTGATTTGAAGTTGGCACACACTCTTCTGATACAAAACTACTACTGTGTTCCAAGAACCATCAGAAAGTAGTACATTATTGTCTTTTACATTCTCTTCATATATGTCTTCTCCCCATGCGTGAAAAGGATTTTCATTCCTTCTTTTTAAATATCTCTGTATGTTTAATAAAAAGAAACAGTGAAACAAAGCCCTGTCAAGAAAACCTCAGCTCATTTGGGAGCAATCTGGCCCCACGCTATATTCTTTAATGCCAGTATCTGCAAATTGCTACTATTAAACAAAGTGGAGTATAGGATATAATGACTTCACCGAAACATTTTCCTATCTCTTGTGCTTGTATTTGAGTATTGTTTCTTAGGAGAGACTAGCTTGCTTTCACCTGCTCATTGATGGCTCACATGATGAAATTTATGTGTAGCTTCATAGAAGCCTGTATATTTTCCATTTTTAACAGTACAGTTACTTTATTCTTTCTTCCTCTTCACAAAGGAAGCCATTATAAAATGTGAGAAAAGTCATGTAGGCACTGTTTTCTTCCTTCACCTGCATCTGAAGTTCTTAGTTCTATAGAGATAATTATAAGCCATGGCAAGGTGTTGGGTAACCTATCCTTTGATTGCCTCTGATATCTTCTGCTGTTGTTTAAACTAATCCTTTTTGTATCTTTCGTATCTGTTTCCCACTTACAATCACTTAAAGAGTAATACCAGTCCATAATTGCCAGCACTAAAAAGAGAATAAGCCAGGTTATAGCAACAAAACTGAACAAGCCATACTACTGCAACATCTCATTATTCCAAATTATGCTACGGCTACATAAACAAAGCCATTTTCAGACTAGTCTTTGCAGAAGTTCTCTAAAGTGGATCACTCCACAAGTTATCGGCTGATTCCTGTTGAGATCAATGACATGGACTTTGATGACCTTCAGAGAAAAAAGCTGTGTCTTTTTGTTTACTTTGCAACAAAACACTTTCAAGTAATATATGTTTACTTTCTCCAAGTGGCAGTTGATTATTACTTGTTCTAAAGTGTTAAATATAATAGAAGTGCAAAGATTTGTGGAGCAAAGAAATTAGCCTGATGGAGACCAACTAAACTGATATCAGCTATATACTGATTCTTAGCAAAATTTTAGGTTCATAGCCCAACCAACCAGACTGCTGCCACGAAAATTTGCCGTCCTGTGCTCCTCGTCCTCATGGCCACATTCCTGGCCATGTGCTCTTGTTTTTCTCTTGTCTGTTGTACTTAGGCTCCTTGGTCAGATGATTCAGTCCACTACAGTTGGAGTCATCTAACCCAGCAAACACCACCTGCCCCATTCAGCACCTCCAGCACTTAGAGAGGCCTCTTTTTCTCAGGAAGGTGAGATACAGGATGTCTGCAGCATGGGGTAGAATTAATCTAGTTTTGAGTTCTAGACCCCAGTGGGATGTTCAGTGTATAGCAAGTTAGCCACGTGCATTAATTTTCTAGCTGTGTAAGTTTCTTGGTTTATGGTTGAATCACCATATAGATTCCCTGATGGTCTTTTCAATAATTTTGTGGTATTTATGTAGCAAAAAAAAGTTAATTCTTAGGGGCTTGTATTTGCTTGAGAAAGCTACTCTGCAGCAAGCTGGGGAGTAAATCTTTAGGCTCAAAAGTTTGACTTCCATGGAGAATGACTACCACGGAGAATGACTACCATGGAGAATCCCTTTGTGTGATGAACATAGTCAGCCATGGCAATGGATTAATTAAACTGAGCAAAGGAGCAAATAATGTGTAGAAGAAATACTTACAGAGTGGCTAATGCAAAACAGTTATTTTGAACATTAGCCCTCTGTAGAACCACTTCTAAAAGCCACTAGTTAAAGTATTGAGCCAAATACTTGTTTGAAACATAAGGCAAATTAATTATAATAATTTTGGACCATCTGCTACTAAGACTTTCCAACTGTCTTGCAAATACTAGGGAAACAATCTAGTTTTGTTTTAAAAAGAAGGTTTGAACAATTTTTTTTAACTTTTTGCTAACATTCACATTTCAGAGTTTAAAGCACTAAGATAATTTCTAAATGATCTTACATGTGCTTTGAGGCAGTCAGTGTGCATATATATGTATATATGTTTATAATTGCAATCCACAGCTCCATATTTGAAGCTTAAAATACTGAATTTTGCCTTTTTTAACTGTCAGAAGAGAGCTGACATTTACAGATGTGTTATAATGCCCTCATGTAGGAGTGCACTGAAGCATATAGGGTTGCTGTTGTGATCCACACCTCTCGAAGGGAACAATAATTCTGACCCAGCTTTGGTGGAGCAGGGTGGTTCAATGACCTCTACAGTCAAACACCAAGCCAGTGCCTCAGCCACTGCTGGGAATCAAGAAACTAGGGTCCAGCTCTGCATTTTTTCATTGGTCTGAATATCCTCAAATTGATTAGATTTGTATACTTTGTCCACTGAAACCAGAATTCTTTTTGCTAGCCATTGAGTCCTAGTAAGTACCATGTTATGAGCTGGCAGTGTCTCAGGGAGAAAATTCAGGAAAGCCAGTATTTGAAGCAGACACTCATCAAACTTTGGCTTTGATTTGAATTGTGAGGTTTATTTTATAATTTTAAAACCACTATTCTCTATGCCATTTAATTTTAAAATTGATTATTTCAATTTCAAAATTATTGTTGTCTTTCAGGCGTCTTCTCAGATGGCTCATAAATTCATACTCTGACTTTAAAATTTGTTTTCTGTGCCTATATGATGGATTCATATGCAGAATATGATGGAAATTTGATAAAAATAGAATGGGAATTTCTTTGACTGAGCATGAAACACTTACATAGAAATGGAGAATTTCTCCAGTGAGTGTTTCAGAGGATTTGTATCACATTCATCTGTCACAGATGTACAGACTGAATACGTACAGGCATATTCTCCTGATTTTAAAGAATGCAGAATAGTAGCAATGGAAATGTATGTGTGGAAGTGTGAAAGGAATGAGCACCTTTTCCTTTAAATGTCATCACACCTAGTGAGATCTGTGGTAAGAGCCTGCAGTATAATCATAGCCCATTACATTTTACATTTTCAGTTTCATTGCAAATGGTATCTTAGGTAGCAAACAAGTCATCTGTACTTGATGACTTGAACCGTTCATCTTAACAGTAGTACTAGGTGGTAAAAATAAATTGTTAGTTAATATGTTTACCATTAAAGATTTCCAGTGTTTCCTGGTCTGAAAGGCACAGGGTCTTCAGAGAGCAGCCCTTGCCATGTGCAGGACGTGACAAAGGCCAGCGTGTGACAGCAGGCACTGCTGGTCACTCTGCAGTGAGGTGCAGCCCCTTTGGCCTCCAGTGACCATTTCTAACCTCCCCATCCCTGAACAGGTGGGGCAGAAGGAAAAAAGATGTGCAGTGTGACATGAGGGCAGGGACTAGAATTAGAAGTGTAGGATTGAATTCCTGCCCCAAAGTGACAAATGGTGTAATTTTGAATTGAGTGAAAATATAATGTATTTAGGTTTTCTGCTAACTCTTGTTCCTTCTTTGAGGCTGGGTTTAAGTCTGTGCATAGGAGAGAGAACTGATCCCAGTTTCTTGCTCTCTCTGTTTTGAGATACTGCTTAGCCAATCCTCAGTTCCAGGAAGGGAAATATAAACAAGTTCTATTCCACAATTATCTTTCACTAGCTCTTAGCAGTCTGTTTGATACAGGGCTTACTTGAAGAACAAATAAATGACTACATGAAACATCTTATCATGCTAAAAATACTACAAAATAAAAAGCACAGCAGAGCTGGCCTTCACATGAAAAGACTGTCCATTAAGGAAACAAAGGTGGAACTTGCCCAAGGTGCATTAAATATAATCCTAGGTTTTCTGGGAATCAACCCTACTTCTTCATTTTCAGAGCATATATTTTTCTGTGTAAATGTTCTTAGGATACTGTCATAAATCTAGTTGTTTGGTGTGTTACTCAGAAAACACTGAAGTTCTGGGCCTAAAATCGCTGACCAAGAAATGTTCTGCCAGCAAGGCTTGTTGTAATTTATATTTCTCAGAGAAATCAAAAGGCACCAGTGGAGGCTAATCTCTGTTTCTGCAATTAGACCTTAATCCAGTTATAACGTTCCAAGTTCCAAGATGTGTTTTCCAAGTTTTCACCTACACGAGAGATAAAAATAATGTAAATTAAATTTGCATTCATTTATTATTAATAATTATGGTAGTAACAATAATTAATGGGTAACTTCAAAGTTGCAATGGAATGAGACAATTACTGGGATCTGAAGTATTTCAGCTCTTTCCAACTCTTTCCTAGTCTCCAGTCTAAAATGAAGTTGTATGAGGAGCAAAAGGATGATTGGGAAGGTTGGGCAGTAAAATCTCTGCCTCCAAGCCCTCCTTGGATCAGCTGAGGTCCTACAGGTTCAGTGGTGTCTGACACAAGCTGGGAATTAAATTTGTACTCACATGTTTTCTTATCTTCATTTCCAGCTTCGGAGCCCAATTTGAAGGTACGTTCAAGATTAAAACAAAAGGTGACAGAAAGGAGAAGCAGTCCTTTACTCAGGAGGAAGGATGGAAATGTCAGTTCATTCAAGAAGCGTCTTTTCGAGGTGACAGGTAATTAAGGATGGGGAAATTCTGTGTCAGTTGCCACAGCTCACAGAATAGTGGTGGTACTTCAGAATTGAAAATGTTTGCTAAACAAAATCAATATTTGCAGTATTTGGCCTCCTTCTGACACTCATTACTTTGACTTTGCACTGATACTTAGTAGCTTCATGGCTTTTTCAGGTGATCAGGCCATATCTTTATGCAATCAGCTGTTACTAGTCTATCAGACATATATCTGAATTCACTTGATATATCAGAATTATGTCAGACCAAGATGGAATTAAAACACACTGGTGCCCCTGCACATGCAGTTCTTGTGACAGCTTTACACAGTATGTCATGTGTGAAACTAGAACAGAGATTTGAATGCTTCCTTATAAATATGTTTCCTTATAAATTATTACCAGATTATAATTTTTCTGCAGCTAATTTATAAATTCAATTTGCTGAAGCCCCATGAGATTCTTGATACCCACTTCCTTAGTTTTTGCTGATTTCTTTACAGTTTACACACTCACAAATAAGTTAAAAAGTGAAATATTTATCACTGGATGTTTTTTTCTGATGCCATTGGAAGAGCAGAAACATGAAAATAGATGTCTTCTTTTCCTGGCTCTGACAATAACTTGGAGCATTTCAGATTGCTGTTACAATTATTAATATTGACTATATGACCTTTTGGACCTTTCATAACCCCAGTTAAAAACCTGAAGTCTTTTTCCCCTTGCTTTTTATTCTCTTAACTGAAAATAGCCCTTTATTTAAAGGCCTATTTATACAAAAAGTGCTCGTTTAATTTTTAAAAATTGATGAAAAGTTTGTGTGTCTCCATTTCTCTGATAACCTATTGAAAATACAATGCAAGATCTTCTACATGGTCAGTTAGTATAGCTGGGTATGGAGTCACTTCAGTAAATCAAAGAGGAAGAGATCCAAATAACAGCTAGGAAGCCTCCTGTAATGTCAGTCAAAGTGAACACATATTTTTGTGTATGAACTAAGGCATAAAGAGTGAATAAGCAAAGAAGTAGCTGTAGAATATTGGCTGCCACATTTAGATATTAATTACTTAAACTTCTTGAGTACTTTAATTTGAAAGCTGTTCCGTGAAAGAGGGCTGCCTCCACTAGTGGGTTACTCTTCCATCTCTAACCTTCTTAACTGTTTCCATTACATAAATATAATTTATATCAGTGTAGAATTATAGTAACAATACAACAATATACAATGAGGTCATCCTCTCCCCCTTTGTCTTAGACAGAATTTTAAATCAAGATATCATACAGCCTTTCAAATTGTATTTTAATGTCTTTACATACTGCAAATATTACTTCATAATTGTGCCAAAGATGTAGTGAAAGTGCATATTTTGCCATTAGTACTTGTGGGTGCAATGACTGATCCACAATGGCACTTCCCCTTCCTATACAGAAAGGATGGCAATAGACCTCATGAATTGACAACATGTTATCATGCCCTCTGCAGGCCTGTTAGCTCTGTCATTTTGATCTCTTACAGAGGCAGGACTCTTTGCAGTAAAAAGGAAAGATTTTCTTTTCTGTACTCATTACAAGCTCCATGTCTGTCCCTGATACTGAGTATCATAACCATGTTTGTGGGAAATATAAATACTAAATTCTTCTTATGTGACAGATCAGAAGGGGAAAGACCAAGAATATCTTTCCTTGTTAGTTTTAAAAAGAAAACCTAAGAAATGGAAGATGAATCAAGAGTTTTTAATGTAAGTAAACAGTATAACCAATAAGTACTTTTCAACTGCAAAAAAGCCCTGTGATATAAAGATTATATAATTAATCAAGATTATGTTTACCTTTCCAGAATGAAATACATGTACATTTAATCTGTTTTTCAGAATCCTCAGTCAGTAGCAGCTCCCCTGGATCAGGTCCCAGTTCCCCAAGCAATGGTCCGACCAGCAGTACAACAGAGAATGACACTTCTGTTTTGCCATCTAACATTCAAGCCGAGGTAAGGCTCATTATTGTGTGGATAGTTGCTCAGGTTTCTAGACTGAAGAGGATGGAAACTTTGATTTGATCACGCTCACAAGCAGAGTTATTGGGATACCAGGACACTACAGACTGACATCAAAGTATGTTATATATAGGATATATCTTTATGTGTGATATGCATGCTCAGAAAACTCTTTGGTAACAAAGGCTTAAGGAAAAGCTGCAGTAATACTACTGGAAGAGTGGGAGGGAGCTGTGAAAGGAGTTTGGGTACAAAATATTACCTTCTAGGATGACCTGAAGAGGTGTTCAGTGCTGAATGCTAAGAACTCCTGCATAAAAAACAGTGGTTTAGGCATTGGTGATCCTAACACATAGGAACTGAGGTGGTCCCAGGTTTAGATGAATGCTGAAGTAGATTTCTTCAATCACAGAATTGGAGTTAGGTGTCTAAATTCTTGTCACATCTCCCTTTTATTTTACTGTATCCCAATTTCCTTATCAGGGCAGTACTTGACCACCATAAATGTCATGCCAGAGTTCTTGAAGACTTGTTTTGTAAAGTGAGATTGTAAACGGAAGGAATCTTAACTACTCCTTATTCTGTTTCATACATACGTGCCTATAACAACAGGAATGCAGATGGTAAATCAGTTGTGATAAACCTCATTTAACACAGATGACATGCCCAAGTCATGCTTTCCATGGCAATATTGTAAAGGGACAGTAACCTAATTCAACTGAGAGAGACTCAAATTCCACAATATTCTATATCCAGTGCCTGTACTTAGCGCAATTCCTGCTTTGGTGGCAAGGTTTTCTATTAGTTTTTGGTTTACTCTGTTTATGTTAGAAAAATTGCATAAGAAAATGAGATTTAACAGAGTTTTGGTTAATGGAGCTGTTTCTCCAGGTCAGTGGCAGGACAGTCACCAAAAAAAAACCCCTGGAATGGGCAGTTCAACCTCCAGCAGTGACTTTTCCCCATAATGAATTAATTGTGTGTGTGAACTATGATCCAGGGGGCAGGTGGGTGACCTCTGCACACTGATTAGTAGCCTCTCTCTGGCCCGTAACCAAAAAGAAAAAAAAAATTGCATTGATGGCTAACATGTGGTCTTGTCTCATAGCCCCCCATATGCAATTGCAAAGAAATTTAAATGATGCAGAGTAAGATCCGTCATTAAGATTAAATGAGATCCTAGTTCAGTGGAATTAAGTCGTGTATTTTACTACCAGGAATGTTTTAGACAGAAGTTGGTAATATGTGGGTGGTTTTATGTGCTGTATTAAACAGGAAGTCTTATCCAATTGGATCTTTAATTGTCTTGAGGATTCTACAATATAGAACGGCAATAATGTCTCAGACTGATATGTGGTGCTTGTTACTTTGCATGTTACAGTTTTTGGACCCCTGCACCATCAGAAACACATACAGTGTGGTCAGGCTGGCAGTCTCTGGGGAGACTTGGAAAGGTTGTAGCTGGAACCAGCTATATTCTGCTTGCTAGTAGAACATTGCATTGCATATTATTTGCCACTTCTGTGCAGGCATCAAAAATTATAACCCCAACATACAATCAAAAATGCTCAGAGAAGCCTCAAGAGTTCTTTTAGAAGTTGAGCTCTGCATTCTGGCATCAGTCACTTCACTGAGTGAATTGTGCTGAGAAGCAGAAACTACAGACTTCCACTTCTGGATCCAGTTGGGGATTTCTTTACCTCTCTGGTTGCTTGACTCTTAGTACTGTGTCCTGTGGTTCAAACATTTTTCCATAAATCTCAGCTTCAGTGATTCTTATTTCAGTGGGGTTTTACTTGGTAATTTAACAGCAGCCAAACTCCTACATATCTCTTTCCTAGTTTAGTGTTAGCCAGCTCACAAAGGCTCTACAGCTAATCAATTTTTCATCAGATGCACAAAGTGCAGGAGTTTCTAATAATAGGATGAGTGTTCCGAAATCACCCAAAATATCGCTTGTTTTTCTGTAACCCTGCATGACTCACATTGCTGTTGTTTCATAATCGTTGTTGTGACATTTGCAGTAAGTGTTGTGCTCATATCTGAGTGGGTGGATAGCCGCGGTTTTCATGGCAGCAAATAAAACACTTTTTGCTGGGGAAAAACAGGTTGCTATGACAGAGTCATTTACCAGTAAAACATGAGTCAGTACCATAAATTATTACACTCCAGTGCATGGGCAGAATTAGAGCATTATCAGTAATGAAACAGATTTTTAAGTGTTTTTACCACATCCATTGGAATAGTGAGACTTCTAAGTGGTTTACTCTCTGGAGCAGGCAGCCTGGTGGGTAGACGTTCACAATTTTTTGAATGAACAAAGATGCACTGCAGATGCTGCAGCTTTGCAGATAATCTTTTACTATCACAGATCCCTTAATAGTACTCTCAGAACCATTTGTTAAAACACTGGTCTCATTATATGAAACTTGAAAGTTGAACTCGGGATTTTAATTGCACCTTATAAATAAAATCCTGTTTTTATTAGGCACAGTTGTCTCCAGTATCATCAAGGTTCACTGCAGTAGCTATTTGTCTCCTGTAGCATGCCTTGCACTCTCGGGTCACCTGCTGTGCTGGGGCTAAATCTTACTTGCCTGAGAAATGCAAGCAGGATTCAGCCCCTGCACAGCATGTCCCTTGAGTTCAGAGGGACAACCTGCTTTAGTCATGTGAAATGATTAATTTTAGGCGTTCACGGTCTGGTCAAAAGCCATTGAAGGCAATGGAAAGTTTGCAGTTGTTGTAGCTGGGCTCCAGATCAGTTTCTTTCTTCTATTTGTGCTTTGGAAAGCAGTATTTCCTAGAATATCACTTGATTATGCAGGAGACATAAATTTCATATGTGACAGATAAACACATACTCGCTTTGTGCAACCCCACAGCCCCATGCTTTTAATACTTCAGCACCTTGAGGTGATCTTTGTAAGGAGCTAGTGGAAAAATGTGTACGTTTCTGACCAGTTGGTAAGGTTAGTGTCAAGTGTATGTGAAGAGAATCTAAATTAATTTTTTGAAAAATCATTCCAACAGCCTCAAGAATACAAGTGTAAGTAATTGTGAATATTGAAGGCTGTGACAATTAGCTCCACAACTGAGAAGTATTAAAGCCAAACCATTTTGTCTTCCCCTCATAATCTATAAGTGTACATATAAAATCTGCACACACAGGTGTTCCTGCTTCTCAGCAGGCCCCACGGCACAACTGAAGCACAGTGGCTCATGGTTACTTGTTGATCATCGTGCACTGTTACACTGAGTTCCTGTACTCTATTTTAAGAAAGAGGATAGCTCTGTTGACGGGCTATTTTAAGCATCAGTAAGCAGGATCTATGGACCCAAGGAGTAGGTACGTAGAGGAGCAATTAGGGCAGGGTAATTTAGGTGCCAATCCAAACCATCATGTCTGCATGTAGGATGAGGACATGGCTTAGCCATTGTGCTGCTAAATGACTCTGTTGGCAACTCCTGTGTGTGCCACCATTGCAAGGTATTGCTGGCCATGTAAAAAGAAAAGCTGCAGCTGGTATCACACATTTCTGCCTCTGGGGGACCCTGCTTGAGCAGGGTGGTTGAATTAGATGACATCCAGTGGTCCCATCCAACCTCACCCATTGTGGGACTTCATGATACACAGAGGACTCTAATATATGCAGGTGAACTACTACCTTTATATATAAATGCTGCATTTATTTAGAGAGATGAGGTTTACCTGATACTTAGGATAATATTACCTGAAAATATTTTCAAAAATTGATCACTTACCAAAACAAAAATGACAGGTTATTAGCAGTCTTAGAAATTAAATTAAGATGCTTTTAATAATAAACTCCTGTTTTCAACATTAAACTGTTGTGGTAAATAGTATCACTCTTTGTGCCTGATGAAACAGTCATGCCTGACCTTAGTGCGGTAGTGCATTTTACTGCTATACATCTTGCCACTGTTATTTTTATTAATTCATATCTTAGAAGGTAATAGTGGCATACCAAAAAACAAATATTAAACATAAGTACCTCAAGTGGTTTTGTATTGATGATGCAATTGCTACAAATTTAATTCTATTCTAGGAGGCACAGTAGAGTGTCCTCTTTCACTTAAATATTTGTAGACTCCCTCCATAATATCCCCATAGTCTTGACATACTTGGATTTATTCATGGTCAAAGGTGGATGTTATCAAGGCAAGACACTGTTAGCCAGGAATTATATAAGTGGAGCTTCTTTGTTTCCTTCGCTATCTGTTGACATTCCCTAGGTACCAAAAGAAAATTACAGGGGTAGACTTCTACTGTTATTGTCTCAGTGATAGGTCGTATCTCCAAACAAACTGTATGAGGAAGGTTATGTTTTGCAATAACATCCTGTGTTTTTGTGCTTAACCACTTTTCATTGATGGTCTGAAGTTGCATTGTATTAACACGAAGTATTTTACAGACTTAATTGATATTCCAGGTTTGTCCGGGGGAAAATCTACAGCTCCCCACAACATGCTTGACAAGTTATTATATTTACTTTAGTCAAAGCCCGAGTGTGCAGTATCCCTCTTGGAGGTGGTCTATTATTGGAGTCCCATATGCTTTTTGTTTGGGAAGAAAGCAGTCACTGTGTCATACTGTTACACAGGGTATTCTTTTTCAAGGATGTTGTTCCCTTGGGGACCATATCATGCCAGAGTTCCTAAGTCTAATAAGACCTTTGTAGCTCTTATTGTGTCAAAGTTCTGGGAGGGAAGCAAGAGTTAAACAGAAAATATAATTCAAGCAAGTATACTAGACCACATGTTGAAAAATATCACTGTTCAAGCAGAAAGGCAAAGGCTTCAAAAAGATTCCTGATGTGGTAATCTTTTTATGTTTCTTCCCAATTAATCTATGGAAATAAAAAGGGTGATCTTTGTAGAATGTCTGGTTTTATTTTAAAGTAATTAAAAATATATCAGCAGTCCCATGTCCTTGAAAATTATATCACAAGTCTTCAAAGGAAGTGTAAAAAGTTTTAACTTGAATGGATTAGGAAAGCTGTGAGGGGTATTCCATCATCAGAGAATGAGAGGATGCTGGTTTTGTATATATGCAGAGAGAGAGAGACAGTCTATAATTTTAAATGGTGATTAATTTAAGATGCCTTACTTTCTACACAAAATTTCCGTGGTAATGGAAGTAAATAATGTGCCTGAAATATCCCTGTATCATACTCTGGCTAACAAAAGACATGGACTAGTTAAAAAACACATTACCTTACAGCAAAAGTCAAAACAACCATGGTAAATATTTAATACATCCATATTAGTGATTCGGCTGGATATAATCCTGAATTCACTGGATAAAGTCCCACTGAGTTTCTTGGATTGAAAGTTCAGTTGATGAGAAGAACTGATGTTGACCTGAAGAGACGTTGATAGGATGGTCTAGAAATCCCCAAGATTTCAGTTTTGCATGGAAATTTGATTTACTAACCAAGGGAACAATTCCAGACACATACCAGTTGGTTTTTTTTAAGAAAAGAACTATCAGCAGTGTTTTTACAGGGACAATAATTTTCCATGTCTGGAACTCCATTGGGATGCAAACCAACGACTGGTACATAATTGTCTTTCAGTGAATTAGGACATGAGGATAAAATAACCAAAATAAGAAGCTTGGAGATTTACTTCTGTTGATTTTCCCCTTTATTCCAGCACCTGGTTTCCCAGCAACGCCTTTTGATACAGGATGAATCAGTGAACTTGTTGAGTCTGTACACATCCCCTTCTCTGCCCAACATTACCTTGGGACTTCCAGCAATACAGCCTCAAATCAGTGTAAGTGGTCACTTTCAAGCCTTCCTGCATACGTTTGCTTCCAGAAAACCTACTTTCTGATTATTCTCTTTATTTGTAGCATTTTGGAACATAAGCATTTCAGAGTAGGAGCCGGGCATTTCTATACATTGGACAGCATCTGGATATTTAAGGGCAAAACTTGAAAGCAATATGCATTCTTGATCTCAAATAAACAAGTGCCAGTGTGGTTCTTAGCTAATTACGAGCCACATGCATTGCATTTATGCCAGATAACAGATTTCAGATGTGGCAAGAAGTAGTATATGAGGAGATTATTTAGTATAAAAGTTTAAATTATATGATAATTTCTACCTGATAAATTACAGCACCTGTAACTTTTTATGAGATTCCAGTAATCACCTAAACTGGGCTGGAGCATTGTAGGAGAATGCAGTATTCCCCTAGCTCAGTAAAATACCCAAAAATGTTACTACTGGTCAAAATTTACCTGCTTTCCAACAGCAACAACAAAGAAGTAAAAATACTGATTTATGGTGGTTCTATTCAACAGTGAGTTCTGATTTATGGTGGTTCTATACAACAGTGGGAATTGGTAGTTTCTGTGAAGAAATTAGGGGTTGTAAGCACAGGTTTCAGTGGAGATAAAAAAAATTAAATCTATATGATCCACTGTGGTTTGTAATAATGTTACTTAATTCCAGTGCCAAATGTAGATTCACGTCAAAGTTCCATGTTATTTTATGGCTTTTTCAATACATTTACTGTTCTTAGCGATAATACGTTGCTTCAATCTAACATTTTAACATCAGGTACAGAACTTTGCAAAGAAAATTATGTAAGCCTGAAATCAGTTCTCTAGAAGTCTTAGCAAATTGTTTTTTTTAAAAGATGGAAAAATTGAACATCATGAAAAGTAGTGCTTACTTTCTCAGAGGATATAATCAAAAATTTCTTAGCTATTTCACAAAAAATATAACTAGCTTCTAGTAGCTTCAAAGAAAATTTATAACATTAAAAAGAGATGAAAATATGTTTCATTTGCTCACTCAAATCTTACAAGCTTTTGATGTGGCCAACTAGCACCAAATATTACTTCTGGCATTAGAATAAACAAAGGGATTGATTTATGCAAGTAATGTTTATTTCTGTTACTAGAATAAGCAGTTGCAAATTGAATGTAAAACTTACTTTGGTGCTTGTTTTCCAGGGGAGGGTGATAGCAGTGTGAAGTAAGCATACACCAAAAAAAAGAAAATACTGGTGCAAACCTTATTTCAGAATTTATGGAACTCATATTATCAGAGATACTGTTTTTACCATGACTTTACCATAAGTGGTTATCTGCTAGCCTCGACATGCATATTTCTGTTAGGTTATTATTTTTGCTGTAAAAATTGTTATTCTACTTGAAACTGCTGTTTCAAGATTTTTTTTTTAAATCGGCAAAGAACAAAGCAATATAAAGTACATTTGCAATGATGAAGGGCCAAAACTTTCAAAAGCTTTAAATCAATAACTGTGCAATTTATAAGGCACTTCAAAGTGCCACACACATACAACAGCTCTTGATGATTCTGTAGATGAGAGTTTAACTGTGCAAGTTTGCTTTGCAAAGGGTAAAACTTACATTTGTGCTGTCCTTCAGGGAGTCAGGGAGTGCTCCAGGAAAAGTAATAGCTTCCCACTACTACAGGTAACTATTTTGTTTTGCTGATTGGCTTGCTGTGTGATGGAAAGTTATGTGAAAAACCAAGCCTTGACTAGTCCAAACTCAATGCAAACTATTTCCTCTGATCCTCTAGTTTCCTGTGCAAAGGTCTGAAGGAATTTTAAGGATACATCCCGTCCTTTCATTAATAATGTTCTAACTAGTAGTTCCTTATGCTTTGGCTTTTATTGCTGATTTTTTTTCAACTGGTTTCATTACTCAATTTCTCACAGCATTACATTTAACTGGCATGTTCTTCCTTTTCATCTCACAGTCAAGGTGCAAGATAGGGATGTTAACCTTTTCTTCTGTGTGCGTCCATAAAGGGTGACATAAGACCATCTGATCAAGCAGAGGTTTAAATTGGCACTTCTCTGAAAAGCAGTTACCAATGCTGTTATTCTTTGACAGGCTTCATCATCATTCAAAGAAAAGCAGAAGGGGGAGACTCCATCCCTTAGACAAGGAGTGGCCTTGGCTGGACAGTATGGAGGAAACATTCCTCCGTCGTCAACTCATCCTCACATTGCTTTGGAAGGAAAGCCAAACAGCAGCCACCAAGCTCTCTTGCAGCATCTGTTACTGAAAGAACAAATGAGACAGCAAAAACTTCTTGTGACTGGTAATGATCAAAGCTCCAACAATACTAATTTAAGATGTTTTTAATGATGTTTGTGTTTGGTATAAACTAAATGCAGTAAAACAGATATCATACATCCTAACTGTTGGGAAAAACTGGTGGAAGAAGAAAGAACAGAATCTTTGTTTTCTCTTTTAGTGATTCTGTTCCAGTCTGTTAGCCTGAAAGAATTCAATGATTACAGAAAAGAAAAAATGATTACTTCATCACATTCTTTTGCAGCAGCTGAACTTCCCAGCATGGCCAGGCACGTGGTACACGTCCCACTGCATCAGTGCAGATGCAGAGTTCTGCAATATACATCCCTCTTCTTACTGAAAGCTTTCTTTCCTGTTAGAACTGTCAGTTTGTTGTTTTTCACAGGGGAGTGAAATGTCCCTGTTTTGCAGGAGCGGTTCCTCTTCATCCACAGTCTCCTTTAGCAGCAAAGGAGAGAGTCTCACCTGGCATAAGAGCTGCCCACAAACTGCCTCGTCACAGGCCACTGAATAGAACCCAGTCAGCTCCTCTTCCTCAGAGTACTTTGGCCCAGCTGGTCATCCAGCAGCAACATCAGCAATTTTTGGAGAAGCAGAAACAGTACCAACAGCAGATCCACATGAATAAGGTGAGTTCCCACAGAAAAGAATTTCCATTAAATTTAAAGGTGGAAAACTAACAAGGAAGTTTAGTTATTGGTGCCATGGCAGCATGGACAATAGAGACGTTCTTGCAGGAGTATCTCTTTTGTTTATGCATAGTTGATATATACATTTGTATGGATCTTAATTTTAAGGTTCTGAAATAGGCTGCAATTCAACAAAATAGAGTTCAAAGCAGCCTGCAGTTTTACCTCACAAGTGGTTTCCTGCTAAATGGTAAATAATGTCTTAAAAATTGACGTGTGCTTCTGAGCTGCAGCCATCACTCCACCTGCTGCTTTTGAATTGTATGAAAACTTTTCTCATTGTGGACTAGAATGTTGCATAAATAGATAACTCATTTGAACTCAAATCAGCTGATTAAATTTATCAAGTTTATGTAAGAAACTTATTAAACATCTGGAGAAATTTTTAATCAGTATTTATTAAACTGACTTATCTCTGTGAGTAATATGAAAGTTTGTTACCTATATGGTGATATAAAATGACCATATAAGGAGAAAGAGAAAAATGTGCTCTTGCTGGTATTTGACACAGAGTTAAATTCTGTAGTACAGGATTCCCTGTACGATAACACATTATTCTGAGCAGGGGCAGGGCAAAGAAGAAAAGGGACCATCCATTAATAAACAAAGAGCAGCACAATCTAAACAGATTTATCAGGAAGCACCACTTCTACAAAAAACCAAGTAGTTACCTCCTCTGAAATTACGATATGCAAGTAATCACGTTTTTATTTGCACTTAGTACATAGCTTCTCACAAGTTGTTTGCTGAAGCTTCACTAGTATTACAAAGATACCAATTATGCATCTTTAGTTGTCTTCTTTTGTTTTAGTTTTACTCAATAACTATTTGTAAGAGGCAATGTCAAAGAAGAAAAGATGAAAAGTGGACATTTGGTTCCTGTACCTAAGGGAAAAAAAAATCAATCCACCTTACTTACTGGGTGAATTTCCCAGGGGTTACTGATTCTTTGGAATCTACTAAGAATTCCCAACAAAATTAGAAACAAACCTAGAGTTTAAGTACATAGTTTGTACAGTGGTTTGGTTATTAAATCTTGTCTTAATTAGGAAAAATGAAGACCAGAAAACTTCAAAGTTCAGAGCTGATCCTTGCATGTTAACCCCTCTCAGCTTGGGTGTTTTGATTACTCAACTAGGACTCCAGTTGGCTTTTCTTTGAGTATGCATTCCATATGTTTAATCAAGATGGCATATGTATATCTCGTAGCCTCAGGTTTTGAAAATATTTCACCTTCCCTCAATTGTCTGAAAAGACTTTTTAACTGCTGAAATACTGAGTCTTTGTACTACAAACCCATCAGTTCATGCATTCCTGACAAAGCAAAGAACCCCACTGACATGTTTTTGTTAGATAATATGCTTATTAATATAAATTCTGCCATAGCATGTATGGAATGTGCTGTGGCATATATGAAAATTTTTACCCAGTGTAAAAATTAAACTTGAGGCACATAACCTCAAGTGATGTATTTCTAGAAATATAGGACTAAGAGCACATTGCATGTTACCAGAGATAGATGGGATAAGGCAGGAAAAAGCTTAAAGTTGGTTTGTGATAATGCTTGTTGCAGCAACATTTTTCTACAGTGAAAATACATGCTAATGAGAATAATTCCCTCTCATACTTGAAATACACCTTCATTTTCACATGGTTCTATGTGATGAAGAGACAAACCTGGTGAATCTGGCAAGTGCCTGAGGAGGAATGAGATCATGTTGCAGCCAGAGAAGCAGTGGGTTTTCTGAGGATGTGTGGGGTTTATCAGACTTTACAGATTGCAGCATCTGGGCTCTTCTCCAGTCTGAGAAGAACCATTTTGAGGAATTGTACTGAAAAATGTCAGTCCTCTAACCATGTATCTGCCCTCCACAAGGACAGAGAAAGTCAGGGGGCTTCTTTCTGTACCTACAGAACCTGATTTTTTAAAACTGGAATTTAAGGGTAGCCCATAGACAAGAGAGTGAAAAAAGGATCAAATAATGCAGTAGCTTTTAAATAGCGAATTTAAAGCTATCTTCTTCAACCTTTTAGCTAAAAGTGCACACTGAACTCCTGTGACTACAAAAGGTTTTTGAACTCTGCTAGAGTTGTACAATGTACTTTGATCTTAAAACTTGCCTCTGTTCACAGTTGAAGTTATTTTTTCATCTCATTATATGCAAAACCTTATAATCAAACTCTGCAAAACAGAGTTACAGTTATTTGAAACTTTAAACAGTAGATATTCTAGACCGGATAGGAAAGCAACCGAATATTTTATTTCTTAGGATAAGTTTGGGCATGTATCAAATTACCACAGGCTTTTTTTGTTCTTGGTTTTGGTTTTTTTCTTTTGTTCTGTCCTTTACTCTTCTGTTCATAGGTTATATAGGGAAATCTGCACAAAGTTATAATTCCTGCCTTTTCATTCATGGAAAATGTAGAGGTTTCATTTAATAAGGAATACTCAAGGATCCTAAAAGATTTGGTAATAAAGACCAGAACCATTTTTTGTTTTCTATTTCTCTTGACATTTTATTCCATATGTTTAGAACTTCAGGTACTTAAGTCTTTAGTATTGAATGCACAATTTGAATCTTTGCCCTGAGCTAAGATGATAGGGCATGTGTCAACACTCTCTGAAACCAACACTGGTTTTGGTCAGATCTCTTTGGCTTGACTTATAGGTGTAACAACAAAGAGGAATAGAACTTTTTCCTCACCCCATTGTTCTTATATTTATCTTGTATTAAAAAATAAACTCTTTTTTTGAGGAGAAAATATACTTCAGCAGCAAGCCAGTGCTGCTGTGAGGGTGATAACAAGCAAAATCTAACATAGGTCAAAGGTAAAGGATTCCCCTGGATCATTTACATTCTGAAAAGAAACAAATCATTGCCAAAAGGTGTGCCTCTGTCCTTACTAGCAAAGAGGAGATCCCCTATGGATTATTTCTGGTCAGCTGTCAGATGCTTGGCTTTTGATGTGGGAAATGGTATATGTCTCCACTGAAGTCTGGCATTTATACCTGTGGGATCTAGTACACTGACCTTCTGAAAACATTCTGCAAATGTTGACATCTCTTACAGAAGTAGGTAAAAACCCTTGTCCCAGAATTAATAATGAATGTGAAGTAACCTGAACTCAGCTAGTCTTAGGGAAGACCAGCTTTGCCATTGTCAGGTTTAATATACTTCTGTCCAAATGACAGCTTATTTCCCCATAGCACCCTTTGATCACCATTGCAGATCTTCATTCTGTTCAATAAAGGGAGACCAGAGTCCAAAACCCCCAGTTAAAATTAGTGCAATTGGATACCAGAAGACCACTACTACAATAAAAAACTTTAAATCTTGATATTATTGTGTATAGCTGTATCTAGAAAGCTTTGACCCAGCCACTTGCAGAAAAAAGGAGGGTTTTGATGTAACTAGTCTAAATGCAAAGCCCCTAGCAGAAGTCTGTGTTCAAGAAAATCTCAGAAATAATGGGAAGAGTACATGAACAAAGCCATCTGTCTTTAGAAGTTATTTTTGCCATGTATGATGAATAAGGCTTGCCTGTACTGAAGCTGAACTAGCACTGTCTTCACTGGGGCCAAGATTTTATTTGGTCAATGCAGGAACCCTATTTGTGTTCTTAAGTTGTGTATTTATAGCATTTTGGCAATTTGTTTTCCAATGGTAAAATTCTCAATATTAGAGAAATAAAAGGTAAAATAATGGGGCAAATACTTGAGAGCACTCAAATTTATAAAGCACCATTTAGTGTGCTCTAAAGTAGGGGAGGATTATGGATAATGTTAAGGCTTATATTAGAAGCACCGGAATTTCAGTTTTCATTCCAGGATGTCAGTTGCTTTAAAGCATCTCTGTACAGGGAATCAGTGACCAGGCAAGCCTGTGAGCTGAAAAAATATATAAGAAGGGAATATTCATTAGTACTTAGATGGTGTTCTCAGTTCACCAATATCTCTTAATAAAAAAATGAAAAATAATACAGACATTTATGTTGATGGAAAAACAGAACGATCATTTATTGTCAGTAGGAATATTGAAAATACACTGTTGACCCCAGATTAATCGTTCATTTCTCTGAATGATATTTAATGGAATGTGAAAGAACAAGTTCAGCAGTAGGATATCAATCTAGTTTCATTAAACATATTACACTGAGGTTTTGGCTTTGAAGCTTACAAATCTGACTAGCTTCTTCTGTGGGTGAGAGATACTTTCAGATATTGCTTATAGCAAGGGATTATTTGGGCAAAACTAAAGGAACAGTTGCCTGTTTGCCACTGCAAAATGCCCAGAGCATTTTCTCCTGTATTGAGAACTAATATTGAAGCCACAATGCAGAAAAATGACTTTGAAAGATAAATACATCCCTTTGAAGTATTGGTATTACATGAGTAACAGAGACAACAGGAAGCAGGTACCAAGTTGTTTTCAGTGCAGCTGACAATGTACCTACAACACACATAGCTGGTAGAGAAATCTGACTGTCATAGGGGAGAAGGAGAAAAGTGTTCTGTGAGAAAATACATGAGTTCTCGGAAATGACTGCCATGGATTTAAAACAAACAATTAATTAATGATGGAACCGTGCTAGTTTGCTGTTGCAAGACTTCATGATTTTGTTTTTTTTGTAAAGACATCTTATTTAAAACACTGAATTTTACAAGAGTATATAACTTAAACGGAGAAAAAGACAGAGAAGAACCTATAAAAGGGTCTGTTGCAGTGCCCAGATTATTTAGTCTTCCATTTTTCTGTACAACCAGGCAGGTTAGGATATGTTTGATGTCTTTTTTTTTTATTAGATTCTTGCAGTTATACAATGGAGTTGATATCTGCAAATACTTCTTTTCCTGACATTATTTACTTTGACTCATGAATATCCCTATAGTTTAATTTCCTGGAGATAAAAGCAAAAAAAATATAGGTTACATTAGCACAAAGACTTTTTTAGTGACCACTTAAATTGGAATAGGTGATAGCAGTAAAGTATAGTGGTTAAATATCACCAATATGTGCAGACCTTAATTTATTAGGGAAATAAACTATGGTTTTGTTACTATTTTTAAACATAGTCCCACTAAAACTCAGACTAAGCAATCACTTTTTCAAAGTCAAAAAAGATGCATTAAAATTAGGAGAAAGTCCTGCATGTACTACAGATAAATTCAGAAAAAAAAAATTTAAGTAGGGTTTTAAAGTGAAAGGTTTAAATATTAAGTCTAAGCAGAAGTATGCAGCTGTGCAGTGAAAGGACCTCACCATGTTTGACTCGGAATATTTTCTGCGTTGTGACCTATATTTAGTTATAGAAGATAGAAATACTAACTTAGAAGATAGAAATACTAACTCTAAACTACTATCTTCATGTGTCTCCTGATACAGTACTACTAGGAGATATAATTTTAAATTTTCTGACTGAGGAGAACTTCCCAGTAATGCTACTAGTATAATTACTGGAATAGGATAGGGCCAAGCTGTCATTTAAAAAAAAACTTCAACAAATATGAAAGTGTCGTGGTGATGATGAAAGAGAGAAAGCAGTCAGCTGTGGCTTAGCAGTCTGAGCAGCAGAAGGGATTTTCAGGTTTTGGGCCATGTCCCCCCTATTTCATCCACATAATTTGATCATGCTCCATCATAGGAAAGGACATGTCTATAGTGCCTCATAGCCCCTTGCCTGAGGCTTTGTTAAAGTCACAGTGGAAAGGATGTTTTTAATAAAATTTTTGCAGTAAAGAAGGTAATATAAATGCACTTTGTAAACTCTCTTGAGTAAATATATAAAGGCTTTCATTTCACAGAGTTTTAGAAAATTTAATTTGCTTATCTCCTCCTGTGGCTGAAATCTGGACCAAATCACCTGCTGAGTTTCACAGCATGGGAGAAGGCTCCAAAACAGGGACACTGCAAATTGAAATGCACACAAATTCCACTCTAAGTCTCTGCATCCCCCTTAAGTGTGCTTATTCTCTCCACTGATTGCATCCAAGAAGTGCTAGAAGATGATTCATGTATAGGTTCTATGCTGCAGTTCATCATGTGTTGCCTCAGAAAGCTCAGCAGCAGATCTGTACCTATACAGCAGTGTAAAAAAAGAAAGAGGTTGACATAAAAGTGAAAAAGAATAAAAGAAAGGAGAGCAGTAATGAGCTAAATATGTGTCTAACTTTGCTGTGGGCATGCACTCATTTTGCCTTGGCTTCCCCTGCAGAAAAACCCACCTGGTGTCAAGTAACTGGCACAGGGAATGGTTTACAGATGGATCAGCCTCAGTGACTCTCATAGTTTATATGATTATCTGTCACACAGATGTTTCAGCTTGTATTTGCTCACTTGCAGCCAGCCATGCAGCCTTACCTGTCTTTCTCATCCTGCTTGAGGAGTGGGGAAGGCTCCTCACAAATAGTTAACTAATTAACAACAACAGCAACAACAACAACAACAACAACAACAACAATAATAATAATAATAGTAATGGACAAGGATGTACCTGAGCTGATCACATATAGTTAGCTTTAGTGCCAACTAAAGTGTCATCCCCTGAGAAACAACTGAGAAGATTTATAGGTTTGATCTGAGAAATTTTTGAGAGGCTGCATAATAAAAGGAGATTCTCCAAATTATTTGAAATAGTAAGGATTGCCTGGTTCAGGGCATGCCATCTGCAATATGCAGGACACTCATTTTGTGATTTGCCAGTGACTGCAGTACTGAAGAGGGATTTTTTTTTATTCGTTTCTTTTTAGTAAGCAATTAAACTCCCATTACACCTCAAAAATGAAGGTTTGCTGTGACAATAGCCAGGCAGGCTTCCTCTGAGGAATTTGTTTCTCCACGGATGTGAGGCATATGCATCAGAGCATCAACTGGAACTGTATAAACTGATCTTTCAACTCTACTTGTTGACTTCATGGGATTTCCTAAATCCAGCTGCAGCTTCTTGATCACAGTTTACATGACAACCTGGCACTTTTTTATATGCATTAGCAAGCTGAATGAAACTGGATGGTCCATGGTTTGTGACAAAAACAGACATCCTGAAGCCATCCATATACTCAGTAACTGAGTACATAACACTAGCTAGATCTCATTTTGAAAGACATGAATGATGGTTGGGGGCAGGCAGATGGGACGAGGAAGATATGTAAGAGTACTGGGAAAAGGTGTTTTTTCCCTCTCAGGGAAAAATCCTCTCAGGGTATTTGTCTTAGATGATACAAAAAAGTGTTTACTTGAAATCAAGCAGGCCAGTTGAATAAATTATAATTACTCATTTGACCCTGCAACTTCTTACTCGCATGTCTGATTTGTGCCTCTTCCAACAAAGTGGGGATTTTTTTTCAGTTTAGGTTTTTGGACTACATTTGGATTATTTTGGAATGCATCTTAAACAGCAAAACACAAACTGCACATGATGGCAATTCTCAGGCATCCAGCACCTCTGCAGAGCTTTACAGCAGCAGTTACTGGGCCGAGCTGGTGCTGCCTGGGTAGCTGTGTTATGCTATCACTTCTGGAAATGGGATACCTGTGCATGCACCACAAAGGCTGTAGTCCTTCCAGTCATGGACAGACATGTTTGTAGTATCCTTGTGACACAGGAGAGGGGACTGACACCCGTTCTTTGTCATGTCTCCTTTGTTGGCTTTCAGTACCTTCCTGTTTTAACTAATGCAGATGTTTGTGTGAAAATTCTCTAATTTTCTTGTAACAAAATATTAACCAGATTACTTCTCTTATATCTTAGTATTCCTTTATTATTTTGTATTGTGGAAAATTACTGTAAGACAGTATCTCCGCATTCATGTTTGAAGAAGAAGAAAGAAGACCAATTTATCTTTTTTACCAGATTCTAAAAGTCTTAACAGATGTGTCATGTTTTTCATTATCTATAAACATGGTATTTTCTACTGCAGAATAAAAAGTGGCCTTTTCCTTAGGGACTTCTGTTCTTTTATTCTGGGATCTGTTCTTTTCTCAGTGTTTTGACGGTGCATGGCTACATAGATTTGCTGTGGACACTAATTTCATCCGTGAAAATCTAGTATTTGATGGGGTTTGGCATCAGTGAAAGGAGTCAGTACTTGTTCCCCTCTTCTCTTTCCAGATGCTCTCTAAGTCCATTGAGCAGCTCAAGCAGCCTGGCAGTCACCTGGAGGAAGCTGAAGAAGAGCTTCATGGAGATCACTCGATGCAGGAAGAGCAAGCTCCCACCAGCAGTGCCAGCGTTAGGGCTGAGAGCAGCAGTGCTGGTGTGGATGACAGAATAGGACAGCAGGTGGGGGCTGTGAAAGTCAAAGAGGAGCCACTGGACAGTGATGAGGATGTTCAAACCCAGCAAATGGAATCTGGGGAGCAAGCTGCTTTTATGCAACAGGTAATAGGCAAAGATTTAGCTCCAGGATTTGTAATTAAGGTTATTATCTGAACATCACATGTGTTTTCTAGGCTTTGATAAGCAGCTGTGTTTTGATTCACTGAGCTAGCAAATCCTGATTCATTGTTCAAAGAATTTGTTAACAAATGCAGAGGTGTTGTACGTACACTTGAAAACATAGTGAAGCTCATCCTTATGGCCACTAATTGCGAAAATACTTGTTGCAATCAATTATTCTACATAAATCTCTGAGTAATAGCTGATCGACATTGTATTAGCCCAGAACTACCTTACATTGCTTAGTTCTAGTGAAAGAGAACTCGTATCACCTAGCCTGTTGAGATCAGCAATTGATGGAATTAGTTTCCAGACCTGATTGATGAAACATTCTTCTGATTTTGAATCCTCTGACTTCTGCTTTCGTTTGTCTGTATATATTGTATCATACTGTAGTCTTGAACACTGTTAATGTTAGGGTATTCTTTTTCCCAGTAGACAGGTACTGACTGCTATCTTGGTGGTCCCAGGCTGGTGTATAAAGTTCAATTTAGAGAAAAGTACAAGGTGGATATAAAGAGGCAAGGCAAGGCACTGTTTTAAAATTGCATTGTTTTCTTTTTTGCACTGCTTGGTTAATTTTTCATTCTGTCTTATTTGATGATAATGTCCGCAGAGACATCCTCAAATGCAGCAGATGCAAGTACTGGTGAGAAGCAAAATGCAGCATTAGGTTCCAGTCAGTTACTATGACATTGCACGAAAAGCACAGAACTGTTATCGCTATCATCTGATATCCAATCACTTGTTTGTTTTCTTTTAAATGAAGACTAATTGTACAATATCACATAACCTTTACCAGGGAGTCTCGTGGACAAATCCTAAAATAACAACTGCGCATGAAATGCCACCATGACAAAAGGCAGGTTCAGCTTGCCTGGGTGCTTTGGCCGGAGTTGGGAGGCGCAGTCGTGTGTGCAGCCCACGAGCTGCATCCCATCCCATCCCTCACAGTCAGCACAGCAAGGCTGGGTGCAGTGCAAAGCCCTGTTTATTTAAGTCAATACTTTGTCAGGTCCCTGCTGTTCTCCTGCAGAAAAGTGATTTTGGGAGGGGGGGCAGGAAATGCCTTATGGAAACAGGAAGCCCAAGTGATTCATGTGCTGAGGAATGTGGGGCAGGGGGGGACAGGGCAGCGCTCCCTCTGTTTTTAAAGGCACTCTATGAATTGATTTATTGTCAAAGAAAATAACAAAGCGAGTAGGGAAATTGTTAAGGAAGCTTTCCAGTGAAACATTTCCTTCATATTCCCTTTTGATATGTTTACCTTGTTTTATAGGTTTACTTTTGTTAAGCTAGTTAAAGATTCATTGTATTAAGACCCCCTTTAATATGGATAATCCCAAACTGACCTGGACTCCTTGTCAGGTTTTTTTTCTATTAAAAATATTTATATTTCTAAAGCTGAGGTATTTTAAGGTGCAGTATCCAGTTTCAAAAGAGATAGTTGTTTTGCCAAATGTAGAAATCGTTCTAAAATATGTTATTAGCATGTGTTGTTTACATTATGTTCTAATACTATTCAATCTCTTCTAAAATGTTGCAACTTCTAAAGATATATTATCCTTTTTCCTAGAAAGTCTCCAAACAAAGGACTGAATAGTTGCTGTTAATATGAAAGGCCTCAATAGATAGAAAAAGATTTAACTGAGAAAAACATAGGTGATTTTTAAATGTGCTTCATATTTGAACAGAAATCTTTCTCCATGCTGGATGAAAAAAATTATATTTACATTCAAAAAGTGAAGGCTATAAAAATGAAATTATATGCGTTTCCTATTTTGTGTATTTTTAATTTTCTTTGAAATCTGACTTCAGCCTCATTAAAAAGGGATAGTGCATCTTTTAAAATACATTTGGGGAGAAATTTGCAGTTGAGAAGAATTTTGTACTATATCATTCAAACACATGTATTCACAGGGGACAAAAGATATTTTTATAACGTCATTCAGGTGAGAAACTCCAATACTTTAATTTCAGAATCTTTCAAATTTAGATAAAATTAAAATAAGAGAAACTACCTGGAACCAGTGAAAAGGAAAACTGGGTTAAACAACCACATTTCTATTTGATTATTGTCTCTTACATTTTAAATCTACTGTATTTATTATAATTTGCACCTTTAGAGGTGATCTCTTGTTTTGTGTTGTAAATATATTCTGTTTGTATGTTCCCTTTTTTTGCCTTCTGATATAAGTCTCTTCCTTTCTCAAATAAAGTTTTTTTTTAAAAGATCCCCTTCCAGATATTTGACTTTGTGTAAATTTGGTAACTTAGTGGTGGTTTTGCTTTGTATAATAACCAAATATGTTTGCTACACATTGTTGAAACAATTTAAACTTTCAGGAACAAGGTTTTTTATTACACTATTCTTACAATAATTACACAAAGTCTTTCTTTTTGGTCTCTTGTTTTATCCTACATCAGCCATTATAAGTTTCAGTGAATGTGGAATTGTAGTGATGCATGCTCATTTTCCCATCGTGGCATCTGTCTTGAACATGTGATCATACCATATAGGAAAGGTAAAAGTGAATCCCAGTTCCTCAGCTTCTAATTATCCCAAATTCAGATGAAGTGTAATGATTTCCATGACATTTCTGAAACCTGCCTGCACCCCTGATCTGAAAATGTGCCACTGGCCACTTTGATATTCATCAAGACCTTTGCAAAACTGGAGTCCACCTGCTCATATGCTGGGGAAGAGGGAATCCATGAGCTTGGCAGATTTTAAAGCAATTGCATGAGACAGTGAAGTCCCAATGTAAAGAACTTACATGAAGATGTTAAATAACTTTGTGACATTTCCTGAACTTTGCTCAGGATCTACAGAGAGAAAGAGCTTGTGCTGCATAGCAATTCCTTGCTACAGTACATGAATTATTACCAGCAAAAGAGTTCAGAAAATGAATGCATTGTAGTTCTTATAACTGTTAATTTAATTTCCAAATGTTCTATGCAGCTTTGATTCTGGTATAACTGTAACTAAAATAAAATCTATGTTTCAACAACATAGAATAAAAAGTTCTGCAAAGCAAATTCAATTATTTTTACTGCTGTAGCAGCAGAGTAATGTTTGATCAGTAATACAACCTCCAAAAATAGATAAAAGGTCAAAGTTCAGGTGAGGAAAGCTTAAAACAAGCATTAACAGTATAACATTGTACTATTTGCCTTATTGTTTGTAATATATTTAGAATCCTGAATATTTAAGAAATAATGACAGAGATTTTATTGAGTTGTCTTTTGTTTAAATACCTGTGTTAAAATTAGAAGAACAGCCATAAATGTTTTCAATTTACAACCTTCCCAACAGTGTTGGAGACTGCACCTAGATTTTTTCCTAAATTACTTACCAGGCATCAAAGCACCCATAATAAAGAAAATAATCATAATACAATACAATTCAAAAGCCTTACTTTTTCCCCAGGAGGATGTGCATCTTTTTTTTTTTTTTTTAAACAGAATATGTTTATTCTGTCCTGTTGTCCAGAAAATAAAGCCAGTATAGCTGATAGCTGACAATTTAGAAGTAATTGCTAATAAATGAAGGAAGATACATCATAATATTTACATACTCAAATACACATTACTGGAATAATGTTACTGGATAGTGTAATATTAGCCTTTTTATCATCTTCTGGCATTAACAAAATAGGATTAAAAGCTGAATGCCTCAGCAAAGCAGGAACACTCAGACACTACCACCACTCATTTGTACACTATCTTCATTCCATCTTCATTATCATCAAGATCACTAAGACTTACTCCATGTTATTCAAGCCAACTATACCCTGTTTTTATCTTCACTGGAATTCTGAGGTAAAAATCTATAAACATTAGTCCCAAGCAGCAATCTAAAAATGTTTACTTATTTCTCCCCCTTATGAACACTTCACAATTTACAGCCAAAATTAGCTAAGCCAAGTTAATTTCCTTATTGTATTCTGTCCTGTTAGCAGCATGTCCTACTTATCCACTTAAGAGATGTTTGTTTGATTTTCATTTATTTGTTTAGTTTCTGATTTCCTTATGCAGTTCCCATCATCTGGGTGGTAACGGAGCTTCTGTACCTCATTTCTTGGTGGAAGAATATAGTTTAGAACACCATCTGCTGAATTACTGATTAGGCAAACAGAAGAAGAGTGTCCAGGGAGTATCCTCCCTGGGCTAGAGCAATAATACAAGTCATTTTTGTGGAATCTTACTGCTCTGTTTGATAGACTTTGTGCTTTGCATTTGTTTGGTTTTATTGTTTTTTTTTTTCCTCTTCTAATTCAGGCTAACTTGGTTTAAGATTTAGAGGTAAAAAATAGGATGTGCTTAAACAACATAGACAGCAGAAAAGCTCTCAGCCATGCTCTCTCTCACACACACACATACAAACTTGACTGGGAAGGCACATCCTTGAGATATCTCCCAGTTTCTGTTCCCAGTTTGCAGAGTTTTGAGTGTCACACTCCTGCTTGTTTTGATTGTGGCCCCATAGCTCATTTAGCCTGCACAGGACAACTTCTCCAGCTACCTGTGGGCACACACCTGCTGCAGCCACACAAGGATTATTTCAGCAGCAGCTGAGAGGGGAAAGGAGTCCCCTTAGTAACTTGAAATCTTTCAGCAATGTGATTTGCTGTGATAGATGGGGGCCTGAGTCCATACAGTTGTTTTGACAGAGCAGATACTTACTTGTAAATGATCTAGTGCTGTAATTAACAGATGCTATGACTGTGGCTGTGGAGTCTTTGTGGCATTTGTTTTACTTTCCTTAGCTGTCTTGAAGTAACTGTGTTCTCTAAATGGTATATAGCTAGCTCTGAAATACAAGAAAGACAATTTGGAGGATAATATGTTAAAAGTACATTTGATTTGTACACTTGATCCTTCCAGGATGGTTACACCATTTTTGGCCTTGAAAACTGTGAAGGGCAAGATAAATGGAAATGCAAGTTTTGAACAATGTCAGACTTAGAAATAAACCTGCCTCTCCTCTCCTCCCTCCTAAATTAATTGCCACTGCAGTCTTAGCTCAATTAATCTCTTTTTTTTTTGTAGGCTGCCTTAGCTGTTTCCTTTAACTTTGCAGGCAGTAAGAGAGACCTTGCACCTTCCTGCCCTTCCTCAAGTCTGTGAGTACACAGGCCCAGTATAACTCCTACACAACACAAGCTGGCTCTGTGATTTCTAGGACCAAACATAGTATGGATGGAGCAAGGAGGTGGATTGCTGTGTAGCTAGATTTAGTTTGTGAAAATTTTTCATTTATCTATATGCAGGGAAGCCTCTGAATATTTAGCCTGCTTGTTCTCAGCCTTGTTCTTAAGGGCCTATTAATTTCTATCAAGTTTCTAACTGTGGTCTTTAAAAACTGTGTTACAGGAAGAATAATTCTTTTTTTGTGCTAATTCTACATGAAAGTGCATAATAATATGAATAATTACAAGTAATTATTCTTTCTCAAGTAACTGTATTTTCCCATCACCAGTTGGATGGGAAAATGATCCTTTTTTTTAAGGAAGCCTCCAATCTATTAACCTAAATAATTGCCCATATTTATTAATAATTAATTTTTAATTATTTTTGTCTCTTATTGTAAACTTCCAGTTACGTAGGCAATAACACTTATTTTATCATAAAACTAACTGAATTGTCTGCCTGACCATGTAGCATTACAATGCAACAAAGTTACTTCATTTTATTGATTCCTTCATGGACTAATCTTGACGCTGCTTTATTTGTAGATCCAAGAGATTTTATGCTTCTTTTCCTCTTTCAAATACTTAGGATCTAGCACCTTGATGCTTCTCTTATTGCTCCCATTTGTCAGAGAAAGCAAATGCTGGGAAACCACTGGGGCAACACTAGGCAGAATTCCTTAATCAGGGCCACATAACTAGCATGAATCAAAAGCCTCCAAGTCCAGATCCCAGTAATTACCACTGCACATTTTGACAGTCAGATGATACTACTTTCATACCTTTGGGCAATTTATAATTCCCTGTATCCTACAGCACAGAGTTCTATTAATACTGTCATTGAAGAGGATTATGTGTTCTTGGAAAGCTGCTTCTTTAAATGCTTCATTTTGGAAAGAATCCTGTTTGAGCTCGCAGTGTCTTTCCCCCTGTTAGACATTTGTATGTGCACACGCACAAGTTCGCATTTTTTTCCTTCCTTTAAAATAGGAGAGTGAGTTAATGCACTCCTCAGTATATTGCTTGCTAAATCTTCATAAAGCACAGTTGTTAAATGTCCTGGAAGTGCAGCTCAGCACGAATGCCTTGGAGACATAGGTGCTCTAATGCAGAAAGCAGTGCATAGTCTGTCTCCTCTCATGTTCTGGCCTGTGACCCTTGCATCCCCAGGGGACCGAGGAGGTGTTTCTGTTCGTACTGCCTGTATTTCCTCAGCAAAGGGGCTGGTGAAAATTACAGCTATGAGGCTGCAGCAATGCAGCAATGTCAAGGGCTTAAGAGGGCTTTGCTCAGATTCTCTGTGCTAGTACAGCATGGAGGATTCAGTCTCACGCTCCTTCCTCAGTCTTTTCCTTTTGCTCCAATCAGTAAGAGCATTGTCATAGGTTTTGGGTGGCAGCCTGTAGATCTTTAAAGCAGATCTCTGTTATTGGACAGACCCAGAAGGAGCACAGGGCAGAAGCACTGTTGGGAAATGCTCTCCTGCTGGGTGCAGAGGGACAACCACTGAGACCAGCTGCTTCTAAGGCTTGTCTCCTAGATCCTGCTCTACTGAAAATAGAAGCTGAAGAGTTACTACACATCAGAGACCATAACTCCATCACTCAACTACCTGACTGACCACAGGGACAGGTGGTGACGGATTTCCCTAATTTCTCAGCCATTTTGACACCTCATCTTAGGGTATCAAAGGCACCCAAGCCCAACAGCACATCTCTTGGCATCTTGGATACTTTCTAGAACTTCTTGGCTTTAACCATTTACCTAAATTTGTAGGGGTCTTTTGTCATAGTCTACCATAAGTTTCTGTATAGACTTCAGTTTTGTGAAGCTAATGACTTTATTCAGAGAGCTTCAAATCTTCTACCATTTCAGACAGAAATGGAAATAGGAGTGCTGAATACAGGTGTCATCACCTCAGGTTCAGTCCATGGACACTGGCATCCATAGCTCTGATTTGGCCATTTCTGCAGGTAATTTGGTCTCACTAAGGATGCTAATTATTAAGTTAAGATGTGCACAGCATTATATTTTATGTTGTGTGAGCAATTTTTTTCATAACAATCTCCATCCCTTCTCAGGCAGGTTCTCTATCTTACTGACGTGGCCAACTTCACATTTAGGGTCCTCCCAAAAGGCTGAATATGAACTTACAGAAAAATACTTAAGAGTGGGTTAGGTACATTAGAAAATAAAAAGTTTTGAAGCCCTTTACCAGGATCAGGATCTTTACCACAATCTTTGCTAAGCTGTTTTACCAGAATCAGCTCTACTGTGCCTACTACATGATTACTTCAGATTGTAATTAAAGAAATCACAGAACAGGGCATTTAATGTTTGGTGCATAGCAACTTCTTATTTGTGAGGTTCTGGCATTTCCTATTTTTTTCTTTCTTCTGCTTTCAGTATGCTAAGAATTGAAAAGATTTCTGGTGAGGGATTTGTAACTGGAGGAGGATTTGGCAATCTGGAAAGCAGGGAACAATTCCACTGAGGTCAGTTGCATTAAACATGCAGATTCCTGTAAATGAAATTGAAATTGATGTCAAGAAGGACCCATCTATATCTAATCTATCTATATCTATAAAATCTATATATCTATCTTTTGCTCTTCTGTGTTACAAAGTTCATCTGTCAAACTAAGAATTTGGGCCGAACAAAGAGATTTTAAGCTATGCACAGCAAAGATTTTCTGTGCAAAAGGAGAAGCTGGAAAGCAGTTCACAGCTTGATTCCTATTAGAAACCAGACTCAATCCTCAGGCATTGCCTTTTCCACAGATCTCAGTTACAGTGCTGTGGCATCAGCAATGAACAACTGGCAGTCATTACTGGTGCTGTGCTCAATCCCTGTGTTGCATGGCTTTTGAGAAGTGCTGTGCTGGAGGAGGTCCTCAAGGCTTACAGCAGTTCTCTGGAGCGAGGAATAAGAACTAGAACAGAAAGAAATGAAACTGTCCAAGCCCTTTGGTCTGAGTAATACATTAGGGGCATCACCAAGGGCAAAACTGGATTTCTTTGATGTTGGCAGAAGCCACTAGACTGGATTTCATGTTCTGTTATAGGTCTAAGTACAGGGATAGCATTGTAAGAGCAAAGAAATCCTACTAAGTTCTCTCTACAGGCCTTATCTCCTTTATGCCACTGAAGCAGCTGTGGTGGTTCACAGGGATGGAGGCTCCCACAGCATAAAGCTTTTGTCCCTAAAAGGAGTAATGCTGGAAAAGCACCAAAAGGGGAAAGACAGAGCTGCAAAATCAGAACTATTATACCCAAAGCTACTTCAGTGTCTTTCTCTTCAGTGATTAGCTCCTACCCAGAAGCTTCTCCAGCCCCTTCTCCCTCCCATGCCTATCCATGTACGTGTCCCCTGGTGTACCAGCCCAGAACTGTGGTGAGTTCACCAGATTTATCCCATTTTTGACAACCAGAAGATGTAAGAGATCCTCTTGGGAAGGGCTGTGAGCCTTCAGTTGTTTCTGCTTCACCCATGTGCTCGGCCAAGCTCTGGTGGGGTTGGCTCTGGCAGGGAAGGCACAGTGGCTGGAGGCCTAAGGGCACTTATGGAGCAAGGGGGCCAGATGGAGGGGTGTCCTCCTCTCTCAGGCACTGCTGTGGGATGGCACGGTGAGGAATGCTGATGGGAGATAGAGGAGGTGAAGCAGCAGTAGGGAAGCATATTACAGACACCTCATAGTTGGTTTTGAGAGCCCAAGGATGATGACAATTTCAGCCAGAGGCTCCAGATTTCTACCTGCTACAAAATACATTTTCCATTGTCCTTGTTCTTAGAAGGCAGCATGGGACAAGGTATTCACTTCTTTGCCTTTTAACTGACTGGTTTAACCCAGTGCATAGAAAGTTCAGGCTGAATAATTTAAGTTGAAGTGCACTGATACTTTCAGGGAATAGAAAAGTTCAGACAGCTAAAGAGAGGTTAAAAAAAAAAGCTGTCTCAGCTACTACCAAAATGAGTTGTTAGTCTTTGATATCCTGTCATTGTTCTCTCCTTTAATTAGATTCACTGTTAAACACAAATTTTCCTGATCAAACAATGGAGATTAGTTACTAAAGAAAGCATTCAGACAAATAGAAAAGTCTCGATTTCTAATTCTCCATACTGACTACATCTTGAATCACACTTCAATAAATTGAGAAGTACCTTAACTGCTAAAGACCGAGCCAAGAGTATCAATGTTTTATCATCATTTACACTACTTTTCAAAGATAAATTGACTTTTATTTTTCCAGCTTGATGTTTTTGTTTTGGTTTAATTGAATAGAATCAATTCATAAACCTAATGCCGTAGCTCAGTGGTGGATCTGAAATCAGAAACACTGAAGACACCATTGTTTTGTCTCTGAGCTAGAGACGAAGGAGATAGGTCAAGGAGATAGATAAACGGAAGATGGAATATCTAAAATGCTTATGAAATTATCCAATAGGTATTTCATCAGAAAAGGGTGAGTTACTTTTTAAATTTAATTTCAGTGGACATCTTTTCATGTGCTGCAATTGTTTTCTCTGAATTCTTAATAATCTTCCTGTTAAGAGCATTTTGGAGTCTTCAGTGTTTCTCATTATAGGAAGTGTTCTGTTTGTCATCTCCTAAAAATCCCAAGGATTGGGCATTTAAATTTCCTCATTGATTAGCAGCTTCTTCCAAATTGATTTGCAGCCTTTTCCCTACTGTACAAAATCATTACACAACAGAAATACCAGAGATTTGATTTGGCATCATCAACCACTGAAAGATGAGTCAGAAATAGATTAGCAAGTGTTCTAGTTGATCTTAGTAGTGTAGTGACGAGTAAATTCAAGGGTGACAGATGATCCCACTGACTAACAATGCTTCTGACTGTATTATGGCATTGATAAACATGTTGGTTTTTCCAACAGCTGGCCATGAAAACTAAGAAATTTGAGTTCATACTGCTGTGGAAAATAGAACTGAAACAAAAATCCGTTTTTAATACATGCTTGGAGTACATACAGCCTGCCTCACTGTTGTAAAAGACTGACAGGAATATGTTAGGATCTCAGTGAGGAAGATAACCAGAATGTTTCTCTGTGCTTTACTGGGAGGATTTCCCCCCCCACCCCCGATTTGGAGCATCAGCACTATCCTCCACTTCAATCCAGTAACGTTTCTGGAACGTTCACATGCTCAGGGCATTTTGAGCTGCATCTTTAGTAATAAATAAATAAGGAATGAACTGATTTGGCACTTTAGACCAGCAACCAAAGCTGGGGAGCCTGTTGAACACGCTACTATATCCCCTTTATTTTTGTGGGCATCATGCATTTTTAGAATGGTTATACATTTCCCTGAACCAATGTAATATAAAAGATTTACTGTTACAGTTTGTGTGTGGCCAGGCAATGGCATATGGAAAACATGTTTCCTGCTATTTAATTTAATTACTCTAATCACGTGCCAGCCCCGGGCATGTCATTCTGGACCTCTGAGGCTCTTTGTCTGTCAAAGAGATGGACAATATCTTGGCTTTGTTTAGTTGCTCTGCAGGCTGCAGATAAAACCACTGAAATACTGACTGTTTGTTTAACCAAAACTTTGCATTTTAACCATTTGGCTTTGATTTTTTGTTTTACAAGAAAAGATGACATTTTGGCCTTGGTGAGCTGAAAAGGAAATATTAGGGATATGAAGAAGAACTGTCACTTTCAGGGCTTAAGAGATGAAAAAGAATACTCTAGCCTTCTGGTCAGAAATCAGCTTTGTTAGCAGAAACTTAAGACAGACATCACTGTTATTTTAGAATTGCCTATTAGCAAGGGCAGCTGGAAAAGTCCTGTTTATAACTGCTTCTTTCTAATATGGTTAGCCCTTCATTCAACAGTTCCAGTAGATTTTTGTTTCTTTCATCTCAATAGATGAAACTTTTATGGGTGAAACTAATTAAGATTCCATAGCAAATACTTATACCAGTACTCTTGCAGCCAGGTATAAGTTAGCTTTTATCTCAACACTATACTGTTATTTTCATACAAAAAATATCTGCAAATTACACTTTTAAGTCTTTCGACAAAAATTGAAGAGTGGATACAGTACTCCATTCATAAAACCCAAATCTACAGAGAAATTAATCACACACTTAGCCTTAACCATATGCTTAACACCACCACTTCCTTCACTTGTAAGCAAGTACTCAACACTAACGTTTCCTGCATCCAGAAGTAATGCAGTTAAAGAGTATTTAAGACTATATGAGGATAATATTTATAAAAATCATGTTGTCAGAAGAACATATTCCATCTTATAAGGTATTCCTAGACACAGAAAGACTTGCCAACTCATATTTTTGGAAACTATTGAATAATCTTCAGTTAGTGTGTTTCAACAGAAAATTAATATGCTTTATACGGTAAAGTAGTTTTTTAACTTTGTCATATGGAAGAGAATGGGTAGATGCCTATGAATATGCTCTGAAGAAGTCTGCATCACTGGAGGGAAATATTGGTGGGGTGACATGGGATGCATTAAAGGAAAATATCCATCTTAACAGTTTATTTATTTCTGATATTTCTCCAACTGACTTAACTCTTTCCTGTTTTCTAGCTGAATCAATGAGATACAATATGTGATACTTATTTCTTCTAAGGTGCACAGTAGAGCAGTGCAAGTCTTAAAAATGTTGTTTACTATGTGTTGAATTACAGCTCCTGTCCCCTTTAGCTTTGAGCTAACCACTAGATGACACTACTTCCCACTTACTTAAAAGGTGTGGGCATATGCTCCAGTCTCCCCATGTAGCATTTCATATATTTACATGCTTCTTGACCAAAGAACTCCAAAAAGAACTTTATACAGGGATTGTCTTCACTACTATACATTTTTATGAACTTTGTGAAGATACACATAGGTGTTTAGGTGTGTGCATGAAGGTGTACATAAGCAGCACATGTGTCTTTGTATTTATAGAAAAAACATAACTCACTGTGTGAGTCTTTGGGGTGTTGTAACTCAGCAAGTATTGATGACAGCTCTACATAAAAGAAACTAGAGGAAGTCCAAGAAAAACTTAATAGGCTGGAGTTTGTGGAGAACATTCCCCTTATCCCCTATCTCCTCCCCTCCCAAAAAAGGATACTGTATTGGCTTCAGTAGTGTGATTCTGGAAAGACTGGGCAGGGAGAAAAATATCCCGCTGAGGAATCAGGCAAGAGAATGCTGCACTATTCAAGTCCAAAAATGACAAAGTGTGAGGAGGAGAAAGTCAGAGAAGCGCTGTCATGCATATCCATAAGGCATCGGCTGCTGCGGTTTTTGAATTAGGAAGAATGAACTTTCCAGAAGGATGTGTGGAAAGAATCCCATGTTTTTAAAAGCCTGATTTCCAGAAATCCAGAAGCTCCAGACTACTTGAAAAACAGATCCTCTGAAGTTAAATTCATGCTTTTGAATTGTATGCATGAGAGCATGAGGGTATGAAAGTGGAGTTATAGCACATTCAGATATGTTTTTATTTGTGCCTTAACAGTATCTTTCTTTGTTAAGATTCATTTCAATGATTTATAACACATTTTATCTGTATGTGCTATAGCTGCAATACATGTGTTGTGTGATATGCTTAAAGATTATCTTAAATGGCTATACCAAAACTTGTCCTCAAAATCAATTTGTCATCTGTTAGTATGACAGCGCACTACGCATAGTCAAATCAAAAGTAAGAATTACTTTCAAATCTAAATTTGAAATAGTATCTTCTTCATTATTCACTTGTTTTAATCCTGATCTCCCACAGCTGTAACAATGTGGGTTGCCTACATTTTTATCTCCCATCACATTAGCCATGTACTTCTGTGCTCCTGTCAAAGTCACCCTGGAAGCAGGGAAGGTGTGACTCCTTGCCTTGGAATGATGCTTTTCTCCATTTCCCTTTCAAATTCTATCACAACTCATTTTTTTAGCATTATATTTTTCTGTTTTAGTGTAACGAACTGCTAGGAAAGTATAATGAAGTTTTAGTGTCATATGAAGCCTATTTAGTGACTATCTAGCACTAGATCAGTGAGGAAGGTATTTTTGCTAATAAGCTTTTTATGTTAAATCAAGTATATTTCACAAGAGTCAGAAGTCAAATTGGTGATTTATGGTATATAAAGAAATTCCATAGCCTTAATAGTATCAGTTTTGCTGTCTATATGCAGCAGTTCAGTTAATGCAGCATTTCCTGTAGTTCTGTTGAAAGCTTGAGAACTGAATATACAAATAAAACTGCTTCCACTCATAAGTACTTTCTTCCAGCTTACAACAGTGCAAGTCCATGCCTCACTATAAAAGAGCAACAATATGCCATTAACACAGCACCATATTCGTGAAATTATGTTTTTAAGTAATTTGTCAACAAAAAAGAGACATGTTTATATATTTGCAGCCAACAGCCTAACTAGATCCATGTAAGAACTGAGATTTTCTCTGCAGTTTAAGGGTGCAATGGCTGGAATCAAGGCTACCTAAATTGCAACCATAAGCAAAGTAATCAAAATCAAAGATATGGTTTTATCCTGTACATGTGCTATTTGGGCAGGTTAATTTATTGGGGAGTATGGATCTGATGAGAAAACATGACTAATTTTAAACATAAAATAAGAGAAAGGCTGAGAAGTAAGATGTTGGCCAAAGGTTTTGCTTGTTTATTAAAATGCTGTCTAGCATTTAATCTAAACATGGGTAATTACTTTTTCAGACTTTGATTTCCTCTGCAAATCTGGTGCTTTTACATTTCATTTAAACAGGACATTTATGTGAATTGCTTCTTTTTCACCAATTTCCTACAGTTTCTTAAATTTGTCAGTGAACATGTCTAAGCAAAGCCTGCTTGGGAAGGGAAAAAGTTCTCTGCTATATTTTTGGCTAAGCATGAGCTCCAGGAAGTTTAGCTAGAGCATAAAAAAGCAGGCAAGACAAGAAAGCAGCAGATCTTCAGACCAGAATCTGGGGCTTGCTGCAGTAAAAACACTGTTGATGCACATGCTGCCTGAGTAAGGACAAATTCCCTGCTCAGTCTGATTATAAAAGCACATGGTGTAAACTTTTACATTGCTTTTGAAGGGAAAGAGATAAAAAAATTGTTTCAAGGCACCTTTGTTTTCTCCTTCTGACAAAAGGGCTTTAAGTTACAGAGACCCAAGAAAGACAGTACTGTGGGTCTCTTCCCTTTCTCAGGGCTGGGAGAGAGGCTTAGGAGGAAAGCAGCTTGGTATACCTGCTATGCTTGTGGAAAAGATATTAAGATTTAACGATGTTTCATTCTTGCCCTGTAGCAAAGGAATTCTTGTTAGCAGGATCTGACATGGAGCAGGACAAAAACACTTTGCCCCAAGTAATTAGAATGGCAGCAAAGTACAAAGTGTGCAAGTAATCAAATGGATGTGAGCCTGATTCAAAAAAAGGAAATTAACCTTTGCAGCATTGCACAGCCCTGGAAACCTCCTCTCTCACTCACACTGAGGCAGTAGGAACAAGCATTTTGGAGTAACGCAAATGGTGATGGAGGGGGTGAACAGCCAACTACACCTTTGTTGTGAAGCTGCCTTCATGGC
The DNA here is from genome assembly GCA_025920805.1 of Petroica traversi. Lineage (NCBI taxonomy): Eukaryota > Metazoa > Chordata > Aves > Passeriformes > Petroicidae > Petroica > Petroica traversi. The sequence goes on from JAHLSL010000022.1 coordinate 28,751,273, forward strand.
TGCAAGGACACTTGTGGGCCTTTTGACAGCTGCTGTGAAAGCTCTGTGGCCACATAATCCAAAGTCACTGCATTCAGATCATCCTTTTAACAGCCTGCTGAAACTTCTGCTTCCCTACTAATAGATTAGAACAATCTACCATGTTGCAGACTTCATCATACTCTCAACTCTAATGTATAGTATGGAGCAATGCAGTTCAAAAACATGTTTTAAGCTGAACATATACCAGTGAAGTAGAAGTCAGTTTTATTTTCAATAAGGAGAAAAAAAAGGAAGTACCCTTCTGTATATAGGTATTCAGGCAGTTTATAGCTAGGAGTTGTTAGAAGGAGTTACTACTTCCCCACACTTTCAATACTATCAATAATTCCTTTTAAAATAACCTGAAGACAACACTATTCGGGGTTAAAGGAAGCTCTGTGACAATTCAGTGAGATTTTGTTCTCAACAGATATTAATTCTGTCTGTATTTTCAAATTACTTTCTACCTAAGGCAGCAATGGTGAGGTTCTTCCTCTACGTAGAACAATGTGGTGATGTTTCCTGCAATGGTAAGGCATGTTTCTTAGCTCATAAGGAATGTCAAAGACCACACAAGAAAAACAAACAAAACCATGAAAAAACCCTAAACTAACACCCACAAATTATCAAGAAAGAAAGAAAAGCAAAGGTACAGAAACAGAGAAAAACATCAGCAAATACAAAAAGGAAATGGCTTCAAGCTTGCTAGTGAGAAACTTTCGAATGTTAAAAAATAGAAGATGGAGCTGTATGAAACACTCTCTGTGAAATGTGTTACACCTACAGCGCAATCCCTTTCTAGCAGTTGCTCGTTTTACTAAGACCGTTGTAATAGCTGGTTTTATGCACTTGAGGTAGCGAGTAGTGTCCAAGGCAAAAGATTTATAGTTTGCTCCGGGTATAATGGAATGAGAGGAGCTGGCTGCCAAAAGGGACTGTGATTTGAAGAGGGCGCCTTTGGTTTGGTAGGTGGTGTATTTCTTCTGTGGCTGGAGTTCAGTAGACAAGTTTTTGATGCACTGGCCAACCATAACTATCTTGGGAGAGGGAGAAACCCAAATTCTCCAAGTTTCAAGGAGAGAGCAGAACTAAGTACTTGGGTATGTGGAAAAAAAAAAAAGGAGGTGACAAACTCTATGGCAACATGATGTAGATCAATTCATGGGGCACTTTGTGGTCTGTCACTTAAAAAAATAAGATTTATTGACCCCCCCCCCCAATTCATGGTAATTTTTAGTATTAAATGGACCTCTTTTGAAGACTAAGCTGCTTGAGAAAAGGAGACAGTAGTTTTGGAATGGAGCCCTCAGCCTTAGAAATAACACTGCTGGTTTGGCTCTACTTCCAATATTGTTGCCTAGTTTTAAAGCTTTTCAGCAGGACTTCACTTCAGTCTGGTGACCAGCATGAATCACTGTGGAGCAGATTAACACAGTGTTTTCCCAAGTGTCTAATCTCGTTTTAAAATCAGAATACAAATAGCAGCAAAGCATCCTTAAAACCCATGGAGCAAGCTGAAATTCAGCCCCAGTAGGCATTCACATTACCTCAGGTTCCATAGCATCACTCAGACTACCCAAAATTCTTGGAAAGTTCTGACATTTCTGCCTTGACCTAAAGTGTTACCTTTGCATGCTGAGAGCAGCTCTTGGCTTGCCTGTGAGAGTGGTGTTATATGTATAACATCTTATCCTCTAAATCCCGCCTACTGAGTGGATTCTTCCTTTCAAGCTCGCTTTTTATTGCGAGAGGGAGAGTTTTTGGAGGAGCTGTGTCTATTCCTTCTCTTTTGCTTGGTGTTTTTTCTGCTATTTTAATGCTCCTGAAATCAGGGAAGAGCTTTGCACTTTTGAACCAGCCTTCCAAGAGGCAAAGGCTGAGAGACACTGATTGAAAGTTTGCTAAACAATTCGCATACCTCTACAAGGAGACCAGGCTCGGTGAATGCAGATCGAGGTCTTTTCAAATTAACCAGAAAATTCTCTTCCTGTTGCTGGATTTGGAATTTTTGATATCAAGAGATGACTCTGTATAATTTAAACAAACAAACAAAATCTGTGGCCCATGTTTGAAGACTAAGAGATATAAAAAGAATTAGGAACTATAGCAAAAAGTGATTCAAAATCACTGATGCTGAAGAGAGTGTGTGCAAAATGGAACAAAGGTAAATGATGCGGCAGCAAACAATAAAGCATGTTTAGATATGGAGAAGGAGAATTTAGGCATTAAGCATGCTTCAAACCCAGTTCAGGTCATTGATCATCACAACAGACAGGAACCTCTGTGAAATAATTTTAAGTAAAACCACAAAAATGCTTATGCCCCTGTTTTGAAGACACCTACTTGCCTGTAAGTGTGGGGGTCACTTCCTTGGATGTCCATACAGGTGATGCAAATGCATCCTCTGGGATCTAACATAAGTGTTTGTTTACTTCAGTATGCCAAAACAAGGACAAAAGAGTTCATGCTTGAGAGGAGTCTGTGTAACTGATGGTGGGGACAGCAGGCCCATAGACTGAGGGTGGAGATGCATCGCTATCCCAAAAGTACTTTTTACACTGAGGATTATATATAGTTCTCTGTGTATTAAAGGTTGATAGATTTGTTTAAACAAGAAGCAAAACCACTAGAATTTGTATGTAAAATTCCTAACCTTCTGTAACAAAAGAATGAAGTGAGAGGTCCTTAAAAACCTATAATATGAAAAATAACCAACAGTATTTTGAATATATTATAAATTAAAATGAGCACATGTTTTTTGCATGTCACTCCACTGCCTTTTCTCATGTTACAGCTAGGTCAGAACTAAAAAAGATACAGGGACTGTAATTAGTACCGTAATATAAAATTATATGTTGATTTTTCCATGGGCTATTAATATCTTGTTACTGTGAGACTGTACTGGTTGGTGGTTTCTGGCTTAGTGGTGTTTGGCTTGTAGGTAAAGGAAAAAAGGAAAAAGAAAAAACAGAACAAGACCACCTCTGACATGAAATCTGACTTCCAACTGCTACTTTATGTAACTTATTTTTGGTTATTTCCACATTTTTACATTTAATAGAAATTAAATAGCACTACATTTTCTTAGTCTGTACACATTTTTGTGCATGTTCAAAATAATATGTGTGGAAATACTTCAATCTTGCTTACAAGTTTCACTAGTATCAACATCAAGACTCTCTTAACTTCTGGATCCCAGTTGGAATTCCAAGGGACATTCCAATGGGCAATAGAGTAGAAGATGTAAAATTCCCAGTAAGGGGGGAAAGATGCATCTTACTTCACAGTCAGTCATAGGGGAGTATGGAAAAAGGAGTGTAGGAGTGGTGCCTAATGTGTTCTCTAAGGGCAATGCCTCTTAGACACTCCAAACACACAGCCAAAATCCAACCTGCTTTTCTTCCCCTCCCTCTTTCTAAAACAACTGAATTCCTAAATATCTACCAAAAAATATTGAAGAAATTCCATTTCTGTCTTTAAGACAAACTCATACCTCCTTTTGAATTGGAAATGATTCAGAATTAGGAGACTGAAAATGTTGCCACATCACTTGTAAAGGCTAGTGGTATTTAGTTATTGATATAAAACCTTGGTGAGGGACTGCATTTGTAGGGGGGTGCTAATAGAATCCAGAACCTTTCGCCTTTGGGTCACTGGATCAAATCTGTCTCTTGTGTGTGTATAGTGACCAAAGTTCGCTACAATTTTAGTTTTAAATGCCCTATATAAATTATATATGTAGAATCTGTAGAGGTAAAAGATTTGTTACAGCTTGCAGCCTATCCCCCTGCCAGTACAGAACTTTTCTCTCTAATATATTTCCCTATTACAGATTTTCCAGTTCCTAGTTGGTCCTGTCCACCCTGCAGAGTAAAGCAGCTGCTATTAATTGATCTGTGAGTTTAACTGGGTCCTGGTGAACTCCCCACTCTGGCACTGCAGCTGCAGGAGGAATTTGGCAAACACCCCTCTACTACCTGCCTCCACGGGAGCACTGAGTGGGCAGCAGCCCAGGGAGCTCCCATATCCCCTCACTGCTGCCTGGCATGGTGGAAGCAAGCAAAAGTCTCAGCTCCTTCCCACCCTGTGCAAAATACCTTAAAATACGGAAGGATTACTGAATCTCATTTTCACTGCCTTGCTTAACCCCCTTTAAAGCCCTACCAGTGTCCCTTCCATAACCAAACAGCTGCAGGTCATAGTTCTAAATTGTCAGGCTGATGGATTAGTTTGGGTAGCTAAAGGAAGGGCCAGATATTAGTTTAGACATTGATATGGACTAAAATTTTCCCAAAGTTTGGAAGAAATTTGGAAGCTTGAGTAGGGCTTCATTTTGATTTAAATGAAAAGGTTTGAACCCTATGATCTTTTACAGCTTCCATTTGAAAGTGGCTAACTATGCTGCAGAATGCCCATTATGAAGTGCATAAAGGGCCCGGGTATTGACAATATTAAGTTTAGTCTTGTATTTAATGTCTACTGCTGGCTTAGTGCTATAGATGCACATCGTCTTTGAAGGCTTAAAAAAATACAACAAAAAGCAAGCACACAACAGAAGAAATGCAAATGAACAAAGAAAAAGCCTCACAAAACCCAGTACAGTGACCCATTCCAAAGAAAAACAGACATGTAATAATTAAAACAGTTTTCATTGTCTAGAAAAGAGTCCAAATGGGGTTACTTTGGGCTACTTTAACTTGCCCATCCTTGACTGCCTCAAGGTGCAAGTTACAACACTGAGACAGAATTTAAGTGGGATTTCCTCAGCACTTCTAATTTTGGCCATATGTGCCTGTCCCACAAACTTTATAATCCAATGCTTCCTGCTAAAATTCTAGTAGTATAACTGCAGCCTTCAATATATCAGAGTATTTTTAGAAAGAAAGCTGAACTTTGCTGCTGTTGCTCCCTGGGTGCCCCAAAGCCTAAAACACCAGCGGGGCAGTGTTGGAGCTGCCCCCACACCCCTACGTGCTGCTGCTGGCAGGTGCTGCTGGAGCTGGAGGAGCAAAGTTTGATGCTGCTGCGTGGCCACAGCTCAGGACTCCCAAGTACCCCATAAAACACCAGTTTCTCCATTCACAGTGCTAACAACTGCTGTGTTACCAGAGTTAACTTATTTCTGATATTCACAGTGCCAAAGTTTCAGCTGTTGAAAAATTCAAGTGGTCATAAAGAAAGATCCTTTGGGATTCAGAAAGTTTACCATCAGGTGGTTTAAAAGAGAAGTTTAAAACAAAAGAACACCAAACAGGAACACAAGTAGTACCACAAAAATGTCAGTGAATCTACAAAAGGGACACTTCACTTTTTTTTTTTCCCAAGGTAAAAAAACCCACAACCCTGTGTTGTGAAATGTCTTCTTAAAGACAGATTTAGAGAATGAAATTGAGGGTTATAAACTTGTAGCCAACAAAAGCAAGAAAGTCTGGAATGTTGGTAACCAATTGCAAGCACAGGATCCAAGCAAAACATCTTGAATTGCTGGTACTGTAATAAATTACAGTTTTCACTTTTGTATTCTGCAAGTGAAAACAGCACTAAGTCAAGCTCGAGAGAGGGAAAGTAAAGGATGACCTTTTTAATTCACCCGCACCCATTACAAGTAGAGGAACTGCAACATGGAGCAGTGAGAAATGAAAATACAACACCCATCATTGCGTGAAGGGACAGATTCTGCTCCCATAAAATGGGGCTCCTGTGTTGCTGAGGAGTTAATTGTCAGGTAGCAGTAGATGAAAGACAAACCAGGCTCTGGGATGGTCTGCTGTGGTGGCTGTTATCTCATTTTCTTCCATGGATTAATTTTCCCCTCTTTAACTTTAATTAGATAAAAGTCTAGGGGCGGGAGGTAGCCCTGGAGTGCTCAAAGGGCAAGAACTGGTCAAGAGCTGTTTTGTCTCAAACGTTGATTAGCCTATTTGATAAGTGATGCTAAGCACCCCAATTGGCTAATGAATGAGGGGTTCCCGTGAGGTAAGTGGCTGGGAAATTCAGCCTCCCCCACAAGGATGGTGAGTATGTAAACTTCTGTCCTTCAGTTAGATGTCTACCGTGGTTAGGAGTAAGGGTGATTTATATCCTATCTGGGTCCTGGAGTGTATCTACATTGATTGACTCCCTTGATCTTGACATCAGTCACTTGGGCTTTCAGAAAAAGGGGGAACATAGGAGATAATGAAAGCTACATTAAAGAAGACCTTAACATTTATGTAAACGTTATTCTATCTTCAAAGGCAGAACTATCTTTCAACAGAAAGGAGATTTATTTCCTACCTGAAAATATTAGAAAGTGGCAATATATTTAATATCAAAAGGCTAACATAGGTGCTGGTCTCAGCCTGTAGGCTTTGTCTCTTATTTCTTGACTAAACTGCATTATAGTTCGAAGTTTTACTGCATACTGCTTGCAAGTACTGATGCAGACACACTAATGACTTGTGCAAAGATACACCATCCTCTCCTAGTGGGGAGAATAGGGAAGAAGAGAGACAGACAAAATTAGGAGTGTAAAACATAGAGGCAAAAGTGTAGAGGAAATAATTTGGAAAACTCAAATGTAACTTTTTATTAAATGTGGGGCTTTTATACAGGCAAATCCATGGCTGTATAAACCAAAAATATTTAAACATTTAAATAAAACTAAAATGCACTTCTCAAAAGTTCCCCTAGGGAATATCACCTAAATAGTAAGATTTCCCTTTCTGGTTGCCAGCCTCCCCTTGGCCTGGAGAAAAGGTGGCAGATTTGGAGCATGCTGGGACCAGGAGGGAGTCTTGGCAGGAGCTGGCAGTGTCCTCTCTCCACTGAGAGGGTCATCTACCAGGCAGCTGCAGTACGAACATGGTTTAAAGGACTATTTTCAGCAATGCTGAGCAGAAAGGTGGTTTGTACAACTGAAAAGCAGGGCCCCATTATCACCATGAGAGGCTGAAAAACTGCACAGACCCTTCTGGGTAAACATCTCTAACTCTGCTACAGAATACCAAGACATCCACAACATCAGGAGGGCAGCAGGCAAAGTGAATGAGAAACTGTTATTCAGCAAATCCTGCAATATTAGATTTGGGAACTTTTGCTGAAATTATGAGGAGATCAGTTTAAAACAGGGAAGATTTCGCTGTGGTTAGTTTTTTAGGTTTGGGTTTGTTTTGTTGGGTTTTTTTTTTCCTTTGCACCATAAGTATTGCAATTCTGAAATTCGTAGCTGTGGGAGATTTGAGAATGAACAGTACAAAACAGGATTAGACAAATTCATGGACAGCAGGGTCATAAGCAGTTATTAAAGGAAACGGAGAGGGATGTGCCTCTAACATCTAAAATGTAGAAATTGAGGGTTCTGGAAGGTTATGAGGGCATAAATTAGAAAGAGTAGCAATGCTCATGTGCTCTCACTAAATAGCATCTTCCATTGTCTGAGATATTATTGGCCTCAATAGACTGGCCTAATGCAGTAAGGCATTTCTTATATTTTTATCATCATAAATATGTTTTTGCTCTTCTAGTCCTTCTGTCATAGCCAAACTTAAATTCTTCTATTCAATTTGCATACTGGTTTTCTGTCTAGCTTTAGGGTAAAACACATTTCTGTTTTCTTTTCCTTGAGCCATGAATTATCTTTGTCAACGAAATAGTCAACAGCACAAGCCTTTTCCCTTTTAAACTATGGGTCCTAAAAAGTTTCAAATCTGTCTTTACAACATGCAAAATACACTAGTTGGATTCCTGAGTTGTTAAAGACATCTAAAAGTGCAATAAAGTGGTAACTTACAAATTAGGAGACAAAGAATTTGTAGCGCAGCGTCATCTTATTAAATATGCCAAGAATTAGGACAAGTATATAAGGCTGAGTAATTAAGGGAAAAAAATATCTGTGAGAAGTTTTTTTATTAACTAGTATGGTTTTAGGCAGAAGGCATGCAAATAAAGCCTTAGTTACTATGTCCTCTCTGTGATGTTTGGTAACCAGCAGACATAAGACATAACATTTACACTCTAAATGGAATATGATCCTCTGTCTGGGAGAACTGGTCATTAATATGTAACCTGCAGAGCTGGGATATTTCTGTGGTAGTGAATCATTTCTTTGCAGTGAAAACATTAGCACAAAAAAAATACTTAGCAAGGTGAGAAGGAAGAGGAAGTTTTCTTTCACTCAAACAGAAATGTAGAATTACACAATTATAGTGAAAAACTTTATCAGTAATAAGAGGTCATGGAATGGGAAGTATGCTAATCAAGGAAAGCATGGTCTTCTCAATTTTATAAAACGTATCTTTTACTCAGATAAAGGAAAATGAAAGTGCTGGCATCTTACCTAAATCCAAAATGAAGTGACATAAAAACATCTGGTCAGAACAAGGTAGCAGGAAGAACTAATTGTTTCTTGGACAGTGTTTCTGGACAGATAACAAATGCTGAGTGATACCTGTGACATTATGCTAGTTCTACTATATTCCGTCATGCTTTTTTTTCCTGCAGAACTCAGGCTAACCTCCCACATAAAAGCACAATCTTTAAAAAAATAAATCTAAGAATCAATCCACAGTCAAGAAGTCAGGAAAAACCCTCTGCAAGGGGCTCTTGTGGAGGTGCCTCCCCTGTGTTAAGGGGGTTGCGCTGTATTTGACTTTGAGGTTTCAGCACTCCCACTTCCTCAGTCTTAAATAAATGGTACTTTCTGGCAAATTAGAGAAACCACACCTGACTTTACATTCATACCTGTGATTTTCTCAGGTCCACAATTTTATTCTGAGAGAATAGAGAGCCCATGAGCAGAACTCTCCAATGGATTTTTTAACTTACTCTTGCGGAAACAAACAAGCATGATTCCTGCACTGGAGCTGCTGGATATCTGTGCAGACATGAACACCTTCTAGATCAGATTTTGGACTCTTCACTTAGTGGCCAAGAGTCCAGACTCATAGAACAATTCCTAAATTACAGTCCCAAAGACTCCTAATTGCTTGCTACAGGGCAGGCAAATCCCTGTCACCAGCTATCAGGACATCCACTGGGCAAACAGCCCAGCTAAGCAAATAGTTTGGCTTAACATACACACAAGCACACAGCATTAGATGAGAACCACACATGTGCATAAAATCTGCTCTAGATGAAAATGCCTACAGAAAACTGTGTTCATGCTTTGTCAGGGTGTAGCAAGTACTTACGGTGAGAAATAATCTCTTTTTCTCCACCCATTCTCCTCCAGCTGCACAGTGACTAAATACCTCTATCAACCAAGCTTTAAGTCAAATCAAGCTTTTAAAAATTCCTCTTTCTTAATGCTCTTACATGCATTGGTTCACAAAATTAAATTAAAAATTTTTTATCTGTTTGGGATCAGCCCTGTTTCCTCCTCCTTGTGTTTACTTTCCTTCAGTAGCTGACATCAAAATGTTTTGTGGAATGCTGAGACTAAATAAGTTATGCTTAACTCAATATCTAATATAAATAGCCCTGGGGAAGCTCCAGCAGCACAATCATAAAAGCTACAGTTTCTTTTAATAGCTTGCCACACTTTGCTGATATAGTATTTCTCTAATCACCAATCTTTACGTGCCTTCCTGACCTTGGAGCTCTCTGTCCAACTGACTTTGTTGTATCAAAGGCTTGTGTCATTGGAAGAGTGAATGGCTTTCATTTTTCTCCCTGAAACTTCCGGTTCCTGGCATCTGCAAAGAATTATTCCAAGCAGTGTTTTGCTGCCTTGCGGCCAGTGCCCTGCAGTGGCCTGACTGATGGAAGTGACTTTTCCCAAAAAGGTTAGTGATTGTGGCTGTGACGGGCGGGCGCTGCAGCTGGTGCACACCAGCCCTGCTTTCTCAGCTGATTTTTGTCTGACCATTGGGCTACCACAACCACACATTACAGCTATTCATTTCTGTTCTGGGAGGAATTGAATAAATAGGGTATATGCTGGTTTAGAGCAATAAACAAAAGCCTTTCAAAATAACCACAGATTTCAAAAGCCTTCATATTACAACAAAGGTAATCTACATTTAAAAGCTTTTATAGAAGCAATTATTGAATAGCATCATAGGGCATCAGGGTTTTCTTAACTGAACCTCATACTGTATGAATATCCAAAACCCACAGTTGTGGTGCTCTGTTTCCAGGTGGTGAGAAAGTTAGCGCTTGGATCCTGAGTCCGAGTTATGATTTGTCTTTCTGTCTATACCTCTCCCCTCTAGTTTATCTTCTCTCATTTTTTCTTCTTCTGCTCTGGTTCCTTATTTACCTCTTTTTGTCTTGTTTTTAAAATATGAAATGTAACTGGACCTATAGGTACTATGCTGTAACAAACTAAACAAAACTCACGGTTTTATCCTTCAATGTTTTTTGGGGGGGAGGGGGGCAGGCAGGGAGGGCAAGAAGGGAAGTAAGGAAGAGGATTTTTGAGGTAGGTTTTCATTAAGTATTATGTGCTTAACTCCACAACTTCAGTCAAGCATCCTTAGTGTTAAGCACTGAACTGTCACATTGCAAAGGACAAACTGCTTGAAATCTCCATAGTTAGAAGAGATAAAGCCAGGATGAGATAAGGTGACACAAAGGCTCAAGACATTAGAAGACTGGTGTAAGTTCATACAGCTGATCAGTAACAGATAAAATTTGAAAATCCTGCTTTTTCTTCTAAGAGACAAGATTAAGACAGCATTCCTCGGAGACGGATTATGGATTTCAATTACTTAAATTAAATTTTAATTCAAAGAATGAAAACAAAACATCTCCAGAGATCCAAATCCTCCCAAAGCAATCTAACTTGACCCAAACCTCTCTTGAGACTTTCAGCCCCTGCTGCAGCTCTTTCGGCAGCCTGGCCCTGTAACCCTTCTTAAATGAAAAGGAGAGGCTCTCACACCCCCTCTGCCCCTGGGGAGAAGAGAGCCACTAGGGACACAAACATTTCACAGCTGGAAGGAGTCAGCTATGGACCCCTGCTCAGGGCTTTTCACTCTCTTCTTTCTCATTAAAATACAAACACTAGGTGAGACAACTCACACTTCTGGTTTAGGCACAAAGTCACTCCAAGCTCCCTCCATTCCATGGGAATGCACTGCCTACAACAGCACTGACAGTCTGTATTCCCTCTCTGGCCACGGTTATGTAGGCACTAATAGATGCCTGTGATGCTGTCATGCTTTAATCTCAGCTGGCAACTAACTACCACACAGTCACTTGCTCAGTCCTTCCCAGTGGGATGGGGGCAGGGGGGAGAATCGAGAAAAAAGTATAACCCCTGAAATTAGAGTACTTTTATAAGTGAAAGAAACTAAAATATAATGATAAGTATCTTTTGCCTCAGGTATTCCCTTTGTCTTTTTTGGTTAAGATTCAATGGGCATTAAATCTCAATGCCTTCAGATGGCAGCTACTCATAAATTAGCACTGTTTTCCTTCCTACCTCAAGAAGTTGGAGTGTATTACTTGCATTGTAACAAGATTAATTTTGCTCTTACCAATCATTGCACAAGTAACAAAACTTTGTTTTCAAAAGAATTTTGGTCATATCAACTTGGGTAACTTTACATAACACTTTTGATACTGAAATATGTTGAATCTCCAGGTATTACAGATATTAGCCCAGAAATACATTCAGGTCTGAAAGAGAGCTAAGTAACCATTTACTGTCGTGCACATAAAAGGCTGGAGATTAAATGAAGTAGCAGATGCTTCCACCTGAAGTTATATTGAACCCAAATTTTCAAAGCATTTTCTGGGGTTTTGTATCTGGAGAAACTCCTGGATGTACCTAAAATCAGAATTCTCCAGCTGATTAACAATTTTTATATAAAATTTGCTGGAAGATTTGCAACTTCACAGTTCTTTCTCCGAGAAGGAATGATGTCCAGTAACTTCTTAAAGGCGTAACACATAACATGTATTGTATTATGACATTGGAGAATGTTGCTATATGAAAGAAACAGTCATCAGGGCTTAAATCCAGGTTGGGGAAAAAAAAACAACCTGTCATAGCTTAGATTGATGCTTCACAATGTACATGAGAAAAACTGAAAAACAATCCTGTCTCTTATTTCCAGCTGTACAGTAAAACTCTTTTAAGTTCTCTGTAGAGTGACGAAAAATAAGAAGGCCAGGTAGCAGCCATCAGATCCTTATGAATTAAATTATATCCATACGTATAGCACATTTCAATGTCCAAAGAGCCACTTGGATATGTGAATCTGAACTTTTATGATGAAAATCAGAGATATTTCTGAAACTGTCAGTAAAAGTCAAAAGTTTGGCCCCAATCTCACATATTTTCCCTCTTTTTGAATGTCACTATTTAATTGTTCTAATTAAATTTTTGTACCAAGAGTAGCAATGAGAACCCCCAATACCCATAGTTAGAGGAGGATTTGGAAAATGAGAGAGGGAAGGAGCTGAGAAGCTCATTGCCTGTGGCTGGGCCGCTGGAGAGCATTAGGTTGTCAGGTTGGGCTCAGGGCTGAATGCATTGTTTTTAGCATATCTGTAGATCAGGTAAGGTTTAACCCCGTGTGGTTCCAGGGAATTAACCTTAAACATCTCTTGTCTTGAAGAGTTCCAACAGGAACTGCTGGGCTGGCAGCACTCAGTGCCTTGGGCCCTGCCTCAAAGCTTTCAGCACACCTTTGCAGCTCTGCCAAGGGTCTGAGATACATTTCACAACATCCATTCTTTTTCAGGAGGTACCCTAGGGCCAGCAGGGCTTCCAGGCCATTCTGAATGCAATGGCATGGATGTGGGGTGCAGATGTTTGGAGTGCTTTGTCGCTACCTCGCTCACAGTGCTGTCAGAAAATCTCCTGGGACTCGGGGTGGCCCCAAGTGCTGGCTGGGGCACATCATGATGTGTACACCCATATTATGTGATCACCTTTCCTCCTGGTCTCTCTGAGTAGATTTAATGCTTCCAGAGGTTGGAAAGAAAACTGAATGGATGTTCCCAACAAGATTACAGACTACAATGACCCAAAAGACTCAGAAACATAGACCATTTCACCACTTCACCACAATGCCTTGTGGGTCACAGGGATGATCAGCCTCCCTCTCCTCACCCAGACTGCTCTCAGCCTTTTTGCACTAAGCTTAAAGATATAGAGTAGGGATGCTTTAATTTGTCTGAGCAGTACTAAAAGCTGTGATATTTTACAGTGCCCATTGCTCCGACCTCTTTCTCCTACCCTTTGTCAAATGCAACACCATCAAACCAAAACAACTTCTGACCATACCTCCAGTGCTATCTTTTGTAATAAGAAACACAGAAAGCCATAGTGCTGCATTATTTCATAATTGAACAAGACACAATGCCAGAAATGGAGAATATTTCTGACACAATGAAATTATTACTGATCCAATGGTTAAAGAAAGGACTTAAAAATTGGGATTTACAAACCTTGTGCACTTTGGATCGGTAATAAGCTTCTCCACACAAGAATTATCTCCATGTAGCAGATGAATTACAGATTATTTTCATTATAACCTTCAATATCATGCAAGGTATATATATGCATCATATACATATAATTTATTGCAGAGCAGGGAAGATTACATTCCTAGCAAAAACAAAAACTAAAAAAACCCTTAAGGACAATAAATTACATTATATATCTGTCTGAAGAAAAAAAGGACATTTACAAAATTATACCAGTGAAAATATGTAACACCTACAATAAACAAGCACAGCTTTGTTTTCAGCATGTTTGTAGCTACACTTCTGCAACAGAGGGAAAAAAAGTATTCCAGGCACTGAAAGGTTTCGTTTGTCACAGGCCCCAAATCCAGAGCATTTGGGGACAGCTATAATGTTATCTTGAGTGAACACAGGGCCAACATAATTACGAATAAAGAGGTAAGAAGCAAGGGGAATTGTCTGCATAACTTCACTTGGTAAAATTCTCCCATAGAAGGTGGCAGGTAGGAAATCTGCATAATAACAAACTTGTCACAACACAAGGCCAACTAAATACAACAATTAGAATTAACATTTTGCTTTGACTGGTTCTCAGGATTCCTCCACTCTGTCCTCCCAGGTTTCACTAGATATAGTTAAAGTTGTAGCTCTTTATTTGGTGCAATATTTTCCAGTATGTATTTTTTTTGAGTGTTGTGTGGCTGCATGAAGCCTGTCTCCCTCCTTTGTGGGCAATGCTTTAAGAAGCAGCTGTTGAAGGGACAAATTCTTCTCTCAGATATCCCAGGGAAAACCCACAATAAATATCTTGGTTCCCCTCTAGTATATCTAGACTTACATCTGTGTAAATAATCCAAACTGGCCCCAAAACAGAGCTGAAAGTTTTGTAAGTTACAATTAGAGAAAGTCACCTTCTCCACTGACTGCCAGGTCCTTCCTTTTGAGTCACTGAAAGGCCTCTGCTCTAGGACTGCACCCACAAAGCTCTTGGGATGCTGTATTTGTGCATCTCAGCTGGCTTCTCTGCCTCTTCCTCACTGCTTCTGCTCTTCCTGCTCAGCCACCAACTCTAAGACTATCTCCAGCCTGTGAATGTCCTCCTAAGCTGCTATCAAATGGCAGTTAGGGAGGTGCTTTGAGGGACTTCACCAAAAATGGAGTTGATCTTCAGGGCTGCCCCAAAATATGAATTGAGACACCAGTATCTCAGTTGGCCTTTAAAACAGATAGCAATTCTAAGTACTAAGCAGGAATCCTATGGGAAAAAAAAATAGCCATTGTCTAAAGTAGAAAGCTATTTTTGTTCCATATGTAGGCAGTTTTAAAATTTTTAAGTAATATACCTAAAATTGTTGTGTTTTGTTTCAGGAAGGACGTAATCATAGTAAGGAGTAACAGAGCCCAGATGAGGAATGCAGACTAGTGTTTGGTCCGTAATTTAGTGTCCTTTGGTCTTTTAAGCATTCAGATTCCTTTTCCAGTAAGTTACTCCGGGATACTTTGGAGAGATTTCTCTTTGGGATGAAGAAAAATACTGGCTAATGCAGTGTGGAGATTCCTATGTAGTGTAAGCAAATCAATGAACCACCCTCCAGAAATGCTACACCAGGACAAGTGTTCTTATTGCCCCACTTTTCCCCAGCTAGTTTCTTTTTACTTATTATTACTGCTTCCATTTCTCATAATTGTTGTAATATGTTATTGAAGATTAATGTGAGCACATGAAAGATTCAGCTTTTTTTGGAAAAAGCACAAAGGCAAGAAATTATAGTTGAACATACAAACAAAACAGTTTCCAAATTTTAAAATCAGAAATAAAGTGGAAAGCATTATCATATAAAGGAGAGGGTGAGAAGGGAAGAGTTTGGACCTTATGCTATTTCAGATTTTGTAATACTGCTTTCTCTCTCTTCTTCCTTTTAGTCCCACTGTTTCCCAGCCCTCCTTGTAATAGCAGTCTAGACCCACTTCAAGTACATTGCAATAAACTCATTTACCCTTCCCATGAAATATAAAAAGTAATATGGTATCTATTGAATGTTACTTTGGAGATATACATAAGGAGTAAGAAAATGCATAATCTATTTTGCAGGCGGTATTATACAGTTTGTGCTATGCTAGCACATAACACTTCCCTTGTTTTTTTTTAACTCTCTAGTTGTTCCTAAATCAGCAAACAAAAGGGTTTTTCCCTCCATTTTAAATCTGCCCATTCTGGCAATTCTCCCACTTGTTAAAAGCAGCAAATCCCAGACTGAGAAAACAAAGTGGGAAATAATTGTAAGTAATCTTTTGATCTTCAGTTCAATTTTTGTTCAAATTGCAAATAATTTGACCTTATTCCAAACAAAACTACAAACAATACAACAAGCTATACTTGTTTGTTTCAGAAATATATTGATTCTACAAATGGATAGAGCATTCTATAGCTACATAGAATTCTAAACATATAGAACTGATCTTAAAAGGATTTTTTTTGAAAGTTTCTTTTTCCATCTGCAGCATTCTTCCTATATTCAAATCCTTAATTTTGTTCAAATTATATCACCATTTCACTATATATCACTATTTCATTGTGTTTCAAAATCTGAAAAGTGTAGTGGAGCTCTGCACTGAAGAGAGAAAAATGTTTTTAAAATACCTTTGATATTCACAGGTGTGTGTGTGTGTATACACAATTATTAAAGGGACTCTTACTACATATGTGTTGGAGAAAGGAAGTCTGTGGCATTTTAACCACATTGAAGTGAGGTGTGAGATTTGGCAATAAATCTCTGAAATCTTTAGAGGGGAAGAAGTCACAAACCCACAGAATGGCTTGGGTTGAAAGGGAACTTAGAGATCATCTAGTTCCAAACCCCCTGCCATGGAGAAGGACTCCTTCCTTTAGACTAGATTGCTCAGGGCCCCATCCAGCCTGGCCTTGAACACACCCAGGGATGGCACAAACACACTTTTGTGCAACTTACTCCAGTGCCTCACCATCCTCACAGTAAAGAATTTATTTCTGATATCTAATCTTAACTTACACTCTTTCAGACTGAAGACATTCTCTGTTGTCTGTACGTGCTCTTGTGAATAGTTTCTCTCAATCTAACTTGTAGGCTTCCTCCAGTTACTAGAAGGCTGCAATTCAGTCACCCTGAAGCCTTCTTTTTCCAGGCTAAACAATCCCTACTGTCTCAGTCTTTCCTCACAGGAGAAGAGCTTCAGCCCTCTGATAATCTTGGCAGCCCTCCTCTGAACTCGCTCCAGCAGCTCCATGTTCTTCCTGAGCTGGGGACCCCAGAGCTGGATGCAGCACTGCAGGTGGGGTCTCAGCAGAGCCGAGCAGAATCCCTCACTTGTCCTGCTGGCCATGCAGCTTTTGGTGCAGCCCAGGATGTTTGGCTTTCTAGGCTGTGAATGCACCTTGCAGTCATGTCCACCTTCTCATCCACCAGCACCCCCAAGTCCTTCGGGGCAGGGCTGCCCTAAATCTGTTCATCCCCCGGCCCTGTGCATTAGGCACAGAGACCTGCACAAATGCTCTGTAGAGAGAGAACAGAGTAGGTCAAACACCCTGGTGATAGCTCTTATATTTGCTGACCATATGGTCCACTGGTGTTCCCCATTCTGACCTCACTGTACCTCCTTACAAGGGAGGAGCCATCTGCAGACAGCATCTATACACCCTCATGATTTTATACTTAGGCACGGATGTGTTAGTGTGTCTGGACTCCAGATCGAAGAACAGGATTTTCCAATATTTCTCTTTATATGTCAGATCCAAGTAATTTCCATTAATTCTACAATAAAACCTGAACTCAGAAAAATTTTCTATAAAACCAAATCAGAATCTGTTGAAATATGCAGAAAACACAGATCTGCAGCAGGACTGCTAATGAATTTAGCCTGGAGATTATTATTTTTCTGTGTGAAGGCCAAAGTAATGATTCTCCCTTTAAAAGAAACCATACAAGTCTGCTAAGAAATGTAGTTCTGATGGAGAGCAGAGAAATGAAAGTGGTTGAAATTATCTGCATAAAGTAACACCAAACTGATTTGCCAATACTGTTGAAGAGAGTTGGGTGACATTTCCCAGTGCAATGAAACATGTGGGACAGGTGATATTATCATTAATTAGTTTTGGCCAACACATCAACTTAATGATTTCAGAAAGCTACTAGGATTAGGTGGATGTAACTATTAAATGTTATTATAGAGCCTATTTGTTCTTGACATCAAAGTAAAAGATGCAACCTAAAAGTTAGGGTGAGACACATGAACAACTGTATTTTCCTTTTGCATTCATTTCTGCACTTCTTTGTATTCTTTTTTTGGAAAGCACCAAGTGACTTCTGGAAAGTCATGTTTTTTCTAGTAAAAGCAATAAAGTAACAAGAAACCTCTTCAGAGGTTTCCTTAAAAAACAAAACCTACCCCCCCCCCACCCCTCCAAAGATATTCAGGTAGTCTATTCTTCCCCTTTATTGTACTGCCATTTAATACAAACTTGCATTTGTATTAAATATCTGGGAGAGTCAGAAAGTGAAGAAAATATTCAGCTGGGAATGAAGCTTTTGAGGAGGTGCTGCATTTTCTTTGGATGAGTGCTGTGCACGCTGCAGTCAGCAGTTTAGCAGGAGTGACAGAAGTCAAGTACCTGCCAATCCTGGGAGCAGAGAAGGCAGGTTTCACAGGAGCAGGAACCAGGAGTGAAACCAGCAGCTCAGTTGGACTCCTTGAATTTCTCTCCAGTAAAAATTCTCTGACTTTATGGCCCCCTCTTCTGTCAGTCCCATAATTCCTTTCTTCTTAATCATGCCAGGCTTCAGTATAAGGACTGCTTGGCTCATATTTCTTCACTAAGCTAGCAGAAAACTTCTCCAACCATGTGACCACCTTGATTCCTCACTTATATTGGACCACCATGGATCATGTTTAGATGCTTTTGGAAACTTTCCATCCAAGAGAGGTAACTTCTACCCTCTCTCCCTTTAATAACACGGGTCAGCAGCCCATCCCACCTCCTCATTCAAGAGTAGAGGTAAAAGAGAGGGTCCTGACTCTGCTGTTAAATCTATATCCAGAGACAAGGGGTGTGTCTTGCCTGGATTTGCACATCTATCCATGCAACTCCAGGTCCAGGATGCATCTTCTCCTATGTGTCTTGATGAAGGAGCATGCTCTTGTCATCATTAAGAGTCTTTGCTCTTCCCCTATTTCTTGGCCCAAAAGTGTTGTAATTTTTATAACATGTTTTGTCACCCCAAAGGTGTTCCTCTGCTAGAAAAGAAGGGTGGTAGGAGAGTGACACAGACTTCTACAGCAGCAGCTTTGCAAATCCAGGAAAGCGGGGAAAACCAAAATTGGTTGAGGCTGGAAACCATTCCCTGGGCTGTCACTGCAGTAGGACCATTCTAAGTCCTAAGCTCTACCTTGGCAGGAGCTAGAAAAGCCATTCCAGAGTCCTTCAGAAGACCAGGGGAAAGCACCAGGGCATGGGGTTATTTTTCTGTGAGAATCAGCTTGCTGCCCAAGGCAAACCCCTGCCTAGGCCTCCAGGGAGTTTTGAGTTATGGCTTCCATCCCACTGCTCTGTATCTGCACCCAAGATTCAGTTGATAATATTTCATTTCTGTTTACCCATTTTCTAGTCAACACCTGGATTACTGCAAGAGAAATCCAAATTCTATAAACATCCTAATAATGTGTGACCTAATATACCCAGATGCCTCAAGGCTAACTCTCCTATTTCTTCCTGTCTATTCTTTTGCTTGCTCTAAATCCATTTCTACCTATTCAGTCTATGTGTCTGTAACCATACTTGTAATTTACTTACTTTTCATAAAAGCTGATTCTGAGTTTGTGGTTGACTATATTTCAGATGGTGACACTGGGGTTTTTTGAAAGCGATGACGATGGACGTTGGTATGTGGTTTTGTCAAAAATAGAAACTGGTAGGGTTTCTTGGTGAAGTGTGTTCCTCCAAGTGACAGAGCAGTTAAAAAGATGTCTCAACATATTAATTTTCAAGGATATCTCAGACTAATTTCTATTTTAGGTTGTATATATTGACAGAAAGATACCATTCCTGCACTTTCACATTTGTTCACACGCTTTTGTTTTCGGAAGACCTCAGGACCTATTACTTAGGGTAACTAGTTATGGTTCTGTTTGAAGACAGTAGGCAAAATAGTACTTCACAAAACTCCTAGGTGAAAATTTCTAAAAGTTCCAATTACCCACAGTTATTTTAGTCCCAAGGAACAATCTCCTCTGCACAGGCATTCATTGCTTTCTATGTTTTTTTGGTCACTCCTGAGGATATCCAAGGTCAAACCTATTAAAATACTATGTGAGATTTCTGAAGGACTGTTAACTACCTACATCTGGGTTGAAGGAGAAGTTTCTGGGCTACCAGAATTTCTGACTCAGTCAGACATTGGATGATGCTGTCTTGGCTTGGGCCAAGACTGCCTTTACAGGACCTTAAAGCAGGACTGAGCTCTGTTTGCTGGAAGCTGAGGCAATTTTGCTGGATGCAGTCACTGGCTGACCTGGACACCCCTTGGATGCATTCAGCTACAACTACACTGGGAAGGCAGAAAGCCAAGGAGGGTTGTAGAGAAGATAGGTGACAGGATCTGAAGTTGCTCTGTTCCCAGCTGCTACAGGGGCCTCGACAGGACTAAGGAGCAGGAGCCATGGGGTTACATAAGGCAGCAGAGCAGGCATCAGAAATATCCTTCAGAAGAAGGAGAGAGAGGAAGGTCTGAAACGCAGCAGGTGTTGTTTTCAGCCTTACCTAGGGCAAAGCTTTCTGAAACATAACTTCCCCTTCAGGAAATTACCCATCCTTTGGGTAACTTTCTGAAAATAATGTGGAAATTAGCAAACTGAACAACAAAAATGCTTTGAGAGAAAAAGCTCTGTAAGGTTAGTAGTGCTTAAGGTCTTTTGGGAGAGGAAGGCAGGATGGGCAAAACATTAATAACCTTACCAGTTAAAAGATGCACATGCTTCGTACTTCAGCAGAATGCATTGAGGGCAGAACAACAGAGAGATATAAACCTGACCACAAATATATGAGAGTAGTAATCTCATTATTAAGAAATTCAAAATCTGCTATCTCTAAGAGAAAAAAAGTTCTCTAACACAATGAAAAATGTCAAAGCATAAACCCTGAAGGGAAGTGTGAATACACCGATATACATGCAGGATTATACAGACAAAATATCTGGATTTATTTAGCTGTGACCAAATTAAATATTAACATATTAAATGAAAAGACAGATGGTTGAGAGGCAAAAAGAGCTTTTATGCGTGAATCCTACATACTTTTTTCTCTGCACAAAACACAACACTTCAAAGGACTGATATTTTATAGACAAGTCACCCATGCTGCATCATTTTACACAGACTATCTAATAATCCAACAGAATGTACTAATGGTTTATCAGTTCTCACAGCCAGTAGAAATAAGTAACTCATTCTCATTAAAATCCTTAGAATTAACAAAATGTTAAGCACCAAAATGTAAAAATCACACATCTACATGAAAGGAATATTCATACCAACCCAAATTAATTTGAAGCCTTGCTAAACAAACCTTACAGTAATACTAGGAGAACAACAAATATTTACCTCCCATGCTGCTAAAAGGCTCATCTTCTCTTTAGATACTGATTCAAAAATTCCTCTTCAAAATAATTACTAAGGGCCTAGGCTCATTTCTGTGGAAGGGGATGGATAGCCCTCCACTAGCTCCAGCAGAGGCCCTAATTGCTTGCCTCTACTAATAAACTAATCTCAGGCACCTGGAACTAGCAGGCTCCATGCCGGGCAGACAGGGCTCAGGTTACCTAAGAAATGCTCCAAATATATTCACACAAATCACTAGCCCTGCAGATGTGCAAATACTGCTTTTGTCATATTGCTGGAGAGATGGACATGTGTTTGCAGGGCTGTAACACATAAAACCTGAAGATGAATTCATTGTGTTGCTTTAATCCCTTCCAGAGGCCAGGTGGGCATTTGGGGAGCCAGATAAGTGTGTTGATTACTCACACATTACACATTGCACTAATGCACTTGCCTGCGACTCAGAGTACCTGAAATGCTCACAGCATAAATATGTAGGTGGCTGGAAAAAATATATGTATTTCATGAGTGCCTGTTGTCTGTAAAATAAAACCTAACCAGGAATTTAGCCTAAAACTTTGAATAAAATCTAAACAAGTCTAAACTTTGCTGATGTCTACAGTTTGTAATGTTACAGTTAAAGGATCTGGATGCCACAAGAGGATGTAAGCCTCGATGTAAGCCTTGTGAGACAAAGTACTCTACTTTTAACAAATTTTAAAGTATTTTCACAGGCAGGCATTTTCTGTCACCTCAGAAATCAAAGCAGGTGTCATGCAATTTTCATAGAACCGTCCACAAATTTATTCTCCTCTCCTGAACAGATTATGTTGATAAACATGTGTCAAACACAGTGTGTGTCTGGTTTCATCTCAGGTGGGAAGAAGGATATAAACAGGACACACTCTAACCTGAAAATTGAAGAGAGAAAGAATAGGATGTCTTCTTGGTCTCCAACAAATTGCTGAAATAGATGCCTGGTTTAGGTCTTGTTCCCACAGGTTGATTAAAAAAAATTATCCCAATTTGTTTGTCTGCATGAAAAATATTGTTTCTATTGCCTACATAGACACAAATATAGAATCATTTTAGAAGTAAAGACAGGAACATCTTCTGAAGTTATCTATGTTTTCTGGTGTTCCAAAAGACATATCTATGTTTTTTGGTGTTTCTTCTTCTTCAAGACACTGTAAAAAACCCCAAACCCACAAAACAAAAAAGCAAACAAAAAACCTAGGAAAAAAAAAACCCAACCAAAATCCACAAACAAACAAAGCCCTCCAAACAACAAAAACAACAGCAACAATGAAAACCAAAAAGCCCCCACTTAAACGTACTTGTTAAGATCAGAGATGTGGAAAGATTATATTTTAGATATTGACTGTAAGGTAAACTTACAGCTTCACTGAAAAAATGTGCAGATATTGCAAAGCTGAAGTTTAGGTCTAGAAGTAAAGGAAAGGCAGACAAGTACCCTCTAAAGCCTCCAAGCTCAGAGTCAACTAGCATCGAGAAAAGTCCAAACAGAAACAGCATCCATCCCTCCTCACTGAAAGCTGAATTTCCAAGATTTCTTTAAGGATTATGTTTAATTAGTAATGTTTGATGAAGACTACCATAATCCACTAGTGCACCTTTACTAGCTTGAAGAGCATTCCAACAGAGAACAAATCCTTTTGTCTTCTGCACTCTAATGATTATCAGAAAAGTGAACTCAATTAATGAAATATCAACTGTTAGCATGAACACTGAAGGATATATCAGAAACTCCCTTGCTCGAAGAACTACACAGACACCAGTTATTTAATTAATTCAATGAAGGCAACCTATAAGTTGAGGAGAGCAGGAGAAATAACAGTATTCCACTGATTTCCTCCCTGGCCATTCTATACCATGAACGGCTCCTACATGCAGGAGTCTGGCTTCTTCCAAAGCCAGACTGGGAGTTTAGAAGAGTAGGCAGGAGACTACAGGAATACAGGAGCATCAGACAGACAGCACTGTTGCCACCACTTGATCCTAGGATGCAGGGAGTAATCACACCACAGATAGCAAAATGCCTCCTGTGCCTAATTTATTGGCCACTAAGCCAGCATTGAGGAAAATGAATGCTAAATTCTCACAAAGGGATGTATCTACTTCTGTTCTCCACAGGAAAAATATTCAACACAATAGTGTTCATGCATTCTTCACTCATCTCCAATCACACACGCTCCCAGCAAAGGTTGCAAAATGTATACCTACACAGACAAAAAAAAACCTCCTCTGGAAATTTATCACAATTAAAATTATTAGCAAAACTAAGCAAAAATAGACTTCAGGGGAAAAAAATCCTGAATGTTAAGTTTTTTTATGTTCATAGATGGATACACAGACTTCTTCAGATAGCTCAAGATATTTCCTGGAATATGTAACACTATCCTGTCATTGTACATTAAAAAAGCAATAAGAAAAGTTGGGGACTGTATTTAAAGGAGGGGAAATGGTTTAATGACTCTAAACCAAGACAGTTCTTGTAAAATCTCTTTTTGCTTACTCATATTTTTTTTTACTTTGTTTAGTCACTTATGACAAGGTCCCAGGTGATTTACCCTTCCCATGACCTTATGCCTTTTCACTGAAGCAGTGACCCTAGATATTAATGTGGGTTTTGAGGCTGCCTTTTAAAGCATTTATTCTCATTTCAGCTGTTATTGATGAGCACTTTTTTGCATAAAAGCCTCTTTTATTACATGCAGGATAGACATTCTCACATCCCATGAGCTGCCGATTTATTTTGCAGCGTGCGAGGGGCTGGGGTACTCCCGGGTACTCCCACCTGCCTTCCCATACAGCCTGAACTCAGCTTCACCTCTCTGAGCAGCCAGCAATCTCTCCTTGTCCAAGCAAGGCCTCCAAGCTGATGTCCCAAGCAACAACACACAGCAATGCTAATTGTTACCTGGTTTATTAAAAAAAAAAGAAGCCGTGTATATATATATATATATGTATGTATGTATGTATGTATGTATGTATGTATGTATATTGAGCCAGGTATTTATATGTAAACAGAGCCTGCAGTTGTAAGTCACAAGTGTGAATCTCAACTGAATTCATAATAAGTGGTTTGAAAATATTTCTCTTGCATTCACTTTTGGTTGAGATTCTGGGACTATACACACAGCAAAAAAGGAAAATAGAAAGAAAAGGGTTTGAGAAGCAATCCTTCTCCATGGAGTGAATGCCAAGGTTTCTACTGGCTTCACAGGGTTTTAGCTTTTGTCATGTCAGCAAAAGTGACCATCTGTTGACAAAAAAACAGAAGAGAAACTATTCCTTTCTACTCTGTTACAGTCTTTTCACACCTGCCAATTTCCCAGAAGTGTTTGCCTCTGCCTATAGCCAGCAAAAGTTATGATAAACAAGGATGATTCCTAAGTGGGATCTCACATAACAATTACTGAATTTCTAAACGATTTGTGAAAAATAATATGCAAATCATTGCTACTTTCCAGGGAGCTCTGGGAACTGAGCTCACTATAGAAACTTGACTCACAGTTGCTCAGTGCATTGGTACTGAGTAGGTAGAATTCATTTTTGTCTTTCAGTGCTGTGGGAAAATTTAAATTCTATTTGTGTAGGGTCATAAAATGCATGTTCTAACTCATATTATGTATTCAATATATTAGAAAAACTTTGTATTTTATAAGCCTTTGCATGTGAAGCTGTCTTTCCTGTCAGGAGGAACTGGCCAGTTGCCTGCCATCACCTACTCTCCAGCAAAGTCAGTAGCCCACACTGTCAGTGTGAAAACATCTGTTGAATGGATTTATTGAGTGGGTCTTGGGTGCAAGCTGGGGTGTGAGGGTCCCCACTGTTTATTACAGCCCTGACCTAATGAACTTAATTTGTTGACATGTTTCCCTCAGTGTTTTACTTGAACCCATCTCACATTTCTTTCTACTGTGCTGTTTTCTGGGAAACAGGAATTTGTGGCGCATCGACACCAGCTACAACTCTACCAGGCTCAGATGGCTACAGTTGGCATGGCAACATCAGATAAACATCAACCACTTTCCAGGAGCCCATCTTCCCCTGCTGACTCCACATTACCTCACCCAGACATGGACCAGCCCAGCCAGCACGTCTACACAACTGGTAGGATTCCCCAAAGGCTGCTTTTAATAGGCAGGGCAAATGCATTTGTTCATGTGGGATCAACAGACTTAAATGCCTCAAATACCTCCTGCAGCAATGCGTTCAGTTTTAGTCCTACTGTTCCTCTGTTTTATGATGCTAAACTGGCACCAACTCAACCAGTGCAGCTGATAAATCACAGGGTTAATATTCACACAGTCATAAATTATTATCATTGACTGGCTCTGGCAATACAGAAACAGGTGCATTTTTGGTGCCTTTAAGTCATGGTTCTTTTCTCTGTGTTCTCATTGCCTGTTTTGTAAAGAGACCGCCAGTAAGGAGGAAAACTGCGATGTGATTCTCAATGTCTTCATCTGACAAGTCAGTCTCTGCTTAAAGGTCACTTTCTCTCAGAATGACCAAAGCTGTAGGTATGACTAAGTGATGTTGGCTACCACTTTTGTGTCATTCAACAGTTGTGTGAGTCTACAGAGGCAGATTTTATGCTTAGGTCCTGGGCATTCCAGTCACTCAGGGAGCATGGGCTGTCCAAAGCAAAGTGATTAGAATCTCAAAAATCTTCAGTCAAAGGAAGGAAAATGAGCACAGAAACCTAGTTTCTAATTATGGGCAGTCGAACCTTGCAGGGTTCAGGTTTTTAAAAGTCCATATGTCAGTCAGAAATGAAGATTCACTTTGTGCACAAAGAAAAAAGAAGGGGGGGGTTGGGGATGGAAATCAATACTTGCAGTTACTGTTGATGAAGGCTTATGCCAGAAGAATTATTTCCTTCAGCTGGCAGAACTTCCCATGCTCTGAAAGTTTCCATCTTTTCAGGCCATGACCATGGATTGGTGAAGGATGAAGTCCTTAGTGGGCACTGTATGTGACTGTGTGAGACAGTGTGCCCTCCCATCTTTACAATTAGAATGTGAACTTGGAAAGCAAAAACATTTTATTATTTTTGGGTAACAAACATTTGGGTTGTACAGAAACAAACAGATGAATTCACTTTCCATGAGTTTCTCCAAAAAGAACAGCTGTGTATAGACAGGATTCTTTAACCAGACCACTGTATTTCTAGTTGTGTTCCTAGAGTCCCCAAAATATTGAAAACTCATTCCAAGATTCACAGAGCACACCAAAAGGGAGCTCACTGTGTGTAGGCTTCATTGTCCCATTCAATAACCTGCAGTTTCACTGAAAAAGCTGGATGGAGTTATGGATGTAAAAGCTGCCTCTTCAGCCTGATTGCTAAGGTTTACTGACACCTCCTTTTATAATCCCCTGTAAGGGGAGTAGGGTCAACAGGGTACACAGATCTGTGGACTTGTGGCATTAGTGGAACTAATCAAGAAAGAAAGTGTGAAGCTGAGATGGAAAAAAAAGAGAAGGATTGAAATTATGTAGGAGAAACACTGAATAGGGCATCCCCCAGCTCAAGATGTGACACAGAGAAACCTGATCAGTTCAGCAATGGAAATGCAGACAGCCAGATTAGGTAGAGTCCAACCTTAACCTTCTAGTAAAACATTGCTGATTGAACAACGCCAGTGGAAAGAGTGAAAGAGAGGGAAATAAAGAGAGGAAAGAAAAAGAGAAAGAAAGGAAGAGATAAAGGAAGAGAGGAAAGAGGAAGAAAGAGAGAAAGGAAGAAAGAGGGAGAAAGAAAGAGAGAAAGAAAGAGAAACAGAGAGAAAGAAAGAAAGAAAGAAAGAAAGAAAGAAAGAACGAAAACGCCAATTTATTACAACCAAGATTCTCAGTCCTTCACTGAATTCCTTTTTCAAAATATGAAACACCCTTTTCTTGAATCGCTGTTTCTTGTTTTACTGAATCTTTTTCCCCCCTCCACTGGTGTTTCAAGATAATAATCTCTACTGATTACTGAAAAAAAAATCCTCTTATTTTCATCTGCCTTACAAATTTATGCTTCTGCTTCTCCAATTCTGCAGTGTACCCTCAGCTCTTTTATAACCTCTAGGTACCAGCTGAGGACAGTGTGGTGCTGTACCTGCTTCCAAGCTATATCTCTGCTAATAGCCAGAACCCTCTGGCTGATTGACCAGGTCTCACAGAGCACATAGCTCTGCATTCATAGTTAAGCCTTTCCTTTCTGCTTAAAGAAATCTTTTTCCCTGACATATGTCTAGGCTTACAGACTTACACACATAACCTTTATCATGCCAGTTTTTGAGTACATTGAAAATAGAGCTATTTTTTATGTTATGAGATTGATACCTTCAGAGTGACAATGAACAGAAACTTTGTGTCATCAAGAGTTCCAATACAGTTTCTGTGAAAAACCCCCCCAAAACAATCTGTATATTATTAACATATGGGATGTTATGGTATAGAATGGCTTTATTTGTGCACACTGTTTCCAGTATGGTGGCCTAGCATTTTTTCATCGATCACTGGAAAGAAAGAAACTCAGACCCACTTTTTAGTTATTCTTTTATGGCCTTTAGAAAATCCTTTAGGATGAAAGTCCTGAGAAATGTGGTCTGATCAGAATGCTGACATGTTCTGAGCAGAGTTGGACTACAAACCTCTGGAGGCCCCTGCCAACCTGACCTATCCTATGGTTCTATGATTTTCTCCCTTAAGAGAGCACAAGATTCAACCAGCCATTGTCCACAGCAATTGCAACACTACCATTTTTTAAGCATGGAAGGAAGGAATGGGTGTGTGGAAAGGAAGAAAATTCTAGTCCACCATAAAGCAAGGACAAATTCAGACTCTAGAAATTAATGTAATAATGTCTCCCTGCCTTTTAGTTATTATTTACTGTTAGAATTTTGGGGTTTTTTCCTATTTAAAGACAATATATTCTTGGAAGAGGAAAAAAAAGTTAGAAGGAAAACTATTGTAGCAGATTATTACAGGGTCATCAAACTGAGCCTATATTTTAGTCATGAGAAAAATGCTTTAGCCAAATATCTGAAGGGAATCAGAACAGTGATTGTTGTGAGAGTTAAGCAATATACACAGTATATGCACAAGATAATGAGTTAAAGGTGGAAAAAAAAAGGCTTACTTAATTTTCATTTAGGCAGTTTACAGAATCTTTGACATTATTTAGTTCAGATTTTTTGTTGGAATTATTCATTAGATACCCTTCCCTTGGGTTTTCTTATTGGTACTGTTGTTCTCCAGCGCAATTAATCTTCTTCAATGCATGCTGTTAGCCAATGATTTTTAGGTCTCTTGCACTTTCCTCTGTTTAAAATATTATTAAAAGAAACTGACCTGAATAAAGTATTTTGGAAATGAATGAGCGTTAGGGAGTCCCCACCAAGAAAATCTTGGTTTTTACCGACTTAATGCAAATTAGTTTTTTTTTGTCCCATGTCCCCTATCATTATATGGTTCAGTGGTGGCACCATTCCCATCTGTCTTCAGGGCCACATTCTGACCTCAGTAATATTGGTGTAAATCCAGAATAAATCCACCAGTCTCAGTGGAGCTGCTCAGATTTACACAAGGAATCTGAGAGCAGAATCTGGCTGTAGGCATTTGTTCTGGAGAGACAGAATAACCGTCTTTTATTAATATTTCACAGCAGTCTGCAATTGAAAACAGTTGTCTCTCTTCTTTTTTTTTTTTTTTTTTTTCCTTCTTCTTCTTTTTGTGGGGGTAGGGAGATTATTGGCTGAATCCTGTTAGGGAAATCCTACAGGCTATTTTTAGCAGTAAGCTCTACTGCTGCATTCTGGTATTGTACCAAGCACATGTGCTGTATGACCAGCAGCAACACATCTGAATCACTTGCACATCCTAAATCAATTTAAATGCTTGCTATAAATGAAAACATATATTTCAGTCTCTTCTTAAGTCAATTAATCCTCCTAGAAACAAATTTTACCCTCAGTGGTGTGAATATCTTAGTATTGAAAAGTTTGGAGCAGATGCTTCTGCCATGCAATACTGACCTGACCTTATTAAACTGATTTTTGATTCAGACAAAATAACTCCCATGCAATAAAATAAAATTTTCAGTTATATTCTATTTCAGGAAAAGTGCTAAGAAAAGGAGGTTTATGTCAACCAGAGAAGGCATCCTGAACATACAGTTTCAGTGTTTCACTTTGAAATTGGTTGCACCCTGATACAAGTAATCAAAAAGTGTCATTATTACAGTTGATTCTGTATAACAAGACATAGTAATATGTATATTATTTCTATTACCTGCTATTTGGACTATTTGAATAATAAGAATTAAAAATTAATTGAAAGAATGACATGTAGAAGATACTTTCAGCTAATTTTTCTTAAGGTTTAACAAGCATTTCTATTAAAATCCAAATAGTATAACAACTTATCCTGCCTGAAAGCTCCTGAAAGTCCTGATGCCTGTACAGTTAGCACCTAAACACCTTCCCAGTTGGTCAGGGGGAT
The DNA here is from genome assembly GCA_025920805.1 of Petroica traversi. Lineage (NCBI taxonomy): Eukaryota > Metazoa > Chordata > Aves > Passeriformes > Petroicidae > Petroica > Petroica traversi. Next base: position 28,780,841 of record JAHLSL010000022.1, read on the forward strand.
GGGAGGAAATGTTTTCTTACCTATTGGTGTAATGGCCATTGCCAAAATGGACAAGCTGAGTAGGCAACAGGTTGTAGAAGTTAAAACTTGAGTGCTAAGAAAAGGAAAGTGAGGTATGTGAGCATGCACTCATTTTTGTGCATACTTCCAAGTAACTTACAAGAGCTGATGATAGAGCAGCGAAGAACTGCAGAGAAAGGAAATTATTAACTGCTTTGACAATGCCAGCAGATATTTTAAGCTGCATTAGCTTATTAGCTCCAGGTTTTCACTGGTTCTTTTTTTATTTAAAAGGAAACACAGCAAGAAAGTAAATACAAAAAAGTATTGCTAATGAAGTACTATGTTTGCTAGAAAATAATTTAGCATAAACTTAGTCATGCTGCACTTAGGTATTATATGTGCATTCTCCTCACGCTTAACATAAGTGTATTATCATTTTGGCTTAAATTGCAAGATCCCAAAGGATCAGTTCTAAAGTGCATGAGCTAAGAAATATGGCAGCATAAATATTTCTAGAGCAGCATAACTTCTGGCTGGCTTCTAACTGAATTATCTCAGAACCTTAAATTTGAATCACCCACGATGTATAAAGGCTCTTATTCAGAAGAGCTTTTAAAGACTTTATTGATTTTCAATATCCATTAAAGAACTTTGCTAAATAAGGATGGTATTTAGCATTTTGTTGAATATGGACTTTAATTTTGTGTTTTCTTAACTGGCTGACTTTTCAGTAGCAGTCTAACACAATTTTCCCAGAACTGTGTTGGCATCACCAGCAGTGGTAGCACATAAGAAAGATGTTTTGAATGCCAAGTATTGAAGCCTGAAGAAAATGTTAATTTGAGTCCCTTTCAACTGTAAGGGAAAGAAAAAGCCAAATGTTTCCCAAATGAAAATGGCCCACGTAGGGGTAAGGAAAATAATTTTTGTTCCAGACATGTCTAAGAGAAATGCAAAGAACAAGTAAATACAGAAAATCATTTTTCAGTGTTTCAGACTTGGTTTGAAAGCCTTGAAAATTGAATTTACTTGAGCCTACTCACTAAAATTTCTCTTTTGCTCCCAATACACAGCTACAGAGTAACGTGATATTGATAGCTTTTTCTTATAAAGCTGTTCTGTCCTTGCATAAATGACCATAGAAAATTCAAAAGGTATTTTGCACTTGCAGTCAAACAACAGGATTTGATCCTAACTCAGTAGTGGGTGGAACTTTTCTTTTTAATGGAAAAGGACTCTGGCTGCCACTGTTTCAACTCTGTGAAACATTCATTTCATGCTTTGAGATCTGGAATTAATATGGTATTAGTTGAGCAGTAAAACTGCAGAGTGCCATTGCCATTTCAAAATTTATTTTAAAACGTTTCTCTATATTATATTCTTTACACTTCTATACATAATATTTTCTTGTTGTATACAGGTTAACAGCTTTAACTAACTTTACCCATTAGAGAAGGAGAAAACAAGTGATTCAGTAATAAGATTGTTTCTTTTCTAGCCATAAAAGCTTTAACAAGACACCAGCCAATTCCCCTTCTTCTTTACAGTTAATTGTATTTATTAATATAATTTCTTGAGAATTAAATTTTGCTTTATTCATATCACAAGATTCACCTTGTAAATCAAAATTCAGAGTCTCACAAAGGAAAGAGAAATTTAGGTCCAGAGAAGGGCTACAAAACTGGTGAAGGGTCTAAAGAGTGACTCCTACAAGGAGGGTCTGAGTGAGCTGGGGGTGTTTAGCCTGGAGAAAAGAAGGCTTAGGGGAGACATCCATGCTCTCGACACTGCCTGAAAGGAGGCTGCATCCAGGCAGGGATTGATCATTTCCCTCAGACAAACAGCAACAGCTCATGAGGACATGGCCTCAGGTTGTGTCAGGGGGTTCAGGTGCAGGTTGGACATCAGGAAGAATTTCTTCCCAGGAAAGGTGGTTAGGCATTGGAATGGGCTCCCCAGGGAGGCGATGGAGTCACCATCCCCCGAGATCTTCAAGAAACAAATGTTCATGGCACTCAGTGGTCTGGTCTAGCTAACAAGGTAGAGATAGGTCAAAAATTGGACTCAATGATCTTGGAGTTCTTTTCCAACCTAAATGATTCTGTGGGATTTTCATCTTGCTATAATTGCTAAATAAAATCCAGTTTTGCTGAAGTATGCATGACAGGGAACAGTGTAACTTTCATTTGTTTCGTTTGTTTCTTATTGTGCTGTCTTTGTGCTGAAGGTGTTGTGTATGACAGTCTGATGCTGAAGCACCAGTGCATGTGTGGGAACTACGCTAACCACCCCGAACACGCTGGAAGAATCCAAAGCATCTGGTCAAGGCTGCAAGAAACTGGGCTGCTAAACAAGTGCGAGGTAATTAAAAATTAAGACTAGAAACTTGTTAAAGTAAATAGCAAATTTATTAACTCCTAAAACTGTCTTACTCCTGTAATAAGAGAGTGATTTGTTTTTGGAATTATTTGGTCTTAACTAAAAATATGAAAACAATGCATTATAGGAAAGAACACTTCCCAATCAGAAAATAAAGAATTTACACAGTGTCATACATCCATATGCATCCGAATATTAAATGCAGACATGATTATTCCTCACCTCTATAAAGGAATGTAGACAAGCAGTAGTCAAACAGTAAGTGCAGTCATTCCAATAGCATGGTTCTTAACTTTTTCAAGGAGTTAAGGATTTTAGTTCTGTAGCATAGAACATTTTTAAAAATAGAATTAGTGTCACTCCATAAGCATATCATATCTTGTCTTTTTTCAGATTTTAAAGACTGTTTTCATAGCAGGTTCCTTTACATGTTGTACAACAGGTCCCATGTGAAGCCTCAAGACATTCAAGAACCATCTTCTAGGCAATAGCAAATTTGTAATACCTGTCTGCTACAATTTCCCTCAAAAAATTGCATATTAAAACATGTCTGAATCAAATATGGTTTGTGAGGCTCATATATGATTTGGATTAGTTAGTTAGTAGCTTTTTCTTACCATTCCCTGCTTCCTGTGACTCGTGCAGCCCTGTCAACTTCCACAAAAGCCGGTGGCAATTGCAGGTGTTTACTGCACTGCAGCACCAGTTAACAAAGTTTAGCAAAAATTTGCTAATGTTTTGCTGGATCCCACAATTTCTAGGGCTCTTATGTTCTGTTTAGTTACTTTTCTTTATATCCTTATGTTTTTACAAACCCAAAGGAACTGCCTCAATAGATTCCTTTGATTAGCTGTAGGGGACTGTCCCCGAAGACTTTGTGTAGGTAGCTCAGTGTCCTGGGCAGTGAGATATTGCAAGCACTGTAAATAGATTTGTTGTATGCACTCATCTAACTAGATGGCAGCACTCTAACAGGCTAATTCTTTTTTTTAGCTTAGATAATTTTTTCAGTGTCCAAGAAGACTTCCTTTCAGCAAGGCCCTTAAGGCCACATATCACATGAGTGGTTTCACTGGGAGAATCACACACTTCAAGATTAAGTTAAACAAGCTGAGTGCTTTACTAAAATAAAACCTAGTTACCCTCTTGAGTCAGGACTCAATTGTAAAGAAAAGACAAAAGAGAGAAAATTAGTAAAATGCAGTGTGCTACAATGTACTGCTTTCTTCAGTAACAAACAGTTATTGCTGAGCAGTAAATTGTGTGGCTCTGTAAAAGGTGCAAAATGAAAAAGTGATATAGGTTAGTTTGAGATGCATGCAGTATAAGAATTTCCTGGAAGATTTAAAGTTTCCTCTTGCAATTCTATAATTTCAAAACCTGAAATACAGCCTACTAGGTCTTGCATAACGAAGTGAGGGGGGAGAGAAGAAAAAACTCACTTGATATTGAACTGCAATCAGCTAATTTTGACCCCAATTGTGTGCTTTGAAATGAGGTTGGAATGTGAAATGAGCTGTCAAAATGTTAACTCTGATGATAAAACTAAGGAGTCTCAGTGTGAAGCTGATGCATAGATCTGGTGTTTATCTAGAGCCTCTCATGTAGCTAGAGACAGAATTATATTTGGTGATGCAATCTGTCCTTTGTTTCACTAAATTATCTAGCACTTGCCTGACATCAAACAAGTGCTTAAAACTGCTCACTTTCCAAAATAAGAAAGGCTACACTGATACACTTAATAGGTGCTGTTTCTTTAGGAAGACATTCAGCTGAATAGATAATTTGTGTCACTAAAGGAGTGGTTATAGCATTAGCCAAGATATAAAAAGCCACCATCAAGCTGCTTTCCGGAATATACCACACCAAAGATGCATAGTGAAAGCATCATGGGCAACTCCGCTATCTCTTCTGCTGAATTCTGAATGCCCCCTCATAGACATTACCATTTCTTAATATAATTTCTCTACATAATTCCCCACAGATTTTTGTCAGAAGGCATGGGGAGATTTTGCAGCATGCATTACCTCATACACCAAGTCTAAAGGACAGGTGAGCAACAGCAACCTGCAGCAGACACTTAGGAAATCCTCAGCAATAACTGCAAACTTTTTCCTGTAACAAAAACAGTAGTCCCACAGGAGGGCTGCAGTTCCACTCTTTGTCTGGTAAGGAGTTTTAGGACCAAAAGTAGTTCAGAGATAGCTCTGGTTTTTTACCTTACACTGTATGTATCCTTGGACACAGTCTTTTTTAGGGGGCCCCTCCTATTTTCATAATCCAAAAAGAAACCCTTATGAGACCCTGTATATATGATGCTTGTTATCCATAGTAGGGAGCTTTATGTGGTTCCTAAATCCTTTAGTGTGGATTAACTCCTCTCACACAGCTCAGGTTTTTGGCAACAGAGAGATGGCTGACTGAGTGTACAGAGAACTGAAATCGCTAACTTGGAATAGGATGATGGAAGTCAAATATACTAGGCTGACACCACGCTTGCAGTTCATAGATTAATTTAAGTAGACTAATCTAAGTTTAATATATTGCCTTTATTTATACCTGGATATATTACTCATGCTGAGCCCATTTATTTTAAAAATACAACTTGGTAAAATCATAATGAGGTTTGAATGGGGTACACAAGCTGGGTATTTGCTAAAAAATAAAATGTGTCTGAGACTGTTCTCTACCCTTGCAGCCAACTGGCATTGGAAAGTCCCATGTTCATACTACCAGGAATGCTTCCTGGCCCATGCCAGTGACCAAACCATGTCTGGGAGTTCTTTGGGAGAGTGCTAGTTGCTGTTCAGCCAAAACAGTGTGAAGGACCACTTTAGCAATTTAATAGTACAGATGATTGTGTTACTCTGCCTGGGAATGTTTCCTGGCACTGCTTAGTTTACTGCTGCAGTCATAGCCAGGAGGGCTTGCTTTTCCAGACTGTATTTTGTCTTTCTAGCCATAGATATTTGTGCTCTAGAATTATTCAAATAACAGTTTGGAGGACTTTTGCTAAACAAACAGAAAAAAAAGTTATAGCTTTTAGATTATTTTTTAAATCATATCCTTCTTCCAAACAGATAGATAAATTCCTCCATTGACTTCCTCAAGACAAGGAAAAAATACATTTAGACCACTGCCAGTCCTGGAGAGCAGATTTGAGAGGCCAGTCCCTGACTGAGTTCAGGGCAGGAGAGTGGAGTAATTCACATACACATCCACACACACACCCATACCAAACTTTTTCATAGTCCTGGTATGCATGTATTGGAAAACCAAAATTCATACACAATATTTTTGCATTAGTTTCAAAGTTTTACATACGTTTGCCGAAATGCCTGTTTGGTGTTTATTAAAGGCTCACAGATGTAGAACAGACAGTTATCAAATGCAGACCAGGGCAGATAAAAGATGCAAAGATGGGCATAAAAACCTTTTTTTTTTTTTAATTCAGTTTTCCCTTGATAAAGAGCAATGCCTAGCTGCCCTACCTTTGGGACAATAAAAGGACTGAATTATGTTTTGGTAGGGGTGTCTACTTTCCACTTGTTCTAGGGAGAGGAAGTATTCAAATAATTCCTTTGGGGCTTTAATTTATGCACACATGACTGACATTAGGCTACAGTGATCAGCACAGTTTCAGAAGAGAAAAGAAAATGTAGCCATTTTCCAGCTTTGTGCCCCCACCTTTACTTTCTTGTGGTCCAACAACACTTTTCAGCCTAGAATTGTTCTGAATTTTGGTAGTTTCCTGGATTAAGAAGGCACCTTCTGCTTCCACATATCATGGACTGAAGGGGAGAGAAGGAAAGAATTTAAAGTTGAGTCTGCCAGATCACATAAACTGAAATATTTGAAAAATTCCACTCTTTGAACCTCAATTTGCCACTAAAGATAAAATAATGCAGGAAAGGTTAGTCTTTTTCAAAGAGCAAAAATCTTTAGAGTGTTTAACATATTCTAAATCTCTCTAAATCACTCTGAATCTTAAGACTGTTAGCACTAGACGGCAAAAACACATGAGGAGAATAAAAGCAACTCCATGTGGGTGCATGTGTGTCATAGGCATGCTCAAAATTCCCATATGGCAGAGAGAGAGCAAGTGATATAAGTATAGTGACTGGCAAAAGATATGTAACTGTGAGTAGTTTTGAAAATAAGAGAAAATTTAGCAACTAAGAGAAATCTCAGGAAGGCAGGAAAAAAATCTGAAGACCTTGTTTACAAACTTGATAGCCTAGCAGAATTTCATACTAAAAGCTGAAGTACAAGCATTGTATACATTACACTGAGAGACCCAAATCAGAAATATTCCTTAACCTGTGGCACAGTTCCTGCTAGTTTAACAGAGAGAAACAGGCAGCATCACCTTTGTCTTTTTGAATCACTATCTTACTCTGCTGGAAGTCTAACCTAAATCTTAACGTTAATAATGGTTTTCTGCGTGAAAATTTAAAGGTCTCTTTTAAACAGAAGACCAGACTTTGGCCTTAAACTCTGTCAAACGTGAAAACATTTTCCTGTTGTGTGGAAATGGATTTCTAGTTCTAGACTGATTTTTTTAAGCACTCAGGTGGAAGTATTTTGCACTCCTTAGATGTATAAATGTTTCTGTTGGTGAGGGAACTGCAAATCTGAGAGGACAAAGCCAACACACAAATTGTCATACACATTAGAAAAGGATGACTTGTCTTCTACTAAGGATGCAGTAGATGGGTGGTGGATGTATTATTCAAATTCTCCAGAATGAAACAAATACCGCTCATGTGTGATAGTTCTCCTTTTTTTGTTGGCCTAATGCCAATTTTCTGCTATGTTTTCTGCTTTTGATACTACCATGGTCAATGAAAATTAAGAAAGACACTTCCAAATAAAAAAAAGATGTGGCTAAAAGTGTAGGTGTAAAGTTATACAAATGCATACATTCTATTATCTGATAAGTCGTGCTAGTGAGAACCAGAAGTGATCATTTTGCATAACTGCAGTTGTATGAGAGGTTCTGGCAACATACTTAGGACATATGCTTGTGTAGATCTGCTAAAGCCTGACATCATTGTGTGAGAACTATTCTTAGAAATTATTAAAGGTAATTTTTAACACACTTTTTTCCCTCCTTGCAGAGCCTTGGATAGTTGGGATTGATATGCAGAGATTCTGCAAGGATGGGATGAAGGGAACACTAAATGAGGAGATGGGAATACAGAAACAGCACAGACAATGTTTATCTTTCCCTTCCCCCCTGCCATCTACAGTGTAAATGTTCTTGTTGATGTTAGAGCTGGAGAAGCCATGGAGAAAGAGCAGCTCTGGGCTCTGCCAGCTCAGCTGACGGCTGCACTGCAGGGATGTCACTGAGGGACTGCTGGAGTGGGGTGTCCTCTTCAGCACTCCTTGATTTCTGCATCAAACTGGTATCTGCATAACCTGTTTCTACCCTAGAGAATTTGACTGGTGAGATTGGGTAGGAGCTCTGCTCTTGGCAAAACTTTTTGGGAGACCACTTCCAGACCAGACATCGCAGAGCACCCAGTTGTAAAAATAATGGCTGGCTGTGTGTATGTTTATAGTTAAAGATACACAGCATTCAATTTAAAAACACTTACAAAAAAGCCAGACATTTAACTTTCTCAAATAATACTCAAGAGTTTTTATATACTTTGTAGAAAATGTGACCAGAGAGTGAGTATTTTGCTCAAGGCTCTTCAGCATGACCTTAATAAATTCCTCTTTACTTTTCTTATACATTTAGTTTATCTGTCCTAAAAGCCTTCCCAGTTTTTCCATAGAGAATTGGGTATATACATTTTAAAGCAGCTTGTTAGAAACATAGACCTTAATGAGAATGGATGAGGGAATAAATGCTACCAGTCACCTCACTTGTGAAGAAAAATATTTTATCTGACCCAGAAGAACCATAACAGAGTTTACTGACTCCATGAAGTAACATAATGTGCTGATTTTGATTGTGCAACTGTGTGTTAAAAGGATGTGAGTGCACTGCAACCAATTCTCATGTGAGACTGGGAGAGGCTTGAAGAAATTAGAGATGAAAAAGGGTTTATTAAGTCATTTAGTTCTTGGATCATTCCCTAAAATGTTCTTTCCACTGCTGTGTCTAGTCAAGTTTTAAACACTGCAAGAAATAGGGCTTCCACCATTTCCCTGAGGGGGAACTTGTTCCACAGTCATCTAGTTCTAACTCAGGATATTTTTCCTGATTAGTCAGAAAAAATTCCCACTGGTTAACTCAATATAAATTGTGCTTGGTTCTTCTGGCCCCCCATCCCCCAGGCATCTCCTTTTTTTTCTGTCATGCACATTTTCTTTAATATTCATAATATTGCTTTCTTCTCCTAGTGCAGAGGTCGGTGCTTTTCAATGTGTATGACAAGGTGTTGGATACAATAAAATTACAATTTAACCTCCAAGAAAACGAGAATTAAATGCATTTCTGTAAAAGGTAAATCAGTCTAATTGAAAATAGGGTGGTCTAGACAATTGCTGTACCTGTGTATCTGTAGACCTTGAGAGCCAGACAGATCCAGTCTAAGCTGGGAGAGATTTGGCCCTTGGTGTTCATAGGACCAGATCTGCAAATAGGGTCCAAGACCTTATAATCAATCAGTTTTCTCTTCACTTTATCCAATATCAACAGGAAGGATGATCTTGGGTCCAGAACTTTGTTGACAGTGCTGTTTATTAAGCCCAATCCTGAACAAAACCTGATTCATGTTGCTGTATCTGCAAAGGCTGTGCAGCACTAGCACAAGCAGAGAAATAAATATTTTTATGACAAGCTGTAACTCTAAATACACACAAGGAGCAGATACGCAAAAAGAAAGTGTTCATTTTATCTTCCCTTTCCTATCTTTATTCCTTCATAAACTGATTTGTAGAAAGATGTCCCAGATTTTTTACATCTTGTTTCAGGCAAGCACAGGCTGAAGACCCAGTTAAAGAGACAAACTTCACTTACAAAATAAAAGTGAGGCATCATGTGCGACAGCAAAAATTATCCTGGGATATTGATAACACATTAAAAATGTAAAGACATACACAGATATGTTGCTAAAGCAGTTAAAGTTTAATTTTCTTTTTCTCCCTGTCTCTCCTCACTGTGATCATGTTCCCCTTGCAGCATAAATCACAAGTACTAGTAATGATGCAAAAACCATTAATCCTCATTCCAAACACATCTGCAGCTTACAGGTGTGAATAAGTATTTGCTCTCTAAATTAGGGTTTTTCTAGCCAGATTTTTTACTTAAGAAATACTTCATCTTTTGGTTTGTATCTCTTAATATATTACATAGAAAAGAGGCAGAATCTTTTTCTTTTATGTGAAACCCTGTGTTAAGATAACTCTCCGAAGGCTTAAGTGAAGCATTTTGTGATAAAGCACACACGCATTTGTTTTTCATATAGCACTACTTTAATAAACAAATCAGTGTCACATTCCTGCATGACGCAATTTCAACCCATTATTAATCATACTAAATGTTATTTCGGACCTTTACTTTTTTTTTTTTCTCCCTAAATATTGTCAGTGGAATATTGTAGGCCTCTGCTGTTTTCTTTCAGCGAATTCGAGGTCGAAAAGCCAGTCTGGAGGAAATACAGCTGGTTCACTCTGAACATCATTCACTGCTGTATGGCACCAGCCCACTGAACAGACAGAAGCTGGACCCCAGGAAACTCCTAGGTCTGTACAGGCCTCTATTCTACTGAGAACAGCACATTCCAGCACTGTCATTAGTCATAGCTGGTGTCAGTTTAAAACACTTGGCAAGCAGTGTGACAAAAATTCACTTTTTCCAAATGTATTGCTATGTGGAAGGAGAATGTTACAATGGAAGCCAAATATAGATTAGCAAAATACACCGGCTGGAAAGCAGTGATACGATTTTCTCCTAATTTGCTTCAAAAATCATCAGTGTTAACCTTTTACTGTAACTTGTTCTCCATTGGAGGTCAGTGGCAATGTTGAACACCGTTGCTTTTCTGCCTCCTCGTATTCTTTGATTTGAAACCAGGAATTTAAGATACACTTGCTTGTCAGAACTGCTTGTTTGCTGTTCTCATTTGCTTTATTTCAACTATTTCAGCCAGCCTGACTGCAGATACTATGCCTAAGTTTTGCTCAAAAATGAACTTTATTTTATTGCCTTCTCATTATGCAGGATATGATATCTTTCTGAATAACAGGGGAAAACACATTTACATATTAAATGCACCTATGGCTGTACAGAATAGCAGAACTCTGACAGGTTTTTTGTGTGAAATATCTTCATACACAGCCAAGTCTCAGTGTATGCATTTTATAATACAAAAGCACAGTTAAATTGAGCTCTGCCATTAGTGTAGCATGAAGCAAGCCTACTTGTCAGAAACACAGAAAAAAATAGCACATTTTGGAAATAATCTGTGAGTGAAATCCTGCCCTTTATGTCCCAGCACACTGGATGCTACACTCTAATTCTCAGTTATTTTTATAACTCTTCTTCTAAGATGTGGAGCTTTTCCTAAATGTAATCAAATACAACCCAAACAAAAATAACACCAGCCACCAAAAGAAATTACTGCCACAATTCTAGTAATACACAGAAATTATTTTGCTTTGGAAACTTATGCTGTTTCTTCTCTAAGGCAGATTGTTGCTTCAGGAAGTCCTAAAATCCTAATGTTATATAGGTTTATAAATTTTCTTAGCCAAGGAAACATCAAAAGTGAAAAATACTTACTTTATAATAGATACTTAGGAGCTTGAATTTCTAAGTAGGAAGTCTTCCTTTAAATATAAAGGTGTTTCCAAGAAAATGTTCTAAATTTCTGCAAAATTAAAATTGGAAACTTTAAAATTTTATTTCATCAACATTGTTTAATTGCTCCTTTTGGATACAGTCAAGTACTTAATTTAAATTTTGTTGGGTTTAATTATCTTATTTTATTTTTTACATTATTTAATATAACATTCATTGATATAGGATATTGTTCCAGTTTTGGATCTCAGTGGTTGAGCAGCCTCTGGGATGCAGTGTGCAGTTGCAGATACAAGGTTAATAAAGAATAGACCTAACTGAGTTTCTGCTGATGTACACAGAATGCAGAAAGCTTTGTTTATCTGATCTCAGAAAACCATTTCTTGGCCCACAGTTCCTCACTGGACATTCTTTGCCTTTTTTATTAGACACTTAGTCCAAAACATTTACACTCTAAGTTTATATCAAGATCACACTCTTAGAATTTATTCTGAGTGTAATCTTGGCTCACTGCCCTTTTCTCTTTTCGTTTCTAGGATATTTTCTTGTTGCATCTCACATGGCCTTTTACCAAGACAAAAGTCAATAAAACACCCTTCCCACATGCTTTTGCATGTGCCTGTTTTCTGGCTGGAAGCTCTAAGCATTTGGACTTTCAGACTCTTGGATAAAGGAACTTAATTTTCTCTGACATTATTCCAAAATGCAGTGAAACTGTTCCTGCTTTTGCTGTCCCCATTTCAGTGAGGTTGAACCTAATAAATCCTGACATTAAAATTAACATCTTTATACATTATGGTAATTCAAAATATCTGTACCAAGGGAGAAAAATCTAAAGAAAACGTTTCTCATAAAAAATGTCATCAATAAACTCATTGGCTCAGAAAATATTTCTCTTTCAATGCAAGTGCATTGTCTTTTCTATAGAAATAGCTCCATCAAATGATGACTTTGCATCCTAATGAAAAGTAGGACCTAACTGCCTTTTCTTTACTCCTCTACCATCCAAAAAGACAGAGGCACCATTTGTTCCTTACTTATGCTCCAGAAAATGTTCATTTCCTGTTCCACTTTGGAAGAGTGCATCGGCTTTTTCTGTAGCTCTTTTTCTTTTTTCTGTCCTTTATTGTTTTGTTTTGTTTTGTTTCATTTTGCTAAGAAGCAGCTTCGGTGCCTTTCAAACAGAAAAGACACTTGAAGGAATGAAATTTAAATATGACTAGGACTAGTGATGTGCTACTTGCCACTAAATGCTTATTTCAGTTTCCCTGTTCAAGACAAAAAACATGACTAGAAACTACTGAAATCAATGACAGTTATGCACATATTCATCTATTTTTAATGGTTTACAAGTATTAACTTCCTTGAACTCTTGGCTTTATCTTCCCTGCATTAGGGTCTACAAACGCAGCTATTCCATATGACCACTTCAACTTCTACATTATTGTGTAGTTGAGCTTTGGACAGATGGATTTTAGTGTGTGTTAAGCAACATGTTATGTTGCACTACCATTGTCTTGACACAAAGGAAACTAATATGCAGACTACATGTCACATCACATTATGGTTTCATGTACCAGAATACAAACTTACAAATATCTTAATATAAATTCAAGGGCAGAAGAGTAAACATTCCTTACAAGTTTGTTTCCTTTTTCTCATTCCAACTCATTAAGAACCTGTCACTTGACTTTAAGCCATTTCCTACTCTTAAAAGTTTGTCAAAGTGAGAAATACACTGTCAACACATCCATGTCAGTGAGTTAGTAATTAAGAGTGCAACTAAAAGATGCATAAGAAAGCATCCATGCAATTCCAATTTCAAATTAATGGAGAAATAAACACTTAGCTGAAATTGTTTTGTTGAGAAATAATACCGAGAATAATTAGGTTAAAAAATGATCACACTTTTTAATTTGGGTTTGGTTTTTTCTTTTGAAAGTGAGTTTTTGCTCATAATTTTCCCTCTATTTATCAGACTCCCAGTCCCCAATCATTAATCTCCTAAGCAGCTTTCTTGACTTTTGTAGGGGCCTGACCCCAGTCAGTGATTGGTGCCTCAGCACCTAATTTGACAAACTGGCTTCTTCTGCCTTTGTGCATTGATATTCTAGAATACAAATCTTGGAACATTTCTAGTTCTGTCAGTATAAAGTTGTACTGAGTCTAAAGTGAGGATGACTCTGCCCTAGTGCAAAGTGAAAAATATTTGATTATTTAGAATTTGTCTTCTACCTTACTTGAAGTATCTCAATGTCTTCTGGGAGACTGCAAACATTATGAGAAATTCTCACTTCAATTCATTTTCATAGTAGCTTTTTGCTATTGCTTTTCATTTCTGGCGGAGTGTTGTGAGCTTTCCCTTTTTGTGAGGCCAGCTAAACAATGGTCTCACTTTCTCTTAATCCACCATTTCCCCACTGTCCTTTTCATGAAATCTCAATGGCTTTTTTTGTTCTTAGAGTTGGGCAACTATGTTTCTTTAAACCATCATGCAAAATGAAGCCAGTATTCCAGCAAGCTTCTTGATACACTGAAAAGGCTTTCATGCTCGTCTTCCCCAGTTTCAATGCTGTCTTCTGATTGATTTTAGTGTCCTTCCTCACCATCTGTTTTTCTGTTTTTACTTTGTGTATATTGTTTTTAATAGTGTTTACCATGCACAATCTGCCTTGCTGCAGGGAGATAAATGAGAATTCATCTGTTGTCTCTTATGTCCCAACTCTCCCATGGAATTTAAGAAAAAATGTCTAGTCATTCAGTAATCTAAAAATGCCTTCTCTTATCTCAACTTACATCTTATATTTCCATTAATGTCTACTGGCACTTCAACAGCACTAATTTTTTAGTTATCTGCTTGAGACTTTTTCATCTTCCCCATAGTAAAAAGTGAAAAATTGGTCCTTGGATCTTCTTAGCAAGAATCTGGAAACTCCAACTTGCACCTCTACCCTGACAATCTCCTGCAGCCAACATTTCCTTGCATGTCTGGGGCCATTAGCACTCACAGTATGAGAATACTCTGCATAACTGCTGCACCTGCATTTCCCCTGGTAGCTCCACAGGAGGTTTTGTTTGGCTTCTCTCGCACACTGTGCAAACTGATCAAAGGCCTTTAGTCGGATAAAAAATGCATCTTGGATTTTACTCAAAGTGTAAAGCACTTTCCTCATCCCAGACCTTGCAGTCTGGTCTCTCGTACTTCAAAGATGATGGCTTATAATTGTCTTTATGCATTTCATTGGCACCTGCTAAACATGAGTAACTGCAGCATTGGCCCCGTCCGTAACAATGGGTGACTCCTCTCGGTAACTCGAGTGATTCACTATCTAATGTTTCCTCCAGATGGCAAAGTTACAAAGCCAGTTCTGTGATATGGCAGGGGAAAAGATTATGTTCTCTTCCACAGCTGCCTTAGGATCAGGTTACACGCTGGGATAGGAACGGCATCAAATCCTGAGATCCTTACCAAGTTTTCATATTGTCTTTATCAAGATAAACAGGGAGTTTAGCAGTACCAAAAAAAAAGAGAAAAAAAAAGAGAAAAAAAAGAGAAAAAAAAAGAGAAAAAAAGAAAATATGAATAAAATGTGAGTATAAACATTAGGATAAACCTTACCATACTAATTAATGCACACAGTAGAATTAGCTAGACATTAAATTCCAAAGCCTATTAAGCTTTTGTTCCCTTTAGTATAATGTATTTACTGAATAATACCGAAAAAAATAATATTTCAAGTTATGTTTTCAAAATATTAATACAATCATTGATGGAGTGTAAATGAAGAAAACAGCATTTTTACATAGGTAGAAAGACTAAGGCTGCAATTTTCAAAGGAGAAAATCTTTTCAAGGGAAAAAGCTAAGAAATTAGTTATCAGTTTTATGTAAACTTAATGTGGTTCCCTCTGTTGTCAGTGAAAAAAACCAGGTACTTCTCAAATATATTTCATCCCATCAGTCATCTAGACTGAGTGGAAGTGCCTGCCTTACTCCTCTGGCTAGAGAAGAAGCTGAGATGCGTAGCTTAGACAAGCTGCTTATCAGCTATAGATATCAGGATGATTAGTCACCCTAGTTCAGAGTGATTTTCTGTGGAATTTCGATCATTATATTCCTTTGAAACTACTGCTTACCAGTCTTAAGACTTTTCACTGTTGCATAACAGTACCTGAAATGTCCCATGGCTGATTTGATTTCTAAATATTATGATTACTTTTTGTACTAATATCTGGCATTTTCATAGTGAAAATAATACTGAAATTTGAATTAGTGTAAAGAGTAAGGAAATACCGTTCCAGTATTTAAACGTCTTTTTGATAAATTATGCTTATAGTTTCTTTTTTTCTTTAATATATAGGAAGCGTGTCTCAAAAACTCTTTTCCTTGTTGCCTTGTGGGGGACTTGGGGTAAGTAGAGTTTTGTTTTTTCACAAAAAGGAAAGCACACAACATATGGGTTCACTGGTTAATTCTTCAGCACTATCAGTCTTCAGAAGCTGATAAAAATGTAGAGATGAAACATGAGCCATTATCGCTCTGTGTTTTCAAAGACACGGAAGACAGCACATTACAACAGGCATATGGAACAGTTGGGAGCAAATTTTGTGGAAATTTGCCCATTTCTAGTTATCCCACTTTGGGTTTTTTACATGAGTTCTTTTCTTGAGGAAAGTAACATGGCACTATTGTTATAGCACAACGATCTTTGGAGAAGCTGTTTCATGTACTGTTGAAAAGGAAATATGGCTCCACACTTCTCTGAAAGGACAAAAAAGTTGCCAAAGCTAACATTTAGCATGACAAGGACTCACTAGCTGCTAGCCAATAACTTGGGTATTGTTAAAGTAATAAATTATGTGAGCATTTTTATGTCCTGTTTTGAAATGGATTCATCCTGAAAGACAAGCTTGTATTAGGACACAGTAGACAAAAATCTGCATAAAGAAATATGTTGCAACACTAGAATAAAGTTAATTATTGAAAACCATGTAGAATTTCTACTGATACTGGTAAAATGCTCCTATTAAATTTTAGTGTTGATAATACCAGGGAGAAATTATTTTTCACATAAATGAGGTTTTCACACACAAAAAAAAGTATTTCATGCTTTTAGTCCAACTGGGACTATTATTTACTTATGTCATCAATGTCAAAGTGAAAAGATAATATCCTAGATATCAATGGGCTGGATGGTTGATGTATGTTTTACTTCCCTTTTACTGTTTATCAGTGAATTCTCTGAGTATCTTCTCTGAGTAGTCTGAGCAGACATAAAGGCATGATCTCTGGAGGTCAATTTTCAGTGCAACCTCATACAGTTTTATTTACTTTTATTCTTCACAAAGGATAAATTCCATACCATACTAGAATGTTTACACGACAGAAGAAATACTCATTTTTTCATGTTTTAACAGACATATACAAAAAAAGAAAAAATGCCTTTAACCTTCAGCATTTTGTGGATTTCTGAAGTATGAGTTAAGAAAAATAGAATTGGGAAGTTGAAATTGTTTCAGCTCCTCCACTGTGGGCTTAGCTTGCTGAAGATCTTGCCTAAGTTTGGAAGTTGGTGATTAGCAACTTGCCAATTTGGAAACTTGGGCATCATTTCTGTATGTGGTTCAGCTAACATTACACATTGACATGTAGACATGTGTGTGCATGTGTCGCTCTATAAACTACTGTGTGCACACATGCACACATATATGCACACCCTGGTGTATAAAAAAGGTGATTTTTCACACTGCTGATGCAAAGAAAATGGAACAAAAAATTAATAAAGTTGAGAAAGGATGTTCAGGCTTCTGAGTAAAATGGAGATTATATAAAATTTCCTGAAAAAATCTATTTGAAGGCCTTGGATAGTAAAATGGACTATAGCATTCTTTGAAAATTAAAGGATAAGATTTTTCTGTGAAACAGATTATTGTGATATTAAAAATCATGACCAGAGATGTGCTTTGAAATCTTTCTACTAATGACAATATGTTTTCCATTCAAAAGCTAACACAAGTCAGAATTGCTCAGTACAACATCATTTTTTAAAGCATTTAAATTCATCTGCACTTTTTTTTCCAGTCTGTTTTGTTTATTTCTTATTTAAATTCATGGAAATTGGATTAAAGAACATGTTGTAGAAATGGATATTTTATTTATTTATTTTCTACTTGGTCCGCCTTTCCATATATTATTACTGTCAGGCTTGCTGTGGGGCTCTTTTAAAGGAATGGGTTATGACCTTTTTCAAGGTAAATAATCAGATTAGGAGCTTTCTTTCAGAAATATTTAGCTGTCGATTGGTTAAGATGAGCTTTGGGAACGGGAACCGATTCAAACTATGTGGAAAGCAATTCTTAAGCTTACTTTCAGAAACGATGGTGGAAAGAAACAAGAAATATTGCTACTAAGTAACTTTCAACTTAATTGACATTTATAAACAGCAAACAGTGTCAAGCAGGAAGACTAGCTCATACAAAGATTTTAGGGAGGAATGGAAGAATTTTAATTTTAAATTTTTTTGCTGTTTGTTGTATATTTTTTCTTTTTAGCTTGCATCATTACTTGTTTGCCACAGAATATAAGAAGACAGTGTTAAGAAAAAAATTCATTTCTTGCAGAAGATTTTATGACTGCCTTTTGAAAGAGGGTTTTCAGAGTTCTTTGATCCTATTGTCTTCTGACCATACGGGGACCTTGCTGGCTGTTACTCTGCAGCTCTGTTATTAAATAGATTAGTGGTTAGACTACTCAAGCAGGGGATGGGAAACCTAGGCTGAGTTGTCTCCACTCCGAGGCTGGATTTAATATTAGAGACCCATGTCTTAGTGGATGCTGCTACCCCACAAGAGATCTAATATTATTTCTGGTTGGGGACTCCCACATCATGCACTGAAGTGGTGCCACTGTTGGAAAGAGCACTGGACAGGTAAGGCTTTATCCATCAGTAGGATAAAGCCCAAAGACTATGATCTACCTATTATATATAATTATAAATACTGCCAAGTCCTAGTTCTGAGGCCCTGTTCCACAAAAAGCTTATAAATTTCATGTGAAAGAATCACTGAAAAGAATGAAAACTGCTCTTGGACCAAGGAATGGAAGCTAGGACTTTCTAAACATTGAAGGCTTGATGGGCTTGCATTGTTCACAAAAAAAAGTCCAACTAACCTCTGTAACCCTGAATTCTACTCTATTACTGATTTTGTTACCTCTGTTCTAAAACTGCAGTCAACATTAGAGATCCTCTTCTTTGGACATTACTTACAGCTACAGTGAAAGATTTTTTTTAAGAATTTTGAAAAGCTAACAAGAGGCAGTCTGTGTCCATAATATTTTCTCGTCCTTTTCCATGACAGTACTAAATCTTTTGTAGCAATGAAAAAAATGTATGTAAAACTACTGTTTACTTATTTTATAAACACTCTTCATCCATATGAATTTTCTTTTAAGTAGTGCTAGGGATTGATTGTGTCAGTCATTGGCTTAGTATATGCTTTCACAAGAGTAAGGCTTTCACAAGAAATCAAACAATATTTTTTTTATTTTTATAAGAACTATGTAAGTATTAATTAGCTCCCTTATCTGAGAACAGAAAACTGTTTTATCTGTACAGCTAAACTGAACAGATCTCACTAAGACAGAAAAAAAAATTGCCATAACCAGCATCCTAAATTTGCCCGTAACAGGTTTTCTTTCGATGATGGTTAATTTTTTATCAGAGGCCTATCCAGGGTCAGGAGTACAAAATCCACTGAAGTATGGGATCTCCCTTTTGCAATAATGCTTTTTATGGGTTTTTTTTTTTCAAGCTTAATCTTGTTCCAGAACCAACTGTTGTTAAAGAATTCTAATACCAGGGGGATGAAATTCTTTGTGTTGGAGAGAGACTAGCAGCTCTATGGCCAGCAGTTTTAATAAAAATAGATGGCTTCTTGCAGCTGGTCAGAGGTTTGGAATGTGAAAAGTTTTCCAGGAGAGGTGGGTAGATTGCAGGTGAAGTGGCCAAATGGGAAGAATAATCACAAATTACATTTTGGTTCTGTGGATTGTTAGACAGGTCCACAATTTTTCTGTAAACAGCCACTAGAGCTATAACTGATCATTTGACCAATCTATCCATTTATTGCAATTCCTCTCCTGTTGTGCTGTGAAAATGACAGTAAGAGAACCAGAAATCTACTTTTAATGGGAGTAAGTTTCATCTCCTTGTCTCAGTCTGTCACTAAAAATAGTGATTGTTTTCTTGCCTATTTGACCTGCTGCTGTGTGAAGAAATCTTGAAGTCATTTCTCAGCCATATTTTTTTTGTCTAGTTGATAGGCAAAAAACCCCACAAAAGCAAAGAAGAGCAGGCTTTTATGATAATGTCATCATCGGCTCCCAGCTTCAAACACTTCTGCGGCTTTTGAATTGTCATTTATAACTTGGAACTGAACCGACCCATAATTCCCTTGATGCATTTAGAGAAATTGATAACAGACTGCTTCTTTTATGGCTCAGAGGAGGCAACTCCAATCACATCACTATTGGCAGTCAATATTATTTTCTGACATGGTTGTAAAAGTATAAAGGGGCTTATGGCATTTGTTTAGATGAGGAATGGGCTCTCAAGCTGTGCTGGGGTTTATGGGTCCAGATTACTGAGAAGCAAAGGGAATATGATGTTTGCAAACAGGATATGATTTTATTTAAGTTTGGGTTTCATACGTTGTTCCCTGGGGATTGTTCTGCAGACAGAAGAGAATTTCACTTTTATCATATGAAATTGGGCAGTTATCCAATTCCCCCCTGCTCTCCCCCCATCCTCCCCAGCAAAGACACTGCTCCAAACCTGTAATGTGTAAAGTCAGACCTTTAAATTTCAAGAGGAGGAGCTGGGGAAGAACGCCACCCTGCAAAAAATCAGACTTCAGAAGAATTAATGTTTAGTGAGCTGAACAGAGTGGCTCCTGGGCTAAATAATAAGCCATCTGAATGGCTAACTATGGCTTGTACATATTATAGTTTTGCTGTTACAGCAGTAAAACAGAAATGATATTTTGTGCTGGGATAAGCTGGTCTTGTTTCAAAAACTGAAATGTAACTTAGATCTTTCATATCAGAAAGCAATTTGGCCTGTAACTACCAAGGGAAGAAATTTATAGCTATAAAATCTCTCATCATATTTACAAAACTTACAAGAAATTAGTATTTTCTGAATGTTAAACTTCTTCCTGCCATTCTTTGCTGTGGCAGCTGACAGTGCTACTTTTTGTCCTGACCACACAGGAAGAAAAGCAATAAGATAGGCAAGATTTTACTAGTACACAAGTTTAGTAAGTCATCCAGGAAACATATTGGTTTTTGCTGCTTCTCATTCTTTCCTTGATCTTCTCAGTCTGTACCCTGGATGAATTTTCAGCCTTTACACATTATGACTCTTCATTCCTGTTTTTTCTATAAGAGCTAACAGTACCAAACTGGTTTCACTACTGTAGTACAGCAGTGTAAAAATCAAGAAAATATTGGCATTGGCATTGCCTCCTTGCACCAGGCTGAGTAGGTGTCTCTCCTTTTATCTGCACAGAAATGTGTCTGGAAAGAAATTAGACTGCCTATAGTTTGGGCACTCAAATTAACCATCACCTCTACACACATATTAGACTTATGTCTTTCCCCATAGTCCAGGCTGTACCAAAATAGGTATAGTTCTCTTGAAAAAAATTATGTCTGTTTCCTAGTTTTGGGAAAACAATCTGTAATTCCTAGAAGCTCATTTAGTCAGTATTAAGTCTTCCATTGTGAAATCATTAATATACCATGTTGCCAAAATATTCACTTAATAGTTTAAATACTTTACCTGACTCATTAACCTGCTGAAATCTGAAAGTTACTACATTTTGGAGCACACTGAAGAAGGCTTCTAAGAATGATGGATTTGTTTGCCTCCTAAGCCTGTCAGCTACATCATCCCTAAAAAAATACCAAGATTTAATCAAAACAACAGGCAAATTATATTTTAATTGACATATTTTGCAGACTGTTTAGGGCCCACACTTACATGGTGTTGACTGTGATACTTTCTATACAGGACAACAAAATGTGTGATCAATAAGGCCACCCTGGTACCACCTCCAATGCAATTTAAGGCCACTGGGCTTGGAACCAGAGCCAGAGCTGGAGGTTTGTCTAAAGAAAAAATAGTGAATTAAGACAAAATCTGCACATTTAATTAACAGAACAACATCTCTGAAGACTCCCTTGTCCAGTTTTATGTACTGGCAGCATTAGACATGTATCACTAGAGCAGGAGTTGTTGTGCCTGAGATCCAACGAACCGGCTGGAGGTGCTTGATTTCCTTTATTGACAGAGACTTGAAACAACTAAGTTGCAAATTTTAGCCACATTGATTTTAGAAAAAGAAAACACATGTGATCAGGTAAATCTTGGCGATCACAGCATGAAACAGCCAGCCTTCCTCTACTGATGTACAGAGACTTTATCTCTGGTTCTGGTAAGTGCAATAGCATCTCCTGGGCAGGGAGGGAATGCCACATCTAGTATATCAACACCATGGCCACAAAAAAAGGAAAAAATTTCTTCACATTATGGGGCAGCTATTTTGTCCCATTCTTGTCTTTTCTTGGCACTGAGGTGGCTCTGTGCCATCTACCACAGAGCTTGATGTTTCAGTGAGAGGTGAAACTGTTTAGCTGAGAGATGTAGTTCCTTGGTATTGCTGCAAGCACAATACAGTGTTCGAGAATAGTCCCAGACTGCTTTTACTTGCAGCAGCAAGGATAGAAAGCTCAGGCATGGTAATCTGACAACTCGTCAAATACACAATTTGGTCCCTTAGACAATCTTTCTTCCCCTTTTAAACAAAGGACCTTTCCCCCCTTGTTACTCAATGAGATTAAATTTTTAAACAAAGGTACAGTGCATGGAACCCAGGAAATTATTGGTAAGTTAATGAACTACTGTAAAGTCAAACCTTAAAAGGTCTTATGTAATTTTCTGCTTTTTCTAAAAACTACTGTGTTGCCAAAGGCAAACATTATGCAAAGAAGCCTCCTTATTTTCCAGAATAGGATACATTGATATTGGTATAGATATATAGATATATAGATATATAGATATATAGATATATAGAT